>CAKAJI010000040.1:600000-824879 GCA_916610255.1 Lasioglossum lativentre
CAATGATACACTACAAATTGCGATATATTATAAGGTATTTTCATTGATAGACTAGAATTACCATATATTCTAAGGTATTTTCAATGATACACTGCATATTACTATATATTATAAGGTATTTTCAGTGATACACTGCATATTACGATATATTATAAGGTATTTGCAATGATACACTGCATATTACTTTATATTATAAGGTATTTTCATTGATACACTACAAATTACGATATATTATAAGGTATTTTCAATGATACACAGCATATTACGTTATATTATAAGGTATTTTCAATGATAAACTACTATATATTATAAGGTATTTTCAATGATACACTACAAATTACGATATATTATAAGGTATTTTCAATGATACACTGCATATTACGTTATATTATAAGGTATTTTCATTGATACACTACAAATTACCATATATTATAAGGTATTTTCAATGATACACTAAAAAATTTCGATATATTCTAAGGTATTTTCAATGATACACTGCATATTACGTTATATTATAAGGTATTTTCAATGATACACTGCATATTACGAAATATTATAAGGTATTTTCAATGATACACTGCATATTACGTTATATTATAAGGTATTTTCAATGATACACAGAATATTACGTTATATTATAAGGTATTTTCAATGATAAACTGCTATATATTACAAGGTATTTTCAATGATACACTGCATATTAAGTTATATTATAAGGTATTTTCAATGATACACCGCATATTACGTTATATTATAAGGTATTTTCAATGATACACAGAATATTACGTTATATTATAAGGTATTTTCAATGATGCACTGCATATTACGTTATATTATTAGGTATTTTCAATGATACACTAAAAAATTACTATATATTATAAGGTATTTCCAATGATACACTGCATATTACGTTATATTATAAGGTATTTTCAATGATACACTGCATATTACCTTATATTATAATGTATTTTCATTGATAGACTAGAATTACCATATATTCTACGGTATTTTCAATGATACACCGCATATTACGTTATATTATAAGGTATTTTCAATGATACACTGCATATTACGTTATATTATAAGGTATTTTCAATGATACACCGCATATTACGTTATATTATAAGGTATTTTCAATGATACACTGCATATTACGTTATATTATAAGGTATTTTCAATGATACACTGCATATTACGTTTTATTACAAGGTATTTTCAATGATACACAGAATATTACGTTATATTATTAGGTATTTTCAATGATACACTAAAAAATTACTATATATTATAAGGTATTTCCAATGATACAATGCATATTACGTTATATTATAAGGTATTTTCAATGATACACTGCATATTACCTTATATTATAATGTATTTTCAATGATAAACTACTATATATTACAAGGTATTTTCAATGATACACTACAAATTACCATATATTCTAAGGTATTTTCAATGATAAACTACTATATATTATAAGGTATTTTCAATGATACACTGCATATTACGTTATATTATAAGGTATTTCCAATGATACACTGCATATTACGTTATATTATTAGGTATTTCCAATGATACACTAAAAAATTACGATATATTATAAGGTATTTCCAAGGATACTCTGCATATTACGTTATATTATAAGGAATTTTCAATGATACACAGAATATTACGTTATATTATAAGGTATTTTCAATGATAAACTACTATATATTATATGGTATTTTCAATGATACACTACAAATTACGATATATTATAAGGTATTTTCAATGATACACTGCATATTACTTTATATTATAAGGTATTTTCATTGATACACTACAAATTACGATATATTACAAGGTATTTTCAATGATACACAGCATATTACGTTATATTATATGGTATTTTCAATGATACACTGCATATTTCGTTATATTATAAGGTATTTTCAATCATAGACTACAAATTACCATATAAGATAAGGTATTTTCAATGATACACTACAAATTACGATATATTATAAGGTATTTTCAATGATAGACTGCATATTACGTTATATTATAAGGTATTTTCAATGATACACTGCATATTACGTTATATTATAAGGTATTTTCAATGATAAACTACTATATATTATAAGGTATTTTCAATGATACAATACAAATTACGATATATTATAAGGTATTTTCAATGATACACTGCATATTACTTTATATTATAAGGTATTTTCATTGATACACTACAAATTACGATATATTACAAGGTATTTTCAATGATACACAGCATATTACGTTATATTATAAGGTATTTTCAATCATAGACTACAAATTACCATATAAGATAAGGTATTTTCAATGATACACTACAAATTACGATATATTATAAGGTATTTTCAATGATACACTGCATATTACGTTATATTATAAGGTATTTTCAATGATACACAGAATATTACGTTATATTATATGGTATTTTCAATGATAAACTACTATATATTACAAGGTATTTTCAATGATACACTGCATATTACGTTATATTATAAGGTATTTTCAATGATAGACTGCATATTACATTATATTATAAGGTATTTTCAATGATAGACTGCATATTACGTTATATTATGAGGTATTTTCAATGATACACTGCATATTACGTTATATTATCAGGTATTTTCAATGATACTCTGCATATTACATTATATTATAAGGTATTTTCAATGATAGACTGCATATTACGTTATATTGTGAGGTATTTTCAATGATAGACTGCATATTACGTTATATTATAAAGTATTTTCAATGAATTACTGCATATTACGTTATATTATAAGGTATTTTCAATGATACACTGCATATTACGTTATATTATAAGGTATTTTCAATGATAGACTGCATATTACGTTATATTATAAGGTATTTTCAATGATACACTGCATATTACGTTATATTATAAGGTATTTTCAATGATACACTGCATATTACGTTATATTATATGGTATTTTCAATGATACACTGCATATTTCGTTATATTATAAGGTATTTTCAATCATAGACTACAAATTACCATATAAGATAAGGTATTTTCAATGATACACTACAAATTACGATATATTATAAGGTATTTTCAATGATAGACTGCATATTACGTTATATTATAAGGTATTTTCAATGATACACTGCATATTACGTTATATTATAAGGTATTTTCAATGATACACTGCATATTACGTTATATTATTAGGTATTTTCAATGATGCACTGCATATTACGTTATATTATTAGGTATTTTCAATGATACACTAAAAAATTACTATATATTATAAGGTATTTCCAATGATACACTGAATATTACGTTATATTATAAGGTATTTTCAATCATACACTGCATATTACGTTATATTATAAGGTATTTTCAATGATACACTGCATATTACGTTATATTATAAGGTATTTTCAATGATAAACTACTATATATTATAAGGTATTTTCAATGATACACTACAAATTACGATATATTATAAGGTATTTTCAATGATACACTGCATATTACGTTATATTATAAGGTATTTTCAATGATACACTGCATATTACGTTATATTATTAGGTATTTTCAATGATGCACTGCATATTACGTTATATTATTAGGTATTTTCAATGATACACTAAAAAATTACTATATATTATAAGGTATTTCCAATGATACACTGCATATTACGTTATATTATAAGGTATTTTCAATCATACACTGCATATTACGTTATATTATAAGGTATTTTCAATGATACACTGCATATTACGTTATATTATAAGGTATTTTCAATGATACACTGCATATTACGTTATATTATATGGTATTTTCAATGATACACTGCATATTTCGTTATATTATAAGGTATTTTCAATCATAGACTACAAATTACAATATAAGATAAGGTATTTTCAATGATAAACTACTATATATTACAAGGTATTTTCAATGATACACTACAAATTACCATATATTCTAAGGTATTTTCAATGATAAACTACTATATATTATAAGGTATTTTCAATGATACACTGCATATTACGTTATATTATAAGGTATTTCCAATGATACACTGCATATTACGTTATATTATTAGGTATTTCCAATGATACACTACTATATATTATAAGGTATTTTCAATGATACAATACAAATTACGATATATTATAAGGTATTTTCAATGATACACTGCATATTACTTTATATTATAAGGTATTTTCATTGATACACTACAAATTACGATATATTACAAGGTATTTTCAATGATACACAGCATATTACGTTATATTATAAGGTATTTTCAATCATAGACTACAAATTACGATATATTATAAGGTATTTTCAATGATAGACTGCATATTACGTTATATTATAAGGTATTTTCAATGATACACTGCATATTACGTTATATTATAAGGTATTTTCAATGATAAACTACTATATATTATAAGGTATTTTCAATGATACAATACAAATTACGATATATTATAAGGTATTTTCAATGATACACTGCATATTACTTTATATTATAAGGTATTTTCATTGATACACTACAAATTACGATATATTACAAGGTATTTTCAATGATACACAGCATATTACGTTATATTATAAGGTATTTTCAATCATAGACTACAAATTACCATATAAGATAAGGTATTTTCAATGATACACTACAAATTACGATATATTATAAGGTATTTTCAATGATACACTGCATATTACGTTATATTATAAGGTATTTTCAATGATACACAGAATATTACGTTATATTATATGGTATTTTCAATTATAAACTACTATATATTACAAGGTATTTTCAATGATACACTGCATATTACGTTATATTATAAGGTATTTTCAATGATAGACTGCATATTACATTATATTATAAGGTATTTTCAATGATAGACTGCATATTACGTTATATTATGAGGTATTTTCAATGATACACTGCATATTACGTTATATTATCAGGTATTTTCAATGATACTCTGCATATTACATTATATTATAAGGTATTTTCAATGATAGACTGCATATTACGTTATATTGTGAGGTATTTTCAATGATAGACTGCATATTACGTTATATTATAAAGTATTTTCAATGAATTACTGCATATTACGTTATATTATAAGGTATTTTCAATGATACACTGCATATTACGTTATATTATAAGGTATTTTCAATGATAGACTGCATATTACGTTATATTATAAGGTATTTTCAATGATACACTGCATATTACGTTATATTATAAGGTATTTTCAATGATACACTGCATATTACGTTATATTATATGGTATTTTCAATGATACACTGCATATTTCGTTATATTATAAGGTATTTTCAATCATAGACTACAAATTACCATATAAGATAAGGTATTTTCAATGATACACTACAAATTACGATATATTATAAGGTATTTTCAATGATAGACTGCATATTACGTTATATTATAAGGTATTTTCAATGATACACTGCATATTACGTTATATTATAAGGTATTTTCAATGATACACTGCATATTACGTTATATTATTAGGTATTTTCAATGATGCACTGCATATTACGTTATATTATTAGGTATTTTCAATGATACAATAAAAAATTACTATATATTATAAGGTATTTCCAATGATACACTGAATATTACGTTATATTATAAGGTATTTTCAATCATACACTGCATATTACGTTATATTATAAGGTATTTTCAATGATACACTGCATATTACGTTATATTATAAGGTATTTTCAATGATAAACTACTATATATTATAAGGTATTTTCAATGATACACTACAAATTACGATATATTATAAGGTATTTTCAATGATACACTGCATATTACGTTATATTATAAGGTATTTTCAATGATACACTGCATATTACGTTATATTATTAGGTATTTTCAATGATGCACTGCATATTACGTTATATTATTAGGTATTTTCAATAATACACTAAAAAATTACTATATATTATAAGGTATTTCCAATGATACACTGCATATTACGTTATATTATAAGGTATTTTCAATCATACACTGCATATTACTTTATATTATAAGGTATTTTCAATGATACACTGCATATTACGTTATATTATAAGGTATTTTCAATGATACACTGCATATTACGTTATATTATATGGTATTTTCAATGATACACTGCATATTTCGTTATATTATAAGGTATTTTCAATCATAGACTACAAATTACAATATAAGATAAGGTATTTTCAATGATACACTACAAATTACGATATATTATAAGGTATTTTCAATGATAGACTGCATATTACGTTATATTATAAGGTATTTTCAATGATACACTGCATATTACGTTATATTATAAGGTATTTTCAATGATACACTGCATATTACGTTATATTATTAGGTATTTTCAATGATGCACTGCATATTACGTTATATTATTAGGTATTTTCAATGATACACTAAAAAATTACTATATATTATAAGGTATTTCCAATGATACACTGAATATTACGTTATATTATAAGGTATTTTCAATCATACACTGCATATTACGTTATATTATAAGGTATTTTCAATGATACACTGCATATTACGTTATATTATAAGGTATTTTCAATGATAAACTACTATATATTATAAGGTATTTTCAATGATACACTACAAATTACGATATATTATAAGGTATTTTCAATGATACACTGCATATTACGTTATATTATAAGGTATTTTCAATGATACACTGCATATTACGTTATATTATTAGGTATTTTCAATGATACACTGCATATTACGTTATATTATTAGGTATTTTCAATGATACACTAAAAAATTACTATATATTATAAGGTATTTCCAATGATACACTGCATATTACGTTATATTATAAGGTATTTTCAATGATACACTGCATATTACGTTATATTATAAGGTATTTTCAATGATACACTGCATATTACGTTATATTATAAGGTATTTTCAATGATAAACTACTATATATTACAAGGTATTTTCAATGATACACTACAAATTACCATATATTCTAAGGTATTTTCAATGATAAACTACTATATATTATAAGGTATTTTCAATGATACACTGCATATTACGTTATATTATAAGGTATTTCCAATGATACACTGCATATTACGTTATATTATTAGGTATTTCCAATGATACACTAAAAAATTACGATATATTATAAGGTATTTCCAAGGATACACTGCATATTACGTTATATTATAAGGTATTTTCAATGATACACAGAATATTACGTTATATTATAAGGTATTTTCAATGATAAACTACTATATATTATATGGTATTTTCAATGATACACTACAAATTACGATATATTATAAGGTATTTTCAATGATACACTGCATATTACGAAATATTATAAGGTATTTTCAATGATACACTGCATATTACCTTATATTATAATGTATTTTCATTGATAGACTAGAATTACCATATATTCTACGGTATTTTCAATGATACACCGCATATTACGTTATATTATAAGGTATTTTCAATGATACACTGCATATTACCTTATATTATAATGTATTTTCATTGATAGACTAGAATTACCATATATTCTACGGTATTTTCAATGATACACCGCATATTACGTTATATTATAAGGTATTTTCATTGATACACTGCATATTAAGTTATATTATAAGGTATTTTCAATGATAGACTGCAAATATTACGTTATATTATAAGGTATTTTCGATGATACACTACAAATTACCATATATTCTAAGGTATTTTCAATGATAAACTACTATATATTATAAGGTATTTTCAATCATACACTGCATATTACGTTATATTATAAGGTATTTCCAATGATACTATGCATATTACGTTATATTATAATGTATTTTCAATGATACACTGCATATTACGTTATATTATAAGGTATTTTCAATGATACACTGCATATTACATTATTTTATAAGGTATTTTTCATGATAGACTGCATACTACGTTATATTATAAGGTATTTTCAATGATACACTGCATATTACGTTATATTATAAGGTATTTTCAATGATACACTGCATATTACGAAATATTATAAGGTATTTTCAATGATACACTGCATATTACGTTATATTATAAGGTATTTTCAATGATACACCGCATATTACGTTATATTATAAGGTATTTTCAATGATACACAGAATATTACGTTATATTATAAGGTATTTTCAATGATGCACTGCATATTACGTTATATTATTAGGTATTTTCAATGATACACTAAAAAATTACTATATATTATAAGGTATTTCCAATGATACACTGCATATTACGTTATATTATAAGGTATTTTCAATGATACACTGCATATTACCTTATATTATAATGTATTTTCATTGATAGACTAGAATTACCATATATTCTACGGTATTTTCAATGATACACCGCATATTACGTTATATTATAAGGTATTTTCAATGATACACTGCATATTACGTTATATTATAAGGTATTTTCAATGATACACCGCATATTACGTTATATTATAAGGTATTTTCAATGATACACTGCATATTACGTTATATTATAAGGTATTTTCAATGATACACTGCATATTACGTTTTATTACAAGGTATTTTCAATGATACACAGAATATTACGTTATATTATTAGGTATTTTCAATGATACACTAAAAAATTACTATATATTATAAGGTATTTCCAATGATACAATGCATATTACGTTATATTATAAGGTATTTTCAATGATACACTGCATATTACCTTATATTATAATGTATTTTCAATGATAAACTACTATATATTACAAGGTATTTTCAATGATACACTACAAATTACCATATATTCTAAGGTATTTTCAATGATAAACTACTATATATTATAAGGTATTTTCAATGATTCACTGCATATTACGTTATATTATAAGGAATTTCCAATGATACACTGCATATTACGTTATATTATTAGGTATTTCCAATGATACACTAAAAAATTACGATATATTATAAGGTATTTCCAAGGATACTCTGCATATTACGTTATATTATAAGGAATTTTCAATGATACACAGAATATTACGTTATATTATAAGGTATTTTCAATGATAAACTACTATATATTATATGGTATTTTCAATGATACACTACAAATTACGATATATTATAAGGTATTTTCAATGATACACTGCATATTACTTTATATTATAAGGTATTTTCATTGATACACTACAAATTACGATGTATTACAAGGTATTTTCAATGATACACAGCATATTACGTTATATTATAAGGTATTTTCAATCATAGACTACAAATTACCATATAAGATAAGGTATTTTCAATGATACACTACAAATTACGATATATTATAAGGTATTTTCAATGATACACAGCATATTACGTTATATTATAAGGTATTTTCAATGATAAACTACTATATATTATATGGTATTTTCAATGATACACTACAAATTACGATATATTATAAGGTATTTTCAATGATACACTGCATATTACGTTATATTATAAGGTATTTTCATTGATACACTACAAATTACCATATATTATAAGGTATTTTCAATGATACACTAAAAAATTTCGATATATTATAAGGTATTTCCAATGATACACTGCATATTACCATATATTATAAGGTATTTTCAATGATACACTACAAATTACGATATATTATAAGGTATTTTCAATGATACACTGCATATTACTTTATATTATAAGGTATTTTCATTGATACACTACAAATTACGATATATTATAAGGTATTTTCAATGATACACAGCATATTACGTTATATTATAAGGTATTTTCAATGATAAACTACTATATATTATAAGGTATTTTCAATGATACACTACAAATTACGATATATTATAAGGTATTTTCATTGATGCACTACAAATTACCATATATTATAAGGTATTTTCAATGATACACTACAAATTACGATATATTATAAGGTATTTTCAATGATACACTGCATATTACGTTATATTATAAGGTATTTTCAATGATACACAGAATATTACGTTATATTATAAGGTATTTTCAATGATAAACTACTATATATTACAAGGTATTTTCAATGATACACTGCATATTAAGTTATATTATAAGGTATTTTCAATGATACACCGCATATTACGTTATATTATAATGTATTTTCAATGATACACTGCATATTACGTTATATTATAAGGTATTTTCAATGATACACTGCATATTACGTTATATTATAACGTATTTTCAATGATACACTGCATATTACGTTATATTATAAGGTATTTTCAATGATACACAGAATATTACGTTATATTATAAGGTATTTTCAATGATGCACTGCATATTACGTTATATTATTAGGTATTTTCAATGATACACTAAAAAATTACTATATATTATAAGGTATTTCCAATGATACACTGCATATTACGTTATATTATAAGGTATTTTCAATGATACACTGCATATTACCTTATATTATAATGTAGTTTCATTGATAGACTAGAATTACCATATATTCTACGGTATTTTCAATGATACACCGCATATTACGTTATATTATAAGGTATTTTCAATGATACACTGCATATTACGTTATATTATAAGGTATTTTCAATGATACACTGCATATTACGTTATATTATAAGGTATTTTCATTGATACACTACAAATTACCATATATTATAAGGTATCTTCAATGATATACTGCATATTACGTTTTATTATAAGGTATTTTCAATGATACACTGCATATTACTTTATATTATAAGGTATTTTCATTGATACACTACAAATTACGATATATTACAAGGTATTTTCAATGATACACAGCATATTACGTTATATTATAAGGTATTTTCAATGATAAACTACTATATATTATAAGGTATTTTCAATGATACACTACAAATTACGATATATTATAAGGTATTTTCATTGATGCACTACAAATTACCATATATTATAAGGTATTTTCAATGATGCACTACAAATTACGATATATTATAAGGTATTTTCAATGATACACTGCATATTACGTTATATTATAAGGTATTTTCAATGATACACTGCATATTACGTTATATTATAAGGTATTTTCAATGATACACTGCATATTACGTTATATTATAAGGTATTTTCAATGATACACTGCATATTACGTTATATTATAAGGTATTCTCAATGATACACTGCATATTACGATTTATTATAAGGTATTTTCAATGATAAACTACTATATATTATAAGGTATTTTCAATGATACACTGCATATTACGTTATATTATAAGGTATTTTCAATGATACACTGCATATTACGTTATATTATAAGGTATTTTCAATGATACACTGCATATTACGTTATATTATAAGGTATTTTCATTGATAGACTAGAATTACCATATATTCTAAGGTATTTTCAATGATACACTGCATATTACGTTAAATTATAAGGTATTTTCAATGATACACTGCATATTACGTTTTATTATAAGGTATTTTCGATGATACACTGCATATTACGTTATATTATTAGGTATTTTCAATGATACACTACAAATTACCATATATTATAAGGTATCTTCAATGATACACTGCATATTACGTTTTATTATAAGGTATTTTCAATGACACACTGCATATTACGTTTTATTATAAGGTATTTCCAATGATACACTGCATATTACGTTATATTATAAGGTATTTTCAATGATACACTACATATTACGTCATATTATAAGGTATTTCCAATGATACTCTGCATATTAAGTTATATTATAAGGAATTTTCAATGATACACTGCATATTACGTTATATTATAAGGTATTTTCAATGATACACTGCATATTACGTTATATTATAAGGTATTTTCATTGATAGACTAGAATTACCATATATTCTAAGGTATTTTCAATGATACACTGCATATTACGTTAAATTATAAGGTATTTTCAATGATACACTGCATATTACGTTATATTATAAGGTATTTTCAATGATACACTGCATATTACGTTATATTATATGGTATTTTCAATGATACACTGCATATTTCGTTATATTATAAGGTATTTTCAATCATAGACTACAAATTACCATATAAGATAAGGTATTTTCAATGATACACTACAAATTACGATATATTATAATGTATTTTCAATGATACACAGCATATTACGTTATATTATAAGGTATTTTCAATGATAAACTACTATATATTATAAGGTATTTTCAATGATACACTACAAATTACGATATATTATAAGGTATTTTCAATGATACACTGCATATTACGTTATATTATAAGGTATTTTCAATGATACACAGAATATTACGTTATATTATAAGGTATTTTCAATGATAAACTACTATATATTACAAGGTATTTTCAATGATACACTGCATATTAAGTTATATTATAAGGTATTTTCAATGATACACCGCATATTACGTTATATTATAATGTATTTTCAATGATACACTGCATATTTCGTTATATTATAAGGTATTTTCAATCATAGACTACAAATTACCATATAAGATAAGGTATTTTCAATGATACACTACAAATTACGATATATTATAATGTATTTTCAATGATACACAGCATATTACGTTATATTATAAGGTATTTTCAATGATAAACTACTATATATTATAAGGTATTTTCAATGATACACTACAAATTACGATATATTATAAGGTATTTTCAATGATACACTGCATATTACGTTATATTATAAGGTATTTTCAATGATACACAGAATATTACGTTATATTATAAGGTATTTTCAATGATAAACTACTATATATTACAAGGTATTTTCAATGATACACTGCATATTAAGTTATATTATAAGGTATTTTCAATGATACACCGCATATTACGTTATATTATAATGTATTTTCAATGATACACTGCATATTACGTTATATTATAAGGTATTTTCAATGATACACTGCATATTACGTTATATTATAACGTATTTTCAATGATACACTGCATATTACGTTATATTATAAGGTATTTTCAATGATACACAGAATATAACGTTATATTATAAGGTATTTTCAATGATGCACTGCATATTACGTTATATTATTAGGTATTTTCAATGATACACTAAAAAATTACTATATATTATAAGGTATTTCCAATGATACACTGCATATTACGTTATATTATAAGGTATTTTCAATGATACACTGCATATTACCTTATATTATAATGTATTTTCATTGATAGACTAGAATTACCATATATTCTACGGTATTTTCAATGATACACCGCATATTACGTTATATTATAAGGTATTTTCAATGATACACTGCATATTACGTTATATTATAAGGTATTTTCAATGATACACTGCATATTACGTTATATTATAAGGTATTTTCATTGATACA
The DNA here is from genome assembly GCA_916610255.1 of Lasioglossum lativentre. Taxonomy (NCBI): domain Eukaryota; kingdom Metazoa; phylum Arthropoda; class Insecta; order Hymenoptera; family Halictidae; genus Lasioglossum; species Lasioglossum lativentre. The sequence goes on from CAKAJI010000040.1 coordinate 613,457, forward strand.
CTACAAATTACCATATATTATAAGGTATCTTCAATGATATACTGCATATTACGTTTTATTATAAGGTATTTTCAATGATACACTGCATATTACGTTTTATTACAAGGTATTTTCAATGATACACAGAATATTACGTTATATTATTAGGTATTTTCAATGATACACTAAAAAATTACTATATATTATAAGGTATTTCCAATGATACAATGCATATTACGTTATATTATAAGGTATTTTCAATGATACACTGCATATTACCTTATATTATAATGTATTTTCAATGATAAACTACTATATATTACAAGGTATTTTCAATGATACACTGCATATTACGTTATATTATAAGGTATTTTCAATGATACACAGAATATTACGTTATATTATAAGGTATTTTCAATGATAAACTACTATATATTACAAGGTATTTTCAATGATACACTGCATATTAAGTTATATTATAAGGTATTTTCAATGATACACCGCATATTACGTTATATTATAATGTATTTTCAATGATACACTGCATATTACGTTATATTATAAGGTATTTTCAATGATACACTGCATATTACGTTATATTATAACGTATTTTCAATGATACACTGCATATTACGTTATATTATAAGGTATTTTCAATGATACACAGAATATTACGTTATATTATAAGGTATTTTCAATGATGCACTGCATATTACGTTATATTATTAGGTATTTTCAATGATACACTAAAAAATTACTATATATTATAAGGTATTTCCAATGATACACTGCATATTACGTTATATTATAAGGTATTTTCAATGATACACTGCATATTACCTTATATTATAATGTATTTTCATTGATAGACTAGAATTACCATATATTCTACGGTATTTTCAATGATACACCGCATATTACGTTATATTATAAGGTATTTTCAATGATACACTGCATATTACGTTATATTATAAGGTATTTTCAATGATACACTGCATATTACGTTATATTATAAGGTATTTTCATTGATACACTACAAATTACCATATATTATAAGGTATCTTCAATGATATACTGCATATTACGTTTTATTATAAGGTATTTTCAATGATACACTGCATATTACGTTTTATTACAAGGTATTTTCAATGATGCACAGAATATTACGTTATATTATTAGGTATTTTCAATGATACACTAAAAAATTACTATATATTATAAGGTATTTCCAATGATACAATGCATATTACGTTATATTATAAGGTATTCTCAATGATACACTGCATATTACCTTATATTATAATGTATTTTCAATGATAAACTACTATATATTACAAGGTATTTTCAATGATACACTACAAATTACCATATATTCTAAGGTATTTTCAATGATAAACTACTATATATTATAAGGTATTTTCAATGATACACTGCATATTACGTTATATTATAAGGTATTTCCAATGATACACTGCATATTACGTTATATTATTAGGTATTTCCAATGATACACTAAAAAATTACGATATATTATAAGGTATTTCCAAGGATACTCTGCATATTACGTTATATTATAAGGAATTTTCAATGATGCACAGAATATTACGTTATATTATAAGGTATTTTCAATGATAAACTACTATATATTATATGGTATTTTCAATGATACACTACAAATTACGATATATTATAAGGTATTTTCAATGATACACTGCATATTACTTTATATTATAAGGTATTTTCATTGATACACTACAAATTACGATATATTACAAGGTATTTTCAATGATACACAGCATATTACGTTATATCATAAGGTATTTTCAATGATAAACTACTATATATTATAAGGTATTTTCAATGATACACTACAAATTACGATATATTATAAGGTATTTTCATTGATGCACTACAAATTACCATATATTATAAGGTATTTTCAATGATACACTACAAATTACGATATATTATAAGGTATTTTCAATGATACAATGCATATTACGTTATATTATAAGGTATTTTCAATGATACACTGCATATTACGTTATATTATAAGGTATTTTGAATGATACACTGCATATTACGTTATATTATAAGGTATTTTCAATGATACACTGCATATTACGTTATATTATAAGGTATTTTCAATGATACACTGCATATTACGTTATATTATAAGGTATTTTCAATGATACACTGCATATTACGTTATATTATAAGGTATTCTCAATGATACACTGCATATTACGATTTATTATAAGGTATTTTCAATGATAAACTACTATATATTATAAGGTATTTTCAATGATACACTGCATATTACGTTATATTATAAGGTATTTTCAATGATACACTGCATATTACGTTATATTATAAGGTATTTTGAATGATACACTGCATATTACGTTATATTATAAGGTATTTTCATTGATAGACTAGAATTACCATATATTCTAAGGTATTTTCAATGATACACTGCATATTACGTTAAATTATATGGTATTTTCAATGATACACTGCATATTACGTTTTATTATAAGGTATTTTCGATGATACACTGCATATTACGTTATATTATTAGGTATTTTCAATGATACACAGCATATTACGTTATATTATAAGGTATTTTCAATGATAAACTACTATATATTATAAGGTATTTTCAATGATACACTACAAATTACGATATATTATAAGGTATTTTCAATGATACACTGCATATTTCGTTATATTATAAGGTATTTTCAATCATAGACTACAAATTACCATATAAGATAAGGTATTTTCAATGATACACTACAAATTACGATATATTATAAGTTATTTTCAATGATACACAGCATATTACGTTATATTATAAGGTATTTTCAATGATAAACTACTATATATTATATGGTATTTTCAATGATACACTACAAATTACGATATATTATAAGGTATTTTCAATGATACACTGCATATTACTTTATATTATAAGGTATTTTCATTGATACACTACAAATTACGATATATTATAAGGTATTTTCAATGATACACAGCATATTACGTTATATTATAAGGTATTTTCAATGATAAACTACTATATATTCTAAGGTATTTTCAATGATACACTACAAATTACGATATATTATAAGGTATTTTCATTGAGGCACTACAAATTACCATATATTATAAGGTATTTTCAATGATACACTACAAATTGCGATATATTATAAGGTATTTTCATTGATAGACTAGAATTACCATATATTCTAAGGTATTTTCAATGATACACTGCATATTACTATATATTATAAGGTATTTTCAATGATACACTACAAATTACGATATATTATAAGGTATTTTCAATGATACACTGCATATTTCGTTATATTATAAGGTATTTTCAATCATAGACTACAAATTACCATATAAGATAAGGTATTTTCAATGATACACTACAAATTGCGATATATTATAAGGTATTTTCAATGATACACAGCATATTACGTTATATTATAAGGTATTTTCAATGATAAACTACTATATATTATATGGTATTTTCAATGATACACTACAAATTACGATATATTATAAGGTATTTTCAATGATACACTGCATATTACTTTATATTATAAGGTATTTTCATTGATACACTACAAATTACGATATATTATAAGGTATTTTCAATGATACACAGCATATTACGTTATATTATAAGGTATTTTCAATGATAAACTACTATATATTCTAAGGTATTTTCAATGATACACTACAAATTACGATATATTATAAGGTATTTTCATTGGGGCACTACAAATTACCATATATTATAAGGTATTTTCAATGATACACTACAAATTGCGATATATTATAAGGTATTTTCATTGATAGACTAGAATTACCATATATTCTAAGGTATTTTCAATGATACACTGCATATTACTATATATTATAAGGTATTTTCAATGATACACTGCATATTACGATATATTATAAGGTATTTTCAATGATACACTGCATATTACTTTATATTATAAGGTATTTTCATTGATACACTACAAATTACGATATATTATAAGGTATTTTCAATGATACACAGCATATTACGTTATATTATAAGGTATTTTCAATGATAAACTACTATATATTATAAGGCATTTTCAATGATACACTACAAATTACGATATATTATAAGGTATTTTCAATGATACACTGCATATTACGTTATATTATAAGGTATTTTCATTGATACACTACAAATTACCATATATTATAAGGTATTTTCAATGATACACTAAAAAATTTCGATATATTCTAAGGTATTTTCAATGATACACTGCATATTACCATATATTATAAGGTATTTTCAATGATACACTACAAATTACCATATATTATAAGGTATTTTCAATGATACACTACAAATTGCGATATATTATAAGGTATTTTCATTGATAGACTAGAATTACCATATATTCTAAGGTATTTTCAATGATACACTGCATATTACTATATATTATAAGGTATTTTCACTGATACACTGCATATTACGTAATTTTATAAGGTATTTTCAATGATACACTGCATATTACTTTATATTATAAGGTATTTTCAATGATACACTACAAATTACGATATATTACAAGGTATTTTCAATGATACACAGCATATTACGTTATATTATAAGGTATTTTCAATGATAAACTACTATATATTCTAAGGTATTTTCAATGATACACTACAAATTACGATATATTATAAGGTATTTTCATTGGGGCACTACAAATTACCATATATTATAAGGTATTTTCAATGATACACTACAAATTGCGATATATTATAAGGTATTTTCATTGATAGACTAGAATTACCATATATTCTAAGGTATTTTCAATGATACACTGCATATTACTATATATTATAAGGTATTTTCAGTGATACACTGCATATTACGATATATTATAAGGTATTTGCAATGATACACTGCATATTACTTTATATTATAAGGTATTTTCATTGATACACTACAAATTACGATATATTATAAGGTATTTTCAATGATACACAGCATATTACGTTATATTATAAGGTATTTTCAATGATAAACTACTATATATTATAAGGTATTTTCAATGATACACTACAAATTACGATATATTATAAGGTATTTTCAATGATACACTGCATATTACGTTATATTATAAGGTATTTTCATTGATACACTACAAATTACCATATATTATAAGGTATTTTCAATGATACACTAAAAAATTTCGATATATTCTAAGGTATTTTCAATGATACACTGCATATTACCATATATTATAAGGTATTTTCAATGATGTACTACAAATTACCATATATTATAAGGTATTTTCAATGATACACTACAAATTGCGATATATTATAAGGTATTTTCATTGATAGACTAGAATTACCATATATTCTAAGGTATTTTCAATGATACACTGCATATTACTATATATTATAAGGTATTTTCAGTGATACACTGCATATTACGATATATTATAAGGTATTTTCAATGATACACTGCATATTACTTTATATTATAAGGTATTTTCATTGATACACTACAAATTACGATATATTACAAGGTATTTTCAATGATACACAGCATATTACGTTATATTATAAGGTATTTTCAATGATAAACTACTATATATTATAAGGTATTTTCAATGATACACTACAAATTACGATATATTATAAGGTATTTTCAATGATACACTGCATATTTCGTTATATTATAAGGTATTTTCAATCATAGACTACAAATTACCATATAAGATAAGGTATTTTCAATGATACACTACAAATTACGATATATTATAAGGTATTTTCAATGATACACAGCATATTACGTTATATTATAAGGTATTTTCAATGATAAACTACTATATATTATATGGTATTTTCAATGATACACTACAAATTACGATATATTATAAGGTATTTTCAATGATACACTGCATATTACTTTATATTATAAGGTATTTTCATTGATACACTACAAATTACGATATATTATAAGGTATTTTCAATGATACACAGCATATTACGTTATATTATAAGGTATTTTCAATGATAAACTACTATATATTCTAAGGTATTTTCAATGATACACTACAAATTACGATATATTATAAGGTATTTTCATTGAGGCACTACAAATTACCATATATTATAAGGTATTTTCAATGATACACTACAAATTGCGATATATTATAAGGTATTTTCATTGATAGACTAGAATTACCATATATTCTAAGGTATTTTCAATGATACACTGCATATTACTATATATTATAAGGTATTTTCAATGATACACTACAAATTACGATATATTATAAGGTATTTTCAATGATACACTGCATATTTCGTTATATTATAACGTATTTTCAATGATACACTGCATATTACGTTATATTATAAGGTATTTTCAATGATACACAGAATATTACGTTATATTATAAGGTATTTTCAATGATGCACTGCATATTACGTTATATTATTAGGTATTTTCAATGATACACTAAAAAATTACTATATATTATAAGGTATTTCCAATGATACACTGCATATTACGTTATATTATAAGGTATTTTCAATGATACACTGCATATTACCTTATATTATAATGTATTTTCATTGATAGACTAGAATTACCATATATTCTACGGTATTTTCAATGATACACCGCATATTACGTTATATTATAAGGTATTTTCAATGATACACTGCATATTACGTTATATTATAAGGTATTTTCAATGATACACTGCATATTACGTTATATTATAAGGTATTTTCATTGATACACTACAAATTACCATATATTATAAGGTATCTTCAATGATATACTGCATATTACGTTTTATTATAAGGTATTTTCAATGATACACTGCATATTACGTTTTATTACAAGGTATTTTCAATGATACACAGAATATTACGTTATATTATTAGGTATTTTCAATGATACACTAAAAAATTACTATATATTATAAGGTATTTCCAATGATACAATGCATATTACGTTATATTATAAGGTATTTTCAATGATACACTGCATATTACCTTATATTATAATGTATTTTCAATGATAAACTACTATATATTACAAGGTATTTTCAATGATACACTGCATATTACGTTATATTATAAGGTATTTTCAATGATACACAGAATATTACGTTATATTATAAGGTATTTTCAATGATAAACTACTATATATTACAAGGTATTTTCAATGATACACTGCATATTAAGTTATATTATAAGGTATTTTCAATGATACACCGCATATTACGTTATATTATAATGTATTTTCAATGATACACTGCATATTACGTTATATTATAAGGTATTTTCAATGATACACTGCATATTACGTTATATTATAACGTATTTTCAATGATACACTGCATATTACGTTATATTATAAGGTATTTTCAATGATACACAGAATACTACGTTATATTATAAGGTATTTTCAATGATGCACTGCATATTACGTTATATTATTAGGTATTTTCAATGATACACTAAAAAATTACTATATATTATAAGGTATTTCCAATGATACACTGCATATTACGTTATATTATAAGGTATTTTCAATGATACACTGCATATTACCTTATATTATAATGTATTTTCATTGATAGACTAGAATTACCATATATTCTACGGTATTTTCAATGATACACCGCATATTACGTTATATTATAAGGTATTTTCAATGATACACTGCATATTACGTTATATTATAAGGTATTTTCAATGATACACTGCATATTACGTTATATTATAAGGTATTTTCATTGATACACTACAAATTACCATATATTATAAGGTATCTTCAATGATATACTGCATATTACGTTTTATTATAAGGTATTTTCAATGATACACTGCATATTACGTTTTATTACAAGGTATTTTCAATGATACACAGAATATTACGTTATATTATTAGGTATTTTCAATGATACACTAAAAAATTACTATATATTATAAGGTATTTCCAATGATACAATGCATATTACGTTATATTATAAGGTATTTTCAATGATACACTGCATATTACCTTATATTATAATGTATTTTCAATGATAAACTACTATATATTACAAGGTATTTTCAATGATACACTACAAATTACCATATATTCTAAGGTATTTTCAATGATAAACTACTATATATTATAAGGTATTTTCAATGATACACTGCATATTACGTTATATTATAAGGTATTTCCAATGATACACTGCATATTACGTTATATTATTAGGTATTTCCAATGATACACTAAAAAATTACGATATATTATAAGGTATTTCCAAGGATACTCTGCATATTACGTTATATTATAAGGAATTTTCAATGATGCACAGAATATTACGTTATATTATAAGGTATTTTCAATGATAAACTACTATATATTATATGGTATTTTCAATGATACACTACAAATTACGATATATTATAAGGTATTTTCAATGATACACTGCATATTACTTTATATTATAAGGTATTTTCATTGATACACTACAAATTACGATATATTACAAGGTATTTTCAATGATACACAGCATATTACGTTATATCATAAGGTATTTTCAATGATAAACTACTATATATTATAAGGTATTTTCAATGATACACTACAAATTACGATATATTATAAGGTATTTTCATTGATGCACTACAAATTACCATATATTATAAGGTATTTTCAATGATACACTACAAATTACGATATATTATAAGGTATTTTCAATGATACAATGCATATTACGTTATATTATAAGGTATTTTCAATGATACACTGCATATTACGTTATATTATAAGGTATTTTGAATGATACACTGCATATTACGTTATATTATAAGGTATTTTCAATGATACACTGCATATTACGTTATATTATAAGGTATTTTCAATGATACACTGCATATTACGTTATATTATAAGGTATTTTCAATGATACACTGCATATTACGTTATATTATAAGGTATTCTCAATGATACACTGCATATTACGATTTATTATAAGGTATTTTCAATGATAAACTACTATATATTATAAGGTATTTTCAATGATACACTGCATATTACGTTATATTATAAGGTATTTTCAATGATACACTGCATATTACGTTATATTATAAGGTATTTTGAATGATACACTGCATATTACGTTATATTATAAGGTATTTTCATTGATAGACTAGAATTACCATATATTCTAAGGTATTTTCAATGATACACTGCATATTACGTTAAATTATATGGTATTTTCAATGATACACTGCATATTACGTTTTATTATAAGGTATTTTCGATGATACACTGCATATTACGTTATATTATTAGGTATTTTCAATGATACACAGCATATTACGTTATATTATAAGGTATTTTCAATGATAAACTACTATATATTATAAGGTATTTTCAATGATACACTACAAATTACGATATATTATAAGGTATTTTCAATGATACACTGCATATTTCGTTATATTATAAGGTATTTTCAATCATAGACTACAAATTACCATATAAGATAAGGTATTTTCAATGATACACTACAAATTACGATATATTATAAGGTATTTTCAATGATACACAGCATATTACGTTATATTATAAGGTATTTTCAATGATAAACTACTATATATTATATGGTATTTTCAATGATACACTACAAATTACGATATATTATAAGGTATTTTCAATGATACACTGCATATTACTTTATATTATAAGGTATTTTCATTGATACACTACAAATTACGATATATTATAAGGTATTTTCAATGATACACAGCATATTACGTTATATTATAAGGTATTTTCAATGATAAACTACTATATATTATATGGTATTTTCAATGATACACTACAAATTACGATATATTATAAGGTATTTTCAATGATACACTGCATATTACTTTATATTATAAGGTATTTTCATTGATACACTACAAATTACGATATATTATAAGGTATTTTCAATGATACACAGCATATTACGTTATATTATAAGGTATTTTCAATGATAAACTACTATATATTCTAAGGTATTTTCAATGATACACTACAAATTACGATATATTATAAGGTATTTTCATTGGGGCACTACAAATTACCATATATTATAAGGTATTTTCAATGATACACTACAAATTGCGATATATTATAAGGTATTTTCATTGATAGACTAGAATTACCATATATTCTAAGGTATTTTCAATGATACACTGCATATTACTATATATTATAAGGTATTTTCAGTGATACACTGCATATTACGATATATTATAAGGTATTTTCAATGATACACTGCATATTACTTTATATTATAAGGTATTTTCATTGATACACTACAAATTACGATATATTATAAGGTATTTTCAATGATACACAGCATATTACGTTATATTATAAGGTATTTTCAATGATAAACTACTATATATTATAAGGTATTTTCAATGATACACTACAAATTACGATATATTATAAGGTATTTTCAATGATACACTGCATATTACGTTATATTATAAGGTATTTTCATTGATACACTACAAATTACCATATATTATAAGGTATTTTCAATGATACACTAAAAAATTTCGATATATTCTAAGGTATTTTCAATGATACACTGCATATTACCATATATTATAAGGTATTTTCAATGATGCACTACAAATTACCATATATTATAAGGTATTTTCAATGATACACTACAAATTGCGATATATTATAAGGTATTTTCATTGATAGACTAGAATTACCATATATTCTAAGGTATTTTCAATGATACACTGCATATTACTATATATTATAAGGTATTTTCACTGATACACTGCATATTACGTAATTTTATAAGGTATTTTCAATGATACACTGCATATTACTTTATATTATAAGGTATTTTCATTGATACACTACAAATTACGATATATTACAAGGTATTTTCAATGATACACAGCATATTACGTTATATTATAAGGTATTTTCAATGATAAACTACTATATATTCTAAGGTATTTTCAATGATACACTACAAATTACGATATATTATAAGGTATTTTCATTGGGGCACTACAAATTACCATATATTATAAGGTATTTTCAATGATACACTACAAATTGCGATATATTATAAGGTATTTTCATTGATAGACTAGAATTACCATATATTCTAAGGTATTTTCAATGATACACTGCATATTACTATATATTATAAGGTATTTTCAGTGATACACTGCATATTACGATATATTATAAGGTATTTGCAATGATACACTGCATATTACTTTATATTATAAGGTATTTTCATTGATACACTACAAATTACGATATATTATAAGGTATTTTCAATGATACACAGCATATTACGTTATATTATAAGGTATTTTCAATGATAAACTACTATATATTATAAGGTATTTTCAATGATACACTACAAATTACGATATATTATAAGGTATTTTCAATGATACACTGCATATTACGTTATATTATAAGGTATTTTCATTGATACACTACAAATTACCATATATTATAAGGTATTTTCAATGATACACTAAAAAATTTCGATATATTATAAGGTATTTTCAATGATACACTGCATATTACCATATATTATAAGGTATTTTCAATGATGCACTACAAATTACCATATATTATAAGGTATTTTCAATGATACACTACAAATTGCGATATATTATAAGGTATTTTCATTGATAGACTAGAATTACCATATATTCTAAGGTATTTTCAATGATACACTGCATATTACTATATATTATAAGGTATTTTCAATGATACACTGCATATTACGATATATTATAAGGTATTTTCAATGATACACTGCATATTACTTTATATTATAAGGTATTTTCATTGATACACTACAAATTACGATATATTACAAGGTATTTTCAATGATACACAGCATATTACGTTATATTATAAGGTATTTTCAATGATAAACTACTATATATTATAAGGTATTTTCAATGATACACTACAAATTACGATATATTATAAGGTATTTTCAATGATACACTGCATATTTCGTTATATTATAAGGTATTTTCAATCATAGACTACAAATTACCATATAAGATAAGGTATTTTCAATGATACACTACAAATTACGATATATTATAAGGTATTTTCAATGATACACAGCATATTACGTTATATTATAAGGTATTTTCAATGATAAACTACTATATATTATATGGTATTTTCAATGATACACTACAAATTACGATATATTATAAGGTATTTTCAATGATACACTGCATATTACTTTATATTATAAGGTATTTTCATTGATACACTACAAATTACGATATATTATAAGGTATTTTCAATGATACACAGCATATTACGTTATATTATAAGGTATTTTCAATGATAAACTACTATATATTCTAAGGTATTTTCAATGATACACTACAAATTACGATATATTATAAGGTATTTTCATTGAGGCACTACAAATTACCATATATTATAAGGTATTTTCAATGATACACTACAAATTGCGATATATTATAAGGTATTTTCATTGATAGACTAGAATTACCATATATTCTAAGGTATTTTCAATGATACACTGCATATTACTATATATTATAAGGTATTTTCAATGATACACTACAAATTACGATATATTATAAGGTATTTTCAATGATACACAGCATATTACGTTATATTATAAGGTATTTTCAATGATAAACTACTATATATTATATGGTATTTTCAATGATACACTACAAATTACGATATATTATAAGGTATTTTCAATGATACACTGCATATTACTTTATATTATAAGGTATTTTCATTGATACACTACAAATTACGATATATTATAAGGTATTTTCAATGATACACAGCATATTACGTTATATTATAAGGTATTTTCAATGATAAACTACTATATATTATATGGTATTTTCAATGATACACTACAAATTACGATATATTATAAGGTATTTTCAATGATACACTGCATATTACTTTATATTATAAGGTATTTTCATTGATACACTACAAATTACGATATATTATAAGGTATTTTCAATGATACACAGCATATTACGTTATATTATAAGGTATTTTCAATGATAAACTACTATATATTCTAAGGTATTTTCAATGATACACTACAAATTACGATATATTATAAGGTATTTTCATTGAGGCACTACAAATTACCATATATTATAAGGTATTTTCAATGATACACTACAAATTGCGATATATTATAAGGTATTTTCATTGATAGACTAGAATTACCATATATTCTAAGGTATTTTCAATGATACACTGCATATTACTATATATTATAAGGTATTTTCAGTGATACACTGCATATTACGATATATTATAAGGTATTTTCAATGATACACTGCATATTACTTTATATTATAAGGTATTTTCATTGATACACTACAAATTACGATATATTATAAGGTATTTTCAATGATACACAGCATATTACGTTATATTATAAGGTATTTTCAATGATAAACTACTATATATTATAAGGTATTTTCAATGATACACTACAAATTACGATATATTATAAGGTATTTTCAATGATACACTGCATATTACGTTATATTATAAGGTATTATCATTGATACACTACAAATTACCATATATTATAAGGTATTTTCAATGATACACTAAAAAATTTCGATATATTCTAAGGTATTTTCAATGATACACTGCATATTACCATATATTATAAGGTATTTTCAATGAGGCACTACAAATTACCATATATTATAAGGTATTTTCAATGATACACTACAAATTGCGATATATTATAAGGTATTTTCATTGATAGACTAGAATTACCATATATTCTAAGGTATTTTCAATGATACACTGCATATTACTATATATTATAAGGTATTTTCAGTGATACACTGCATATTACGATATATTATAAGGTATTTTCAATGATACACTGCATATTACTTTATATTATAAGGTATTTTCATTGATACACTACAAATTACGATATATTATAAGGTATTTTCAATGATACACAGCATATTACGTTATATTATAAGGTATTTTCAATGATAAACTACTATATATTATAAGGTATTTTCAATGATACACTACAAATTACGATATATTATAAGGTATTTTCAATGATACACTGCATATTACGTTATATTATAAGGTATTTTCAATGATACACTACAAATTACGATATATTATAAGGTATTTTCAATGATACACTGCATATTTCGTTATATTATAAGGTATTTTCAATCATAGACTACAAATTACCATATAACATAAGGTATTTTCAATGATACACTACAAATTACGATATATTATAAGGTATTTTCAATGATACACAGCATATTACGTTATATTATAAGGTATTTTCAATGATAAACTACTATATATTATATGGTATTTTCAATGATACACTACAAATTACGATATATTATAAGGTATTTTCAATGATACACTGCATATTACTTTATATTATAAGGTATTTTCATTGATACACTACAAATTACGATATATTATAAGGTATTTTCAATGATACACAGCATATTACGTTATATTATAAGGTATTTTCAATGATAAACTACTATATATTCTAAGGTATTTTCAATGATACACTACAAATTACGATATATTATAAGGTATTTTCATTGCGGCACTACAAATTACCATATATTATAAGGTATTTTCAATGATACACTACAAATTGCGATATATTATAAGGTATTTTCATTGATAGACTAGAATTACCATATATTCTAAGGTATTTTCAATGATACACTGCATATTACTATATATTATAAGGTATTTTCAATGATACACTACAAATTACGATATATTATAAGGTATTTTCAATGATACACTGCATATTTCGTTATATTATAAGGTATTTTCAATCATAGACTACAAATTACCATATAAGATAAGGTATTTTCAATGATACACTAAAAAATTTCGATATATTCTAAGGTATTTTCAATGATACACTGCATATTACCATATATTATAAGGTATTTTCAATGATGCACTACAAATTACCATATATTATAAGGTAATTTCAATGATACACTACAAATTGCGATATATTATAAGGTATTTTCATTGATAGACTAGAATTACCATATATTCTAAGGTATTTTCAATGATACACTACAAATTACGATATATTACAAGGTATTTTCAATGATACACAGCATATTACGTTATATTATAAGGTATTTTCAATGATAAACTACTATATATTATAAGGTATTTTCAATGATACACTACAAATTACGATATATTAGAAGGTATTTTCAATGATACACAGCATATTACGTTATATTATAAGGTATTTTCAATGATAAACTACTATATATTATAAGGTATTTTCAATGATACACTACAAATTACGATATATTATAAGGTATTTTCAATGATACACTGCATATTACGTTATATTATAAGGTATTTTCAATGATAAACTACTATATATTATAAGGTATTTTCAATGATAAACTACTATATATTATAAGGTATTTTCAATGATACACTACAAATTACGATATATTATAAGGTATTTTCACTGATACACTGCATATTACGTTATATTATAAGGTATTTTCATTGATAGACTACAATTACCATATATTCTAAGGTATTTTCAATGATACACTGCATATTACGTTATATTATAAGGTATTTTCAATGATACACTGCATATTACGTTATATTATAAGGTATTTTCAATGATACACTGCATATTACGTTATATTATAAGGTATTTTCATTGATGCACTACAAATTACCATATATTATAAGGTATTTTCAATGATACACTACAAATTACGATATATTATAAGGTATTTTCAATGATACACCGCATATTACGTTATATTATAATGTATTTTCAATGATACACTGCATATTACGTTATATTATAAGGTATTTTCAATGATACACTGCATATTACGTTTTATTATAAGGTATTCTCAATGATACACTGCATATTACGATTTATTATAAGGTATTTTCAATGATAAACTACTATATATTATAAGGTATTTTCAATGATACACTGCATATTACGTTAAATTATAAGGTATTTTCAATGATACACTGCATATTACGTTTTATTATAAGGTATTTTCGATGATACACTGCATATTACGTTATATTATTAGGTATTTTCAATGATACACTGCATATTACGTTTTATTATAAGGTATTTCCAATGATACACTGCATATTACGTTATATTATAAGGTATTTTCAATGATACACTACGTATTACGTCATATTATAAGGTATTTCCAATGATACTCTGCATATTAAGTTATATTATAAGGAATTTTCAATGATACACTGCATATTACGTTATATTATAAGGTATTTTCATTGATAGCCTAGAATTACCATATATTCTAAGGTATTTCCAATGATACATTGCATATTACGTTATATTATAAGGTATTTTCAATGATACACTGCATATTACGTTATATTATAAGGTATTTTCATTGATAGACTAGAATTACCATATATTCTAAGGTATTTTCAATGATACACTGCATATTACGTTAAATTATAAGGTATTTTCAATGATACACTGCATATTACGTTATATTATAAGGTATTTTCAATGATACACTGCATATTACGTTATATTATATGGTATTTTCAATGATACACTGCATATTTCGTTATATTATAAGGTATTTTCAATGATACACTGCATATTACGTTATATTATAAGGTATTTTCATTGATGCACTACAAATTACCATATATTATAAGGTATTTTCAATGATACACTACAAATTACGATATATTATAGGGTATTTTCAATGATACACCGCATATTACGTTATATTATAATGTATTTTCAATGATACACTGCATATTACGTTATATTATAAGGTATTTTCAATGATACACTGCATATTACGTTTTATTATAAGGTATTATCAATGATACACTGCATATTACGATTTATTATAAGGTATTTTCAATGATACTCTGCATATTACGTCATATTATAAGGTATTTTCAATGATACACTGCATATTACGTTATATTATAAGGTATTTTCAATGATACACACAATATTACGTTTCATAATAAGGTATTTTCAATGATAAACTACTAAATATTATAAGGTATTTCCAATGATACACTACAAATTACGATATATTATAAGGTATTTTCAATGATACACTACAAATTACGATATATTATAAGGTATTTTCAATGATACACCGCATATTACGTTATATTATAATGTATTTTCAATGATACACTGCATATTACGTTATATTATAAGGTATTTTCAATGATACACTGCATATTACGTTTTATTATAAGGTATTCTCAATGATACACTGCATATTACGATTTATTATAAGGTATTTTCAATGATACACTGCATATTACGTCATATTATAAGGTATTTTCAATGATACACTGCATATTACGTTATTTTATAAGGTATTTTCAATGATACACACAATATTACGTTTTATAATAAGGTATTTTCAATGATAAACTACTAAATATTATAAGGTATTTCCAATGATACACTACAAATTACGATATATTACAAGGTATTTTCAATGATACACTGCATATTACGTTATATTATAAGGTATTTTCAATGATACACTGCATATTACGTTATATTATAAGGTATTTTCAATGATACACTGCATATTACGTTATATTATGAGGTATTTTCAATGATACACTGCATATTACGTTATATTATCAGGTATTTTCAATGATACTCTGCATATTACATTATATTATAAGGTATTTTCAATGATAGACTGCATATTACGTTATATTGTGAGGTATTTTCAATGATAGACTGCATATTACGTTATATTATAAAGTATTTTCAATGAATTACTGCATATTACGTTATATTATAAGGTATTTTCAATGATACACTGCATATTACGTTATATTATAAGGTATTTTCAATGATAGACTGCATATTACATTATATTATAAGGTATTTTCAATCATACACTGCATATTACGTTATATTATAAGGTATTTTCAATGATACACTGCATATTACGTTATATTATAAGGTATTTTCAATGATAGACTGCATATTACGTTATATTATAAGGTATTTTCAATGATACAGTGCATATTACGTTATATTATAAGGTATTTTCATTGATACACTGCATATTAAGTTATATTATAAGGTATTTTCAATGATAGACTGCAAATATTACGTTATATTATAAGGTATTTTCGATGATACACTACAAATTACCATATATTCTAAGGTATTTTCAATGATAAACTACTATATATTATAAGGTATTTTCAATCATACACTGCATATTACGTTATATAATAAGGTATTTCCAATGATACACTGCATATTACGTTATATTATAAGGTATTTTCAATGATACACTGCATATTACGTTATTTTATAAGGTATTTTCAATGATACACACAATATTACGTTTTATAATAAGGTATTTTCAATGATAAACTACTAAATATTATAAGGTATTTCCAATGATACACTACAAATTACGATATATTACAAGGTATTTTCAATGATACACTGCATATTACGTTATATTATAAGGTATTTTCAATGATACACTGCATATTACGTTATATTATAAGGTATTTTCAATGATACACTGCATATTACGTTATATTATGAGGTATTTTCAATGATACACTGCATATTACGTTATATTATCAGGTATTTTCAATGATACTCTGCATATTACATTATATTATAAGGTATTTTCAATGATAGACTGCATATTACGTTATATTGTGAGGTATTTTCAATGATAGACTGCATATTACGTTATATTATAAAGTATTTTCAATGAATTACTGCATATTACGTTATATTATAAGGTATTTTCAATGATACACTGCATATTACGTTATATTATAAGGTATTTTCAATGATAGACTGCATATTACATTATATTATAAGGTATTTTCAAGTTACACTGCATATTACGTTATATTATAAGGTATTTTCAATGATACACTGCATATTACGTTATATTATAAGGTATTTTCAATGATAGACTGCATATTACGTTATATTATAAGGTATTTTCAATGATACAGTGCATATTACGTTATATTATAAGGTATTTTCATTGATACACTGCATATTAAGTTATATTATAAGGTATTTTCAATGATAGACTGCAAATATTACGTTATATTATAAGGTATTTTCGATGATACACTACAAATTACCATATATTCTAAGGTATTTTCAATGATAAACTACTATATATTATAAGGTATTTTCAATCATACACTGCATATTACGTTATATAATAAGGTATTTCCAATGATACTATGCATATTACGTTATATTATAAGGTATTTTCATTGATACACTGCATATTACGTTATATTATAAGGTATTTTCATTGATAGACTACAATTACCATATATTCTAAGGTATTTTCAATGATACACTGCATATTACGTTATATTATAAGGTATTTTCAATGATACACTGCATATTACGTTATATTATAAGGTATTTTCAATGATACACTGCATATTACGTTATATTATAAGGTATTTTCATTGATGCACTACAAATTACCATATATTATAAGGTATTTTCAATGATACACTACAAATTACGATATATTATAAGGTATTTTCAATGATACACCGCATATTACGTTATATTATAATGTATTTTCAATGATACACTGCATATTACGTTATATTATAAGGTATTTTCAATGATACACAGCATATTACGTTATATTATAAGGTATTTTCAATGATACACTGCATATTACGTTATATTATAAGGTATTTTCAATGATACACTGCATATTGCGTTATATTATAAGGTATTTTCATTGATGCACTACAAATTACCATATATTATAAGGTATTTTCAATGATACACTACAAATTACGATATATTATAAGGTATTTTCAATGATACACCGCATATTACGTTATATTATAATGTATTTTCAATGATACACTGCATATTACGTTATATTATAAGGTATTTTCAATGATACACTGCATATTACGTTTTATTATAAGGTATTCTCAATGATACACTGCATATTACGATTTATTATAAGGTATTTTCAATGATACACTGCATATTACGTCATATTATAAGGTATTTTCAATGATACACTGCATATTACGTTATATTATAAGGTATTTTCAATGATACACACAATATTACGTTTTATAATAAGGTATTTTCAATGATAAACTACTAAATATTATAAGGTATTTCCAATGATACACTACAAATTACGATATATTACAAGGTATTTTCAATGATACACTGCATATTACGTTATATTATAAGGTATTTTCAATGATACACTGTATATTACGTTATATTATAAGGTATTTTCAATGATACACTGCATATTACGTTATATTATGAGGTATTTTCAATGATTCACTGCATATTACGTTATATTATCAGGTATTTTCAATGATACTCTGCATATTACATTATATTATAAGGTATTTTCAATGATAGACTGCATATTACGTTATATTGTGAGGTATTTTCAATGATAGACTGCATATTACGTTATATTATAAAGTATTTTCAATGAATTACTGCATATTACGTTATATTATAAGGTATTTTCAATGATACACTGCATATTACGTTATATTATAAGGTATTTTCATTGATGCACTACAAATTACCATATATTATAAGGTATTTTCAATGATACACTACAAATTACGATATATTATAATGTATTTTCAATGATACACCGCATATTACGTTATATTATAATGTATTTTCAATGATACACTGCATATTACGTTATATTATAAGGTATTTTCAATGATACACTGCATATTACGTTTTATTATAAGGTATTCTCAATGATACACTGCATATTACGATTTATTATAAGGTATTTTCAATGATACACTGCATATTACGTCATATTATAAGGTATTTTCAATGATACACTGCATATTACGTTATATTATAAGGTATTTTCAATGATACACACAATATTACGTTTTATAATAAGGTATTTTCAATGATAAACTACTAAATATTATAAGGTATTTCCAATGATACACTACAAATTACGATATATTACAAGGTATTTTCAATGATACACTGCATATTACGTTATATTATAAGGTATTTTCAATGATACACTGCATATTACGTTATATTATAAGGTATTTTCAATGATACACTGCATATTACGGTATATTATAAGGTATTTTCAATGATACACTGCATATTACGTTATATTATAAGGTATTTTCAATGATACACAGCATATTACGTTATATTATAAGGTATTTTCAATGATAAACTACTATATATTATAATATAAGGTATTTTCATTGATGCACTACAAATTACCATATATTATAAGGTATTTTCAATGATACACTACAAATTACGATATATTATAAGGTATTTTCAATGATACACCGCATATTACGTTATATTATAATGTATTTTCAATGATACACTGCATATTACGTTATATTATAAGGTATTTTCAATGATACACTGCATATTACGTTTTATTATAAGGTATTCTCAATGATACACTGCATATTACGATTTATTATAAGGTATTTTCAATGATACACTGCATATTACGTCATATTATAAGGTATTTTCAATGATACACTGCATATTACGTTATATTATAAGGTATTTTCAATGATACACACAATATTACGTTTTATAATAAGGTATTTTCAATGATAAACTACTAAATATTATAAGGTATTTCCAATGATACACTACAAATTACGATATATTACAAGGTATTTTCAATGATACACTGCATATTACGTTATATTATAAGGTATTTTCAATGATACACTGCATATTACGTTATATTATAAGGTATTTTCAATGATACACTGCATATTACGGTATATTATAAGGTATTTTCAATGATACACTGCATATTACGTTATATTATAAGGTATTTTCAATGATACACAGAATATTACGTTATATTATAAGGTATTTTCAATGATAAACTACTATATATTATAATATAAGGTATTTTCATTGATGCACTACAAATTACCATATATTATAAGGTATTTTCAATGATACACTACAAATTACGATATATTATAAGGTATTTTCAATGATACACCGCATATTACGTTATATTATAATGTATTTTCAATGATACACTGCATATTACGTTATATTATAAGGTATTTTCAATGATACACTGCATATTACGTTTTATTATAAGGTATTCTCAATGATACACTGCATATTACGATTTATTATAAGGTATTTTCAATGATACACTGCATATTACGTCATATTATAAGGTATTTTCAATGATACACTGCATATTACGTTATATTATAAGGTATTTTCAATGATACACACAATATTACGTTTTATAATAAGGTATTTTCAATGATAAACTACTAAATATTATAAGGTATTTCCAATGATACACTACAAATTACGATATATTACAAGGTATTTTCAATGATACACTGCATATTACGTTATATTATAAGGTATTTTCAATGATACACTGCATATTACGTTATATTATAAGGTATTTTCAATGATACACTGCATATTACGTTATATTATAAGGTATTTTCAATGATACACTGCATATTACATTATATTATAAGGTATTTTCAATGATACCCAGAATATTACGTTATATTATAAGGTATTTTCAATGATAAACTACTATATATTATAAGTTATTTTCAATGATACACTGCATATTACGTTATATTATAAGGTATTTTCAATGATACACTGCATATTACGTTATATTATAAGGTATTTTGAATGATACACTGCATATTACGTTATATTATAAGGTATTTTCAATGATACACTGCATATTACGTTATATTATAAGGTATTTTCAATGATACACAGAATATTACGTTATATTATAAGGTATTTTCAATGATAAACTACTATATATTATAAGGTATTTTCAATGATACACTGCATATTACGTTATATTTTAATGTATTTTCAATGATACACTGCATATTACGTTATATTATAAGGTATTTTCAATGATACACTGCATATTACGTTTAATTATAAGGTATTCTCAATGATACACTGCATATTACGATTTATTATAAGGTATTTTCAATGATACACTGCATATTACGTCATATTATAAGGTATTTTCAATGATACACTGCATATTACGTTATATTATTAGGTATTTTCAATGATACACACAATATTACGTTTTATAATAAGGTATTTTCAATGATAAACTACTAAATATTATAAGGTATTTCCAATGATACACTACAAATTACGATATATTACAAGGTATTTTCAATGATACACTGCATATTACGTTATATTATAAGGTATTTTCAATGATACACTGCATATTACGTTATATTATAAGGTATTTTCAATGATACACTGCATATTACGTTATATTATGAGGTATTTTCAATGATACACTGCATATTACGTTATATTATCAGGTATTTTCAATGATAATCTGCATATTACATTATATTATAAGGTATTTTCAATGATAGACTGCATATTACGTTATATTGTGAGGTATTTTCAATGATAGACTGCATATTACGTTATATTATAAAGTATTTTCAATGAATTACTGCATATTACGTTATATTATAAGGTATTTTCAATGATACACTGCATATTACGTTATATTATAAGGTATTTTCATTGATGCACTACAAATTACCATATATTATAAGGTATTTTCAATGATACACTACAAATTACGATATATTATAAGGTATTTTCAATGATACACCGCATATTACGTTATATTATAATGTATTTTCAATGATACACTGCATATTACGTTATATTATAAGGTATTTTCAATGATACACTGCATATTACGTTTTATTATAAGGTATTCTCAATGATACACTGCATATTACGATTTATTATAAGGTATTTTCAATGATACACTGCATATTACGTCATATTATAAGGTATTTTCAATGATACACTGCATATTACGTTATATTATAAGGTATTTTCAATGATACACACAATATTACGTTTTATAATAAGGTATTTTCAATGATAAACTAGTAAATATTATAAGGTATTTCCAATGATACACTACAAATTACGATATATTACAAGGTATTTTCAATGATACACTGCATATTACGTTATATTATAAGGTATTTTCAATGATACACTGCATATTACGTTATATTATAAGGTATTTTCAATGATACACTGCATATTACGTTATATTATAAGGTATTTTCAATGATACACTGCATATTACGTTATATTATAAGGTATTTTCAATGATGCACTGCATATTACGTTAAATTATAAGGTATTTTCAATGATACACTGCATATTACGTTTTATTATAAGGTATTCTCAATGATACACTGCATATTACGATTTATTATAAGGTATTTTCAATGATACACTGCATATTACGTTATATTATAAGGTATTTTCAATGATACACTGCATATTACGTTATATTATAAGGTATTTTCAATGATACACACAATATTACGTTTTATAATAAGGTATTTTCAATGATAAACTACTAAATATTATAAGGTATTTCCAATGATACACTACAAATTACGATATATTACAAGGTATTTTCAATGATACACTGCATATTACGTTATATTATAAGGTATTTTCAATGATACACTGCATATTACGTTATATTATAAGGTATTTTCAATGATACACTGCATATTACGTTATATTATGAGGTATTTTCAATGATACACTGCATATTACGTTATATTATCAGGTATTTTCAATGATACACACAATATTACGTTTTATAATAAGGTATTTTCAATGATAAACTACTAAATATTATAAGGTATTTCCAATGATACACTACAAATTACGATATATTACAAGGTATTTTCAATGATACACTGCATATTACGTTATATTATAAGGTATTTTCAATGATACACTGCATATTACGTTATATTATAAGGTATTTTCAATGATACACTGCATATTACGTTATATTATAAGGTATTTTCAATGATACACTGCATATTACATTATATTATAAGGTATTTTCAATGATACCCAGAATATTACGTTATATTATAAGGTATTTTCAATGATAAACTACTATATATTATAAGGTATTTTCAATGATACACTGCATATTACGTTATATTATAAGGTATTTTCAATGATACACTGCATATTACGTTATATTTTAATGTATTTTCAATGATACACTGCATATTACGTTATATTATAAGGTATTTTCAATGATACACTGCATATTACGTTTAATTATAAGGTATTCTCAATGATACACTGCATATTACGATTTATTATAAGGTATTTTCAATGATACACTGCATATTACGTCATATTATAAGGTATTTTCAATGATACACTGCATATTACGTTATATTATTAGGTATTTTCAATGATACACACAATATTACGTTTTATAATAAGGTATTTTCAATGATAAACTACTAAATATTATAAGGTATTTCCAATGATACACTACAAATTACGATATATTACAAGGTATTTTCAATGATACACTGCATATTACGTTATATTATAAGGTATTTTCAATGATACACTGCATATTACGTTATATTATAAGGTATTTTCAATGATACACTGCATATTACGTTATATTATGAGGTATTTTCAATGATACACTGCATATTACGTTATATTATCAGGTATTTTCAATGATAATCTGCATATTACATTATATTATAAGGTATTTTCAATGATAGACTGCATATTACGTTATATTGTGAGGTATTTTCAATGATAGACTGCATATTACGTTATATTATAAAGTATTTTCAATGAATTACTGCATATTACGTTATATTATAAGGTATTTTCAATGATACACTGCATATTACGTTATATTATAAGGTATTTTCATTGATGCACTACAAATTACCATATATTATAAGGTATTTTCAATGATACACTACAAATTACGATATATTATAAGGTATTTTCAATGATACACCGCATATTACGTTATATTATAATGTATTTTCAATGATACACTGCATATTACGTTATATTATAAGGTATTTTCAATGATACACTGCATATTACGTTTTATTATAAGGTATTCTCAATGATACACTGCATATTACGATTTATTATAAGGTATTTTCAATGATACACTGCATATTACGTCATATTATAAGGTATTTTCAATGATACACTGCATATTACGTTATATTATAAGGTATTTTCAATGATACACACAATATTACGTTTTATAATAAGGTATTTTCAATGATAAACTACTAAATATTATAAGGTATTTCCAATGATACACTACAAATTACGATATATTACAAGGTATTTTCAATGATACACTGCATATTACGTTATATTATAAGGTATTTTCAATGATACACTGCATATTACGTTATATTATAAGGTATTTTCAATGATACACTGCATATTACGTTATATTATAAGGTATTTTCAATGATACACTGCATATTACGTTATATTATAAGGTATTTTCAATGATGCACTGCATATTACGTTAAATTATAAGGTATTTTCAATGATACACTGCATATTACGTTTTATTATAAGGTATTCTCAATGATACACTGCATATTACGATTTATTATAAGGTATTTTCAATGATACACTGCATATTACGTCATATTATAAGGTATTTTCAATGATACACTGCATATTACGTTATATTATAAGGTATTTTCAATGATACACACAATATTACGTTTTATAATAAGGTATTTTCAATGATAAACTACTAAATATTATAAGGTATTTCCAATGATACACTACAAATTACGATATATTACAAGGTATTTTCAATGATACACTGCATATTACGTTATATTATAAGGTATTTTCAATGATACACTGCATATTACGTTATATTATAAGGTATTTTCAATGATACACTGCATATTACGTTATATTATAAGGTATTTTCAATGATACACTGCATATTACGTTATATTATAAGGTATTTTCAATGATACACAGAATATTACGTTATATTATAAGGTATTTTCAATGATAAACTACTATATATTATAATATAAGGTATTTTCATTGATGCACTACAAATTACCATATATTATAAGGTATTTTCAATGATACACTACAAATTACGATATATTATAAGGTATTTTCAATGAT
Source organism: Lasioglossum lativentre (assembly GCA_916610255.1). NCBI lineage: Eukaryota > Metazoa > Arthropoda > Insecta > Hymenoptera > Halictidae > Lasioglossum > Lasioglossum lativentre. The sequence goes on from CAKAJI010000040.1 coordinate 640,696, forward strand.
ACACCGCATATTACGTTATATTATAATGTATTTTCAATGATACACTGCATATTACGTTATATTATAAGGTATTTTCAATGATACACTGCATATTACGTTTTATTATAAGGTATTCTCAATGATACACTGCATATTACGATTTATTATAAGGTATTTTCAATGATACACTGCATATTACGTCATATTATAAGGTATTTTCAATGATACACTGCATATTACGTTATATTATAAGGTATTTTCAATGATACACACAATATTACGTTTTATAATAAGGTATTTTCAATGATAAACTACTAAATATTATAAGGTATTTCCAATGATACACTACAAATTACGATATATTACAAGGTATTTTCAATGATACACTGCATATTACGTTATATTATAAGGTATTTTCAATGATACACTGCATATTACGTTTTATTATAAGGTATTTTCGATGATACACTGCATATTACGTTATATTATTAGGTATTTTCAATGATACACTACAAATTACCATATATTATAAGGTATCTTCAATGATACACTGCATATTACGTTTTATTATAAGGTATTTTCAATGATACACTGCATATTACGTTTTATTATAAGGTATTTCCAATGATACACTGCATATTACGTTATATTATAAGGTATTTTCAATGATACACTACATATTACGTCATATTATAAGGTATTTCCAATGATACTCTGCATATTAAGTTATATTATAAGGTATTTTCAATGATACACTGCATATTACGTTATATTATAAGGTATTTTCATTGATAGACTACAATTACCATATATTCTAAGGTATTTTCAATGATACAAGGCATATTACGTTATATTATAAGGTATTTTCAATGATACACTGCATATTAAGTTATATTATAAGGTATTTTCAATGATACACTGCATATTACGTTATATTATAAGGTATTTTCAATGATACTCTGCATATTAAGTTATATTATAAGGTATTTTCAATGATACACTGCATATTACGTTATATTATAAGGTATTTTCAATGATAGCCTAGAATTACCATATATTCTAAGGTATTTCCAATGATACATTGCATATTACGTTATATTATAAGGTATTTTCAATGATACACTGCATATTACGTTTTATTATAAGGTATTTTCGATGATACACTGCATATTACGTTATATTATTAGGTATTTTCAATGATACACTACAAATTACCATATATTATAAGGTATCTTCAATGATACACTGCATATTACTTTATATTATAAGGTATTTTCAATGATACACTGCATATTACGTTATATTATAAGGTATTTTCAATGATACACTGCATATTACGTTTTATTATAAGGTATTCTCAATGATACACTGCATATTACGATTTATTATAAGGTATTTTCAATGATACACTGCATATTACGTCATATTATAAGGTATTTTCAATGATACACTGCATATTACGTTATATTATAATGTATTTTCAATGATACACTGCATATTACGTTATATTATAAGGTATTTTCAATGATACACTGCATATGACGTTTTATTATAAGGTATTCTCAATGATACACTGCATATTACGATTTATTATAAGGTATTTTCAATGATACACTGCATATTACGTTATATTATAAGGTATTTTCAATGATACACTGCATATTACGTTATATTATAAGGTATTTTCAATGATACACACAATATTACGTTTTATAATAAGGTATTTTCAATGATAAACTACTAAATATTATAAGGTATTTCCAATGATACACTACAAATTACGATATATTATAAGGTATTTTCAATGATACACTGCATATTACGTTATATCATAAGGTATTTTCAATGATACACTGCATATTACGTTTTATTATAAGGTATTTTCAATGATACACTGCATATTACGTTATATTATAAGGTATTTTCAATGATACTCTGCATATTAAGTTATATTATAAGGAATTTTCAATGATACACTGCATATTACGTTATATTATAAGGTATTTTCATTGATAGCCTAGAATTACCATATATTCTAAGGTATTTCCAATGATACATTGCATATTACGTTATATTATAAGGTATTTTCAATGATACACTGCATATTACGTTTTATTATAAGGTATTTTCGATGATACACTGCATATTACGTTATATTATTAGGTATTTTCAATGATACACTACAAATTACCATATATTATAAGGTATCTTCAATGATACACTGCATATTACTTTATATTATAAGGTATTTTCATTGATACACTACAAATTACGATATATTATAAGGTATTTTCAATGATACACTGCATATTACGTTATATTATAAGGTATTTTCATTGATAGACTGGAATTACCATATATTCTAAGGTATTTTCAATGATACACTGCATATTACGTTAAATTATAAGGTATTTTCAATGATACACTGCATATTACGTTTTATTATAAGGTATTTTCGATGATACACTGCATATTACGTTATATTATTAGGTATTTTCAATGATAGACTGCATATTACGTTATATTATAAAGTATTTTCAATGAATTACTGCATATTACGTTATATTATAAGGTATTTTCAATGATACACTGCATATTACGTTATATTATAAGGTATTTTCATTGATGCACTACAAATTACCATATATTATAAGGTATTTTCAATGATACACTACAAATTACGATATATTATAAGGTATTTTCAATGATACACCGCATATTACGTTATATTATAATGTATTTTCAATGATACACTGCATATTACGTTATATTATAAGGTATTTTCAATGATACACTGCATATTACGTTTTATTATAAGGTATTCTCAATGATACACTGCATATTACGATTTATTATAAGGTATTTTCAATGATACACTGCATATTACGTCATATTATAAGGTATTTTCAATGATACACTGCATATTACGTTATATTATAAGGTATTTTCAATGATACACACAATATTACGTTTTATAATAAGGTATTTTCAATGATAAACTACTAAATATTATAAGGTATTTCCAATGATACACTACAAATTACGATATATTACAAGGTATTTTCAATGATACACTGCATATTACGTTATATTATAAGGTATTTTCAATGATACACTGCATATTACGTTATATTATAAGGTATTTTCAATGATACACTGCATATTACGTTATATTATAAGGTATTTTCAATGATACACTGCATATTACGTTATATTATAAGGTATTTTCAATGATGCACTGCATATTACGTTAAATTATAAGGTATTTTCAATGATACACTGCATATTACGTTTTATTATAAGGTATTCTCAATGATACACTGCATATTACGATTTATTATAAGGTATTTTCAATGATACACTGCATATTACGTCATATTATAAGGTATTTTCAATGATACACTGCATATTACGTTATATTATAAGGTATTTTCAATGATACACACAATATTACGTTTTATAATAAGGTATTTTCAATGATAAACTACTAAATATTATAAGGTATTTCCAATGATACACTACAAATTACGATATATTACAAGGTATTTTCAATGATACACTGCATATTACGTTATATTATAAGGTATTTTCAATGATACACTGCATATTACGTTATATTATAAGGTATTTTCAATGATACACTGCATATTACGTTATATTATAAGGTATTTTCAATGATACACTGCATATTACGTTATATTATAAGGTATTTTCAATGATACACAGAATATTACGTTATATTATAAGGTATTTTCAATGATAAACTACTATATATTATAATATAAGGTATTTTCATTGATGCACTACAAATTACCATATATTATAAGGTATTTTCAATGATACACTACAAATTACGATATATTATAAGGTATTTTCAATGATACACCGCATATTACGTTATATTATAATGTATTTTCAATGATACACTGCATATTACGTTATATTATAAGGTATTTTCAATGATACACTGCATATTACGTTTTATTATAAGGTATTCTCAATGATACACTGCATATTACGATTTATTATAAGGTATTTTCAATGATACACTGCATATTACGTCATATTATAAGGTATTTTCAATGATACACTGCATATTACGTTATATTATAAGGTATTTTCAATGATACACACAATATTACGTTTTATAATAAGGTATTTTCAATGATAAACTACTAAATATTATAAGGTATTTCCAATGATACACTACAAATTACGATATATTACAAGGTATTTTCAATGATACACTGCATATTACGTTATATTATAAGGTATTTTCAATGATACACTGCATATTACGTTTTATTATAAGGTATTTTCGATGATACACTGCATATTACGTTATATTATTAGGTATTTTCAATGATACACTACAAATTACCATATATTATAAGGTATCTTCAATGATACACTGCATATTACGTTTTATTATAAGGTATTTTCAATGATACACTGCATATTACGTTTTATTATAAGGTATTTCCAATGATACACTGCATATTACGTTATATTATAAGGTATTTTCAATGATACACTACATATTACGTCATATTATAAGGTATTTCCAATGATACTCTGCATATTAAGTTATATTATAAGGTATTTTCAATGATACACTGCATATTACGTTATATTATAAGGTATTTTCATTGATAGACTACAATTACCATATATTCTAAGGTATTTTCAATGATACAAGGCATATTACGTTATATTATAAGGTATTTTCAATGATACACTGCATATTAAGTTATATTATAAGGTATTTTCAATGATACACTGCATATTACGTTATATTATAAGGTATTTTCAATGATACTCTGCATATTAAGTTATATTATAAGGAATTTTCAATGATACACTGCATATTACGTTATATTATAAGGTATTTTCAATGATAGCCTAGAATTACCATATATTCTAAGGTATTTCCAATGATACATTGCATATTACGTTATATTATAAGGTATTTTCAATGATACACTGCATATTACGTTTTATTATAAGGTATTTTCGATGATACACTGCATATTACGTTATATTATTAGGTATTTTCAATGATACACTACAAATTACCATATATTATAAGGTATCTTCAATGATACACTGCATATTACTTTATATTATAAGGTATTTTCAATGATACACTGCATATTACGTTATATTATAAGGTATTTTCAATGATACACTGCATATTACGTTTTATTATAAGGTATTCTCAATGATACACTGCATATTACGATTTATTATAAGGTATTTTCAATGATACACTGCATATTACGTCATATTATAAGGTATTTTCAATGATACACTGCATATTACGTTATATTATAATGTATTTTCAATGATACACTGCATATTACGTTATATTATAAGGTATTTTCAATGATACACTGCATATGACGTTTTATTATAAGGTATTCTCAATGATACACTGCATATTACGATTTATTATAAGGTATTTTCAATGATACACTGCATATTACGTCATATTATAAGGTATTTTCAATGATACACTGCATATTACGTTATATTATAAGGTATTTTCAATGATACACACAATATTACGTTTTATAATAAGGTATTTTCAATGATAAACTACTAAATATTATAAGGTATTTCCAATGATACACTACAAATTACGATATATTATAAGGTATTTTCAATGATACACTGCATATTACGTTATATCATAAGGTATTTTCAATGATACACTGCATATTACGTTTTATTATAAGGTATTTTCAATGATACACTGCATATTACGTTATATTATAAGGTATTTTCAATGATACTCTGCATATTAAGTTATATTATAAGGAATTTTCAATGATACACTGCATATTACGTTATATTATAAGGTATTTTCATTGATAGCCTAGAATTACCATATATTCTAAGGTATTTCCAATGATACATTGCATATTACGTTATATTATAAGGTATTTTCAATGATACACTGCATATTACGTTTTATTATAAGGTATTTTCGATGATACACTGCATATTACGTTATATTATTAGGTATTTTCAATGATACACTACAAATTACCATATATTATAAGGTATCTTCAATGATACACTGCATATTACTTTATATTATAAGGTATTTTCATTGATACACTACAAATTACGATATATTATAAGGTATTTTCAATGATACACTGCATATTACGTTATATTATAAGGTATTTTCATTGATAGACTGGAATTACCATATATTCTAAGGTATTTTCAATGATACACTGCATATTACGTTAAATTATAAGGTATTTTCAATGATACACTGCATATTACGTTTTATTATAAGGTATTTTCGATGATACACTGCATATTACGTTATATTATTAGGTATTTTCAATGATACACTACAAATTACCATATATTATAAGGTATCTTCAATGATACACTGCATATTACGTTTTATTATAAGGTATTTTCAATGATACACTGCATATTACGTTTTATTATAAGGTATTTCCAATGATACACTGCATATTACGTTATATTATAAGGTATTTTCAATGATACACTACATATTACGTCATATTATAAGGTATTTCCAATGATACTCTGCATATTAAGTTATATTATAAGGTATTTTCAATGATACACTGCATATTACGTTATATCATAAGGTATTTTCAATGATACACTGCATATTAAGTTATATTATAAGGTATTTTCAATGATACACTGCATATTACGTTATATTATAAGGTATTTTCAATGATACTCTGCATATTAAGTTATATTATAAGGAATTTTCAATGATACACTGCATATTACGTTATATTATAAGGTATTTTCATTGATAGCCTAGAATTACCATATATTCTAAGGTATTTCCAATGATACATTGCATATTACGTTATATTATAAGGTATTTTCAATGATACACTGCATATTACGTTTTATTATAAGGTATTTTCGATGATACACTGCATATTACGTTATATTATTAGGTATTTTCAATGATACACTACAAATTACCATATATTATAAGGTATCTTCAATGATACACTGCATATTACTTTATATTATAAGGTATTTTCAATGATACACTACAAATTACCATATATTATAAGGTATCTTCAATGATACACTGCATATTACTTTATATTATAAGGTATTTTCATTGATACACTACAAATTACGATATATTATAAGGTATTTTCAGTGATACACTGCATATTACGTTATATTATAAGGTATTTTCATTGATAGACTGGAATTACCATATATTCTAAGGTATTTTCAATGATACACTGCATATTACGTTTTATTATAAGGTATTTCCAATGATACACTGCATATTACGTTATATTATAAGGTATTTTCAATGATACACTACATATTACGTCATATTATAAGGTATTTCCAATGATACTCTGCATATTAAGTTATATTATAAGGAATTTTCAATGATACACTGCATATTACGTTATATTATAAGGTATTATCAATGATACACTGCATATTACGTTATATTATAAGGTATTTTCAATGATACACTGCATATTACGTTATATTATAAGGTATTTTCAATGATACACTGCATATTACGTTTTATTATAAGGTATTCTCAATGATACACTGCATATTACGATTTATTATAAGGTATTTTCAATGATACACTGCATATTACGTCATATTATAAAGTATTTTCAATGATAAACTATATATTACGATATATTATATGGTATTTTCAATGATACACTGCATATTACGTTATATTATAAGGTATTTTCAATGATACACACAATATTACGTTTTATAATAAGGTATTTTCAATGATAAACTACTAAATATTATAAGGTATTTCCAATGATACACTACAAATTACGATATATTACAAGGTATTTTCAATGATACACTGCATATTACGTTATATTATAAAGTATTTTCAATGATACACTGCATATTACGTTATATTATAAGGTATTTTCAATGATACACTGCATATTACGTTATATTATAAGGTATTTTCAATGATACACTGCATATTACGTTATATTATAAGGTATTTTCAATGATACATAGAATATTACGTTATATTATAAGGTATTTTCAATGATAAACTACTATATATTATAAGGTATTTTCAATGATACACTGCATATTACGTTATATTATAAGGTATTTTCAATGATACACTGCATATTACGTTATATTATAAGGTATTTTCAATGATACACTGCATATTAGGTTATATTATAAGGTATTTTGAATGATACACTACAAATTACGATATATTATAAGGTATTTTCAATGATACACCGCATATTACGTTATATTATAATGTATTTTCAATGATACACTGCATATTACGTTATATTATAAGGTATTTTCAATGATACACTGCATATTACGTTTTATTATAAGGTATTCTCAATGATACACTGCATATTACGATTTATTATAAGGTATTTTCAATGATACACTGCATATTACGTCATATTATAAGGTATTTTCAATGATACACTGCATATTACGTTATATTATAAGGTATTTTCAATGATACACACAATATTACGTTTTATAATAAGGTATTTTCAATGATAAACTACTAAATATTATAAGGTATTTCCAATGATACACTACAAATTACGATATATTACAAGGTATTTTCAATGATTCACTTCATATTACGTTATATTATAAGGTATTTTCAATGATACACTGCATATTACGTTATATTATAAGGTATTTTCAATGATACACTGCATATTACGTTATATTATGAGGTATTTTCAATGATACACTGCATATTACGTTATATTATCAGGTATTTTCAATGATACTCTGCATATTACATTATATTATAAGGTATTTTCAATGATAGACTGCATATTACGTTATATTGTGAGGTATTTTGAATGATAGACTGCATATTACGTTATATTATAAAGTATTTTCAATGAATTACTGCATATTACGTTATATTATAAGGTATTTTCAATGATACACTGCATATTACGTTATATTATAAGGTATTTTCAATGATAGACTGCATATTACATTATATTATAAGGTATTTTCAATCATACACTGCATATTACGTTATATTATAAGGTATTTTCAATGATACACTGCATATTACGTTATATTATAAGGTATTTTCAATGATAGACTGCATATTACGTTATATTATAAGGTATTTTCAATGATACAGTGCATATTACGTTATATTATAAGGTATTTTCATTGATACACTGCATATTAAGTTATATTATAAGGTATTTTCAATGATAGACTGCAAATATTACGTTATATTATAAGGTATTTTCGATGATACACTACAAATTACCATATATTCTAAGGTATTTTCAATGATAAACTACTATATATTATAAGGTATTTTCAATCATACACTGCATATTACGTTATATTATAAGGTATTTCCAATGATACTATGCATATTACGTTATATTATAAGGTATTTTCACTGATACACTGCATATTACGTTATATTATAAGGTATTTTCATTGATAGACTACAATTACCATATATTCTAAGGTATTTTCAATGATACAAGGCATATTACGTTATATTATAAGGTATTTTCAATGATACACTGCATATTACGTTATATTATAAGGTATTTTCAATGATACACTGCATATTACGTTATATTATAAGGAATTTTCATTGATGCACTACAAATTACCATATATTATAAGGTATTTTCAATGATACACTACAAATTACGATATATTATAAGGTATTTTCAATGATACACCGCATATTACGTTATATTATAATGTATTTTCAATGATACACTGCATATTACGTTATATTATAAGGTATTTTCAATGATACACTGCATATTACGTTTTATTATAAGGTATTCTCAATGATACACTGCATATTACGATTTATTATAAGGTATTTTCAATGATACACTGCATATTACGTCATATTATAAGGTATTTACAATGATACACTGCATATTACGTTATATTATAAGGTATTTTCAATGATACACACAATATTACGTTTTATAATAAGGTATTTTCAATGATAAACTACTAAATATTATAAGGTATTTCCAATGATACACTACAAATTACGATATATTACAAGGTATTTTCAATGATACACTGCATATTACGTTATATTATTAGGTATTTTCAATGATACACTACAAATTACCATATATTATAAGGTATCTTCAATGATACACTGCATATTACGTTTTATTATAAGGTATTTTCAATGATACACTGCATATTACGTTTTATTAGAAGGTATTTCCAATGATACACTGCATATTACGTTATATTATAAGGTATTTTCAATGATACACTACATATTACGTCATATTATAAGGTATTTCCAATGATACTCTGCATATTAAGTTATATTATAAGGAATTTTCAATGATACACTGCATATTACGTCATATTATAAGGTATTTTCAATGATACACTGCATATTACGTTATATTATAAGGTATTTTCAATGATACACACAATATTACGTTTTATAATAAGGTATTTTCAATGATAAACTACTAAATATTATAAGGTATTTCCAATGATACACTACAAATTACGATATATTACAAGGTATTTTCAATGATACACTTCATATTACGTTATATTATAAGGTATTTTCAATGATACACTGCATATTACGTTATATTATAAGGTATTTTCAATGATACACTGCATATTACGTTATATTATGAGGTATTTTCAATGATACACTGCATATTACGTTATATTATCAGGTATTTTCAATGATACTCTGCATATTACATTATATTATAAGGTATTTTCAATGATAGACTGCATATTACGTTATATTGTGAGGTATTTTGAATGATAGACTGCATATTACGTTATATTATAAAGTATTTTCAATGAATTACTGCATATTACGTTATATTATAAGGTATTTTCAATGATACACTGCATATTACGTTATATTATAAGGTATTTTCAATGATAGACTGCATATTACATTATATTATAAGGTATTTTCAATCATACACTGCATATTACGTTATATTATAAGGTATTTTCAATGATACACTGCATATTACGTTATATTATAAGGTATTTTCAATGATAGACTGCATATTACGTTATATTATAAGGTATTTTCAATGATACAGTGCATATTACGTTATATTATAAGGTATTTTCATTGATACACTGCATATTAAGTTATATTATAAGGTATTTTCAATGATAGACTGCAAATATTACGTTATATTATAAGGTATTTTCGATGATACACTACAAATTACCATATATTCTAAGGTATTTTCAATGATAAACTACTATATATTATAAGGTATTTTCAATCATACACTGCATATTACGTTATATTATAAGGTATTTCCAATGATACTATGCATATTACGTTATATTATAAGGTATTTTCACTGATACACTGCATATTACGTTATATTATAAGGTATTTTCATTGATAGACTACAATTACCATATATTCTAAGGTATTTTCAATGATAGAAGGCATATTACGTTATATTATAAGGTATTTTCAATGATACACTGCATATTACGTTATATTATAAGGTATTTTCAATGATACACTGCATATTACGTTATATTATAAGGTATTTTCAATGATAGACTGCATATTACGTTATATTATAAGGTATTTTCAATGATACAGTGCATATTACGTTATATTATAAGGTATTTTCATTGATACACTGCATATTAAGTTATATTATAATGTATTTTCAATGATAGACTGCAAATATTACGTTATATTATAAGGTATTTTCGATGATACACTACAAATTACCATATATTCTAAGGTATTTTCAATGATAAACTACTATATATTATAAGATATTTTCAATCATACACTGCATATTACGTTATATTATAAGGTATTTCCAATGATACTATGCATATTACGTTATATTATAAGGTATTTTCATTGATACACTACAAATTACGATATATTATAAATTATTTTCAATGATACACTGCATATTACGTTATATTATAAGGTATTTTCGATGATACACTGCATATTACGTTATATTATTAGGTATTATCAATGATACACTACAAATTACCATATATTATAAGGTATCTTCAATGATACACTGCATATTACGTTTTATTATAAGGTATTTTCAATGATACACTGCATATTACGTTTTATTATAAGGTATTTCCAATGATACACTGCATATTACGTTATATTATAAGGTATTTTCAATGATACACTACATATTACGTCATATTATAAGGTATTTCCAATGATACTCTGCATATTAAGTTATATTATAAGGAATTTTCAATGATACACTGCATATTACGTTATATTATAAGGTATTTTCATTGATAGCCTAGAATTACCATATATTCTAAGGTATTTCCAATGATACATTGCATATTACGTTATATTATAAGGTATTTTCAATGATACACTGCATATTACGTTATATTATAAGGTATTTTCAATGATACACCGCATATTACGTTATATTATAATGTATTTTCAATGATACACTGCATATTAAGTTATATTATAAGGTATTTTCAATGATACACTGCATATTACGTTTTATTATAAGGTATTCTCAATGATACACTGCATATTACGATTTATTATAAGGTATTTTCAATGATACACTACAAATTACGATATATTATAAGGTATTTTCAATGATACACTGCATATTACGTTATATTATAAGGTATTTTCATTGATACACTACAAATTACGATATATTATAAGGTATTTTCATTGATACAGTACAAATTACCATATATTATAAGGTATTTTCAATGATACACAGCATATTACCTTATATTATAAGGTATTTTCAATGATACACAGAATATTACGTTATATTATAAGGTATTTTCAATGATAAACTACTATATATTATAAGGTATTTTCAATGATACACTACAAATTACGATATATTATAAGGTATTTTCAATGATACACTGCATATTACTTTATATTATAAGGTATTTTCATTGATACACTACAAATTACGTTATATTATAAGGTATTTTCAATGATACACTGCATATTACGTTATATTATAAGGTATTTTCAATGATAGACTGCATATTACATTATATTATAAGGTATTTTCAATGATAGACTGCATATTACGTTATATTATGAGGTATTTTCAATGATACACTGCATGTTACGTTATATTATCAGGTATTTTCAATGATACTCTGCATATTACATTATATTATAAGGTATTTTCAATGATAGACTGCATATTACGTTATATTGTGAGGTATTTTCAATGATACACTGCATATTACGTTATATTATAAAGTATTTTCAATGAATTACTGCATATTACGTTATATTATAAGGTATTTTCAATGATACACTGCATATTACGATATATTATAAATTATTTTCAATGATACACTGCATATTACGTTATATTATAAGGTACTTTCAATGATACACTGCATATTACGTTTTATTATAAGGTATTTTCAATGATACACAGAATATTACGTTATATTATAAGGTATTTTCATTGATACACTACAAATTACAATATATTATAAGGTATTTTCAATGATACACTACAAATTGCGATATATTATAAGGTATTTTCATTGATAGACTAGAATTACCATATATTCTAAGGTATTTTCAATGATACACTGCATATTACGTTATATTATAAGGTATTTTCATTGATACACTACAAATTACAATATATTATAAGGTATTTTCAATGATACACTACAAATTGCGATATATTATAAGGTATTTTCATTGATAGACTAGAATTACCATATATTCTAAGGTATTTTCAATGATACACTGCATATTACGTTATATTATAAGGTATTTTCAATGATACACTGCATATTACGTTATATTATAAGGTATTTTCATTGATACACTACAAATTACAATATATTATAAGGTATTTTCAATGATACACTACAAATTGCGATATATTATAAGGTATTTTCATTGATAGACTAGAATTACCATATATTCTAAGGTATTTTCAATGATACACAGAATATTACGTTATATTATAAGGTATTTTCATTCATACACTACAAATTACAATATATTATAAGGTATTTTCAATGATACACTACAAATTGCGATATATTATAAGGTATTTTCAATGATACACTGCATATTACGTTATATTATAAGGTATTTTCAATGATACACTGCATATTACGTTATATTATACGGTATTTTCATTGATACACTACAAATTGCGATATATTATAAGGTATTTTCAATGATACACAGCAGATTACGTTATATTATAAGGTATTTTCAATGATAAACTACTATATATTATAAGGTATTTTCAATGATACACTACAAATTACGATATATTATAAGTTATTTTCACTGATACACTGCATATTACGTTATATTATGAGGTATTTTCATTGATAGACTAGAATTACCATATATTCTAAGGTATTTTCAATGATACACTGCATATTACGTTATATTATAAGGTATTTTCAATGATACACTGCATATTACGTTATATTATAAGGTATTTTCAATGATACACTGCATATTACGTTATATTATAAGGTATTTTCAATGATACACTGCATATTACGTTATATTATAAGGTATTTTCAATGATACACTGCATATTACGTTATATTATAAGGTATTTTCAATGATACACTGCATATTACGTTATATTATACGGTATTTTCATTGATACACTACAAATTGCGATATATTATAAGGTATTTTCAATGATACACAGCAGATTACGTTATATTATAAGGTATTTTCAATGATAAACTACTATATATTATAAGGTATTTTCAATGATACACTACAAATTACGATATATTATAAGGTATTTTCACTGATACACTGCATATTACGTTATATTATAAGGTATTTTCATTGATAGACTAGAATTACCATATATTCTAAGGTATTTTCAATGATACACTGCATATTACGTTATATTATAAGGTATTTTCAATGATACACTGCATATTACGTTATATTATAAGGTATTTTCAATGATACACTGCATATTACGTTATATTATAAGGTATTTTCAATGATACACTGCATATTACGTTATATTATTAGGTATTTTCAATGATACACTGCATATTACGTTATATTATAAGGTATTTTCAATGATAAACTACTATATATTACAAGGTATTTTCAATGATACACTACAAATTACGATATATTATAAGGTATTTTCAATGATACACTGCATATTACGTTATATTATAAGGTATTTTCATTGATACACTACAAATTACCATATATTATAAGGTATTTTCAATGATACACTAAAAAATTTCGATATATTATAAGGTATTTCCAATGATACACTGCATATTACCATATATTATAAGGTATTTTCAATGATACACTACAAATTACGATATATTATAAGGTATTTTCAATGATACACTGCATATTACTTTATATTATAAGGTATTTTCATTGATACACTACAAATTACGATATATTATAAGGTATTTTCAATGATACACTGCATATTACGTTATATTATAAGGTATTTTCAATGATAAACTACTATATATTATAAGGTATTTTCAATGATAAACTTCTATATATTATAAGGTATTTTCAATGATACACTACAAATTACGATATATTATAAGGTATTTTCACTGATACACTGCATATTACGTTATATTATAAGGTATTTTCATTGATAGACTACAATTACCATATATTCTAAGGTATTTTCAATGATACACTGCATATTACGTTATATTATAAGGTATTTTCAATGATACACTGCATATTACGTTATATTATAAGGTATTTTCAATGATACACTGCATATTACGTTATATTATAAGGTATTTTCAATGATACACTGCATATTACGTTATATTATAAGGTATTTTCAATGATACACTGCATATTACGTTATATTATAAGGTATTTTCAATGATACACTGCATATTACGTTATATTATATGGTATTTCCAATGATACATTGCATATTACGTTATATTATAAGGTATTTTCAATGATACACTGCATATTACGTTATATTATAAGGTATTTTCAATGATACACCGCATATTACGTTATATTATAATGTATTTTCAATGATACACTGCATATTAAGTTATATTATAAGGTATTTTCAATGATACACTGCATATTACGTTTTATTATAAGGTATTCTCAATGATACACTGCATATTACGATTTATTATAAGGTATTTTCAATGATACACTACAAATTACGATATATTATAAGGTATTTTCAATGATACACTGCATATTACGTTATATTATAAGGTATTTTCATTGATACACTACAAATTACGATATATTATAAGGTATTTTCATTGATACGGTACAAATTACCATATATTATAAGGTATTTTCAATGATACACAGCATATTACCTTATATTATAAGGTATTTTCAATGATACACAGAATATTACGTTATATTATAAGGTATTTTCAATGATAAACTACTATATATTATAAGGTATTTTCAATGATACACTACAAATTACGATATATTATAAGGTATTTTCAATGATACACTGCATATTACTTTATATTATAAGGTATTTTCATTGATACACTACAAATTACGTTATATTATAAGGTATTTTCAATGATACACTGCATATTACGTTATATTATAAGGTATTTTCAATGATAGACTGCATATTACATTATATTATAAGGTATTTTCAATGATAGACTGCATATTACGTTATATTATGAGGTATTTTCAATGATACACTGCATGTTACGTTATATTATCAGGTATTTTCAATGATACTCTGCATATTACATTATATTATAAGGTATTTTCAATGATAGACTGCATATTACGTTATATTGTGAGGTATTTTCAATGATAGACTGCATATTACGTTATATTATAAAGTATTTTCAATGAATTACTGCATATTACGTTATATTATAAGGTATTTTCAATGATACACTGCATATTACGTTAAATTATAAGGTATTTTCAATGATAGACTGCATATTACATTATATTATAAGGTATTTTCAATGATACACTGCATATTACGTTATATTATAAGGTATTTCCAATGATACTATGCATATTACGTTATATTATAAGGTATTTTCATTGATACACTACAAATTACGATATATTATAAATTATTTTCAATGATACACTGCATATTACGTTATATTATAAGGTACTTTCAATGATACACTGCATATTACGTTTTATTATAAGGTATTTTCAATGATACACAGAATATTACGTTATATTATAAGGTATTTTCATTGATACACTACAAATTACAATATATTATAAGGTATTTTCAATGATACACTACAAATTGCGATATATTATAAGGTATTTTCATTGATAGACTAGAATTACCATATATTCTAAGGTATTTTCAATGATACACTGCATATTACGTTATATTATAAGGTATTTTCATTGATACACTACAAATTACAATATATTATAAGGTATTTTCAATGATACACTACAAATTGCGATATATTATAAGGTATTTTCATTGATAGACTAGAATTACCATATATTCTAAGGTATTTTCAATGATACACTGCATATTACGTTATATTATAAGGTATTTTCAATGATACACTGCATATTACGTTTTATTATAAGGTATTTTCAATGATACACAGAATATTACGTTATATTATAAGGTATTTTCATTGATACACTACAAATTACAATATATTATAAGGTATTTTCAATGATACACTACAAATTGCGATATATTATAAGGTATTTTCAATGATACACTGCATATTACGTTATATTATAAGGTATTTTCAATGATACACTGCATATTACGTTATATTATACGGTATTTTCATTGATACACTACAAATTGCGATATATTATAAGGTATTTTCAATGATACACAGCAGATTACGTTATATTATAAGGTATTTTCAATGATAAACTACTATATATTATAAGGTATTTTCAATGATACACTACAAATTACGATATATTATAAGTTATTTTCACTGATACACTGCATATTACGTTATATTATGAGGTATTTTCATTGATAGACTAGAATTACCATATATTCTAAGGTATTTTCAATGATACACTGCATATTACGTTATATTATAAGGTATTTTCAATGATACACTGCATATTACGTTATATTATAAGGTATTTTCAATGATACACTGCATATTACGTTATATTATAAGGTATTTTCAATGATACACTGCATATTACGTTATATTATAAGGTATTTTCAATGATACACTGCATATTACGTTATATTATAAGGTATTTTCAATGATACACTGCATATTACGTTATATTATACGGTATTTTCATTGATACACTACAAATTGCGATATATTATAAGGTATTTTCAATGATACACAGCAGATTACGTTATATTATAAGGTATTTTCAATGATACACTGCATATTACGTTATATTATAAGGTATTTTCAATGATACACTGCATATTACGTTATATTATTAGGTATTTTCAATGATACACGGCATATTACGTTATATTATAAGGTATTTTCAATGATAAACTACTATATATTACAAGGTATTTTCAATGATACACTACAAATTACGATATATTATAAGGTATTTTCAATGATACACTGCATATTACGTTATATTATAAGGTATTTTCATTGATACACTACAAATTACCATATATTATAAGGTATTTTCAATGATACACTAAAAAATTTCGATATATTATAAGGTATTTCCAATGATACACTGCATATTACCATATATTATAAGGTATTTTCAATGATACACTACAAATTACGATATATTATAAGGTATTTTCAATGATACACTGCATATTACTTTATATTATAAGGTATTTTCATTGATACACTACAAATTACGATATATTATAAGGTATTTTCAATGATACACTGCATATTACGTTATATTATAAGGTATTTTCAATGATAAACTACTATATATTATAAGGTATTTTCAATGATAAACTTCTATATATTATAAGGTATTTTCAATGATACACTACAAATTACGATATATTATAAGGTATTTTCACTGATACACTGCATATTACGTTATATTATAAGGTATTTTCATTGATAGACTACAATTACCATATATTCTAAGGTATTTTCAATGATACACTGCATATTACGTTATATTATAAGGTATTTTCAATGATACACTGCATATTACGTTATATTATAAGGTATTTTCAATGATACACTGCATATTACGTTATATTATAAGGTATTTTCAATGATACACTGCATATTACGTTATATTATAAGGTATTTTCAATGATACACTGCATATTACGTTATATTATAAGGTATTTTCAATGATACACTGCATATTACGTTATATTATAAGGTATTTTCAATGATACACTGCATATTACGTTATATTATATGGTATTTTCAATGATACACTGCATATTACGTTATATTATAAGGTATTTTCAATGATAAACTACTATATATTACAAGGTATTTTCAATGATACACTACAAATTACGATATATTATAAGGTATTTTCACTGATACACTGCATATTACGTTATATTATAAGGTATTTTCATTGATAGACTAGAATTACCATATATTCTAAGGTATTTTCAATGATACACTGCATATTACGTTATATTATAAGGTATTTTCAATGATACACTGCATATTACGTTATATTATAAGGTATTTTCAATGATACACTGCATATTACGTTATATTATAAGGTATTTTCAATGATACACTGCATATTACGTTATATTATAAGGTATTTTCAATGATACACTGCATATTACGTTATATTATAAGGTATTTTCAATGATACACTGCATATTACGTTATATTATAAGGTATTTTCAATGATACACTGCATATTACGTTATATTATATGGTATTTTCAATGATACACTGCATATTACGTTATATTATAAGGTATTTTCAATGATAAACTACTATATATTACAAGGTATTTTCAATGATACACTACAAATTACGATATATTATAAGGTATTTTCAATGATACACTGCATATTACTTTATATTATAAGGTATTTTCATTGATACACTACAAATTACGATATATTATAAGGTATTTTCAATGATACACTGCATATTACGTTATATTATAAGGTATTTTCAATGATAAACTACTATATATTATAAGGTATTTTCAATGATAAACTACTATATATTATAAGGTATTTTCAATGATACACTACAAATTACGATATATTATAAGGTATTTTCACTGATACACTGCATATTACGTTATATTATAAGGTATTTTCATTGATAGACTACAATTACCATATATTCTAAGGTATTTTCAATGATACACTGCATATTACGTTATATTATAAGGTATTTTCAATGATACACTGCATATTACGTTATATTATAAGGTATTTTCAATGATACACTGCATATTACGTTATATTATAAGGTATTTTCAATGATAAACTACTATATATTACAAGGTATTTTCAATGATACACTACAAATTACGATATATTATAAGGTATTTTCAATGATACACTGCATATTACGTTATATTATATGGTATTTTCAATGATACACTGCATATTACGTTATATTATAAGGTATTTTCAATGATAAACTACTATATATTACAAGGTATTTTCAATGATACACTACAAATTACGATATATTATAAGGTATTTTCAATGATACACTGCATATTACGTTATATTATAAGGTATTTTCAATGATACACTGCATATTACGTTATATTATAAGGTATTTTCAATGATAAACTACTATATATTACAAGGTATTTTCAATGATACACTACAAATTACGTTATATTATATGGTATTTTCAATGATACACTGCATATTACGTTATATTATAAGGTATTTTCATTGATACACTACAAATTACCATATATTATAAGGTATTTTCAATGATACACTAAAAAATTTCGATATATTATAAGGTATTTCCAATGATACACTGCATATTACCATATATTATAAGGTATTTTCAATGATACACTACAAATTACGATATATTATAAGGTATTTTCAATGATACACTGCATATTACTTTATATTATAAGGTATTTTCATTGATACACTACAAATTACGATATATTATATGGTATTTTCAATGATACACAGCATATTACGTTATATTATAAGGTATTTTCAATGATAAAATACTATATATTATAAGGTATTTTCAATGATAAACTACTATATATTATAAGGTATTTTCAATGATACACTACAAATTACGATATATTATAAGGTATTTTCAATGATACACTGCATATTACGTTATATTATAAGGTATTTTCATTGATAGACTACAATTACCATATATTCTATGGTATTTTCAATGATACACTGTATATTACGTTATATTATAAGGTATTTTCAATGATACACTACAAATTACGATATATTATAAGGTATTTTCAATGATACACTGCATATTACTTTATATTATAAGGTATTTTCATTGATACACTACAAATTACGATATATTATAAGGTATTTTCAATGATACACAGCATATTACGTTATATTATAAGGTATTTTCAATGATAAACTACTATATATTATAAGGTATTTTCAATGATAAACTACTATATATTATAAGGTATTTTCATTGATACACTACAAATTACAATATATTATAAGGTATTTTCAATGATACACTACAAATTGCGATATATTATAAGGTATTTTCATTGATAGACTAGAATTACCATATATTCTAAGGTATTTTCAATGATACACTGCATATTACGTTATATTATAAGGTATTTTCATTGATACACTACAAATTACAATATATTATAAGGTATTTTCAATGATACACTACAAATTGCGATATATTATAAGGTATTTTCATTGATAGACTAGAATTACCATATATTCTAAGGTATTTTCAATGATACACTGCATATTACGTTATATTATAAGGTATTTTCAATGATACACTGCATATTACGTTTTATTATAAGGTATTTTCAATGATACACAGAATATTACGTTATATTATAAGGTATTTTCATTCATACACTACAAATTACAATATATTATAAGGTATTTTCAATGATACACTACAAATTGCGATATATTATAAGGTATTTTCAATGATACACTGCATATTACGTTATATTATAAGGTATTTTCAATGATACACTGCATATTACGATATATTATACGGTATTTTCATTGATACACTACAAATTGCGATATATTATAAGGTATTTTCAATGATACACAGCAGATTACGTTATATTATAAGGTATTTTCAATGATAAACTACTATATATTATAAGGTATTTTCAATGATACACTACAAATTACGATATATTATAAGTTATTTTCACTGATACACTGCATATTACGTTATATTATGAGGTATTTTCATTGATAGACTAGAATTACCATATATTCTAAGGTATTTTCAATGATACACTGCATATTACGTTATATTATAAGGTATTTTCAATGATACACTGCATATTACGTTATATTATAAGGTATTTTCAATGATACACTGCATATTACGTTATATTATAAGGTATTTTCAATGATACACTGCATATTACGTTATATTATAAGGTATTTTCAATGATACACTGCATATTACGTTATATTATTAGGTATTTTCAATGATACACTGCATATTACGTTATATTATAAGGTATTTTCAATGATAAACTACTATATATTACAAGGTATTTTCAATGATACACTACAAATTACGATATATTATAAGGTATTTTCAATGATACACTGCATATTACGTTATATTATAAGGTATTTTCATTGATACACTACAAATTACCATATATTATAAGGTATTTTCAATGATACACTAAAAAATTTCGATATATTATAAGGTATTTCCAATGATACACTGCATATTACCATATATTATAAGGTATTTTCAATGATACACTACAAATTACGATATATTATAAGGTATTTTCAATGATACACTGCATATTACTTTATATTATAAGGTATTTTCATTGATACACTACAAATTACGATATATTATAAGGTATTTTCAATGATACACAGCATATTACGTTATATTATAAGGTATTTTCAATGATAAACTACTATATATTATAAGGTATTTTCAATGATAAACTTCTATATATTATAAGGTATTTTCAATGATACACTACAAATTACGATATATTATAAGGTATTTTCAATGATACACTGCATATTACGTTATATTATAAGGTATTTTCATTGATAGACTACAATTACCATATATTCTAAGGTATTTTCAATGATACACTGCATATTACGTTATATTATAAGGTATTTTCAATGATACACTGCATATTACGTTATATTATAAGGTATTTTCAATGATACACTGCATATTACGTTATATTATAAGGTATTTTCAATGATACACTGCATATTACGTTATATTATAAGGTATTTTCAATGATACACTGCATATTACGTTATATTATAAGGTATTTTCAATGATACACTGCATATTACGTTATATTATAAGGTATTTTCAATGATACACTGCATATTACGTTATATTATATGGTATTTTCAATGATACACTGCATATTACGTTATATTATAAGGTATTTTCAATGATAAACTACTATATATTACAAGGTATTTTCAATGATACACTACAAATTACGATATATTATAAGGTATTTTCACTGATACACTGCATATTACGTTATATTATAAGGTATTTTCATTGATAGACTAGAATTACCATATATTCTAAGGTATTTTCAATGATACACTGCATATTACGTTATATTATAAGGTATTTTCAATGATACACTGCATATTACGTTATATTATAAGGTATTTTCAATGATACACTGCATATTACGTTATATTATATGGTATTTTCAATGATACACTGCATATTACGTTATATTATAAGGTATTTTCAATGATAAACTACTATATATTACAAGGTATTTTCAATGATACACTACAAATTACGATATATTATAAGGTATTTTCAATGATACACTGCATATTACTTTATATTATAAGGTATTTTCATTGATACACTACAAATTACGATATATTATAAGGTATTTTCAATGATACACAGCATATTACGTTATATTATAAGGTATTTTCAATGATAAACTACTATATATTATAAGGTATTTTCAATGATAAACTACTATATATTATAAGGTATTTTCAATGATACACTACAAATTACGATATATTATAAGGTATTTTCACTGATACACTGCATATTACGTTATATTATAAGGTATTTTCATTGATAGACTACAATTACCATATATTCTAAGGTATTTTCAATGATACACTGCATATTACGTTATATTATAAGGTATTTTCAATGATACACTGCATATTACGTTATATTATAAGGTATTTTCAATGATACACTGCATATTACGTTATATTATAAGGTATTTTCAATGATACACTGCATATTACGTTATATTATAAGGTATTTTCAATGATACACTGCATATTACGTTATATTATAAGGTATTTTCAATGATACACTGCATATTACGTTATATTATAAGGTATTTTCAATGATACACTGCATATTACGTTATATTATATGGTATTTTCAATGATACACTGCATATTACGTTATATTATAAGGTATTTTCAATGATAAACTACTATATATTACAAGGTATTTTCAATGATACACTACAAATTACGATATATTATAAGGTATTTTCAATGATACACTGCATATTACGTTATATTATATGGTATTTTCAATGATACACTGCATATTACGTTATATTATAAGGTATTTTCAATGATAAACTACTATATATTACAAGGTATTTTCAATGATACACTACAAATTACGATATATTATAAGGTATTTTCAATGATACACTGCATATTACGTTATATTATAAGGTATTTTCAATGATACACTGCATATTACGTTATATTATAAGGTATTTTCAATGATAAACTACTATATATTACAAGGTATTTTCAATGATACACTACAAATTACGTTATATTATATGGTATTTTCAATGATACACTGCATATTACGTTATATTATAAGGTATTTTCATTGATACACTACAAATTACCATATATTATAAGGTATTTTCAATGATACACTAAAAAATTTCGATATATTATAAGGTATTTCCAATGATACACTGCATATTACCATATATTATAAGGTATTTTCAATGATACACTACAAATTACGATATATTATAAGGTATTTTCAATGATACACTGCATATTACGTTATATTATAAGGTATTTTCATTGATACACTACAAATTACGATATATTATATGGTATTTTCAATGATACACTGCATATTACGTTATATTATAAGGTATTTTCAATGATAAAATACCTTATAATATAATGTATTTTCAATGATAAACTACTATATATTATAAGGTATTTTCAATGATACACTACAAATTACGATATATTATAAGGTATTTTCACTGATACACTGCATATTACGTTATATTATAAGGTATTTTCATTGATAGACTACAATTACCATATATTCTATGGTATTTTCAATGATACACTGTATATTACGTTATATTATAAGGTATTTTCAATGATACACTACAAATTACGATATATTATAAGGTATTTTCAATGATACACTGCATATTACTTTATATTATAAGGTATTTTCATTGATACACTACAAATTACGATATATTATAAGGTATTTTCAATGATACACAGCATATTACGTTATATTATAAGGTATTTTCAATGATAAACTACTATATATTATAAGGTATTATCAATGATAAACTACTATATATTATAAGGTATTTTCAATGATACACTACAAATTACGATATATTATAAGGTATTTTCACTGATACACTGCATATTACGTTATATTATAAGGTATTTTCATTGATAGACTACAATTACCATATATTCTACGGTATTTTCAATGATACACTGCATATTACGTTATATTATAAGGTATTTTCAATGATACACTGCATATTACGTTATATTATAAGGTATTTTCAATGATACACTGCATATTACGTTATATTATAAGGTATTTTCAATGATACACTGCATATTACGTTATATTATAAGGTATTTTCAATGATACACTGCATATTACGTGATATTATAAGGTATTTTCAATGATACACTGCATATTACGTTATATTATAAGGTATTTTCAATGATACACTGCATATTACGTTATATTATATGGTATTTTCAATGATACACTGCATATTACGTTATATTATAAGGTATTTTCAATGATAAACTACTATATATTATAAGGTATTTTCAATGATACACTACAAATTACGATATATTATAAGGTATTTTCAATGATACACTGCATATTACGTTATATTATAAGGTATTTTCATTGATAGACTAGAATTACCATATATTCTAAGGTATTTTCAATGATACACTGCATATTACGTTATATTATAAGGTATTTTCAATGATACACTGCATATTACGTTATATTATAAGGTATTTTCAATGATACACTGCATATTACGTTATATTATAAGGTATTTTCAATGATACACTGCATATTACGTTATATTATAAGGTATTTTCAATGATACACTGCATATTACGTTATATTATAAGGTATTTTCAATGATAAACTACTATATTTTATAAGGTATTTTCAATGATACACTACAAATTACGATATATTATAAGGTATTTTCAATGATACACTGCATATTACGTTATATTATAAGGTATTTTCAATGATACACTGCATATTACGTTATATTATAAGGTATTTTCAATGATAAACTACTATATATTACAAGGTATTTTCAATGATACACTACAAATTACGTTATATTATATGGTATTTTCAATGATACACTGCATATTACGTTATATTATAAGGTATTTTCATTGATACACTACAAATTACCATATATTATAAGGTATTTTCAATGATACACTAAAAAATTTCGATATATTATAAGGTATTTCCAATGATACACTGCATATTACCATATATTATAAGGTATTTTCAATGATACACTACAAATTACGATATATTATAAGGTATTTTCAATGATACACTGCATATTACGTTATATTATAAGGTATTTTCATTGATACACTACAAATTACGATATATTATAAGGTATTTTCAATGATACACAGCATATTACGTTATATTATAAGGTATTTTCAATGATAAAATACTATATATTATAAGGTATTTTCAATGATAAACTACTATATATTATAAGGTATTTTCAATGATACACTACAAATTACGATATATTATAAGGTATTTTCACTGATACACTGCATATTACGTTATATTATAAGGTATTTTCATTGATAGACTACAATTACCATATATTCTATGGTATTTTCAATGATACACTGTATATTACGTTATATCATAAGGTATTTTCAATGATACACTACAAATTACGATATATTATAAGGTATTTTCAATGATACACTGCATATTACTTTATATTATAAGGTATTTTCATTGATACACTACAAATTACGATATATTATAAGGTATTTTCAATGATACACAGCATATTACGTTATATTATAAGGTATTTTCAATGATAAACTACAAATTACCATATATTATAAGGTATTTTCAATGATACACTAAAAAATTTCGATATATTATAAGGTATTTCCAATGATACACTGCATATTACCATATATTATAAGGTATTTTCAATGATACACTACAAATTACGATATATTATAAGGTATTTTCAATGATAAACTACTATATATTACAAGGTATTTTCAATGATACACTACAAATTACGATATATTATAAGGTATTTTCACTGATACACTGCATATTACGTTATATTATAAGGTATTTTCATTGATAGACTAGAATTACCATATATTCTAAGGTATTTTCAATGATACACTGCATATTACGTTATATTATAAGGTATTTTCAATGATACACTGCATATTACGTTATATTATAAGGTATTTTCAATGATACACTGCATATTACGTTATATTATATGGTATTTTCAATGATACACTGCATATTACGTTATATTATAAGGTATTTTCAATGATAAACTACTATATATTACAAGGTATTTTCAATGATACACTACAAATTACGATATATTATAAGGTATTTTCAATGATACACTGCATATTACTTTATATTATAAGGTATTTTCATTGATACACTACAAATTACGATATATTATAAGGTATTTTCAATGATACACAGCATATTACGTTATATTATAAGGTATTTTCAATGATAAACTACTATATATTATAAGGTATTTTCAATGATAAACTACTATATATTATAAGG
The DNA here is from genome assembly GCA_916610255.1 of Lasioglossum lativentre. NCBI lineage: Eukaryota > Metazoa > Arthropoda > Insecta > Hymenoptera > Halictidae > Lasioglossum > Lasioglossum lativentre. Next base: position 669,019 of record CAKAJI010000040.1, read on the forward strand.
TATTTTCAATGATACACTACAAATTACGATATATTATAAGGTATTTTCACTGATACACTGCATATTACGTTATATTATAAGGTATTTTCATTGATAGACTACAATTACCATATATTCTAAGGTATTTTCAATGATACACTGCATATTACGTTATATTATAAGGTATTTTCAATGATACACTGCATATTACGTTATATTATAAGGTATTTTCAATGATACACTGCATATTACGTTATATTATAAGGTATTTTCAATGATACACTGCATATTACGTTATATTATAAGGTATTTTCAATGATACACTGCATATTACGTTATATTATAAGGTATTTTCAATGATACACTGCATATTACGTTATATTATAAGGTATTTTCAATGATACACTGCATATTACGTTATATTATATGGTATTTTCAATGATACACTGCATATTACGTTATATTATAAGGTATTTTCAATGATAAACTACTATATATTACAAGGTATTTTCAATGATACACTACAAATTACGATATATTATAAGGTATTTTCAATGATACACTGCATATTACGTTATATTATATGGTATTTTCAATGATACACTGCATATTACGTTATATTATAAGGTATTTTCAATGATAAACTACTATATATTATAAGGTATTTTCAATGATACACTACAAATTACGATATATTATAAGGTATTTTCAATGATACACTGCATATTACGTTATATTATAAGGTATTTTCAATGATACACTGCATATTACGTTATATTATAAGGTATTTTCAATGATAAACTACTATATATTACAAGGTATTTTCAATGATACACTACAAATTACGTTATATTATATGGTATTTTCAATGATACACTGCATATTACGTTATATTATAAGGTATTTTCATTGATACACTACAAATTACCATATATTATAAGGTATTTTCAATGATACACTAAAAAATTACGATATATTATAAGGTATTTTCAATGATACACTGCATATTACCATATATTATAAGGTATTTTCAATGATACACTACAAATTACGATATATTATAAGGTATTTTCAATGATACACTGCATATTACTTTATATTATAAGGTATTTTCATTGATACACTACAAATTACGATATATTATATGGTATTTTCAATGATACACAGCATATTACGTTATATTATAAGGTATTTTCAATGATAAACTACTATATATTATAAGGTATTTTCAATGATAAACTACTATATATTATAAGGTATTTTCAATGATACACTACAAATTACGATATATTATAAGGTATTTTCACTGATACACTGCATATTACGTTATATTATAAGGTATTTTCATTGATAGACTACAATTACCATATATTCTATGGTATTTTCAATGATACACTGTATATTACGTTATATTATAAGGTATTTTCAATGATACACTACAAATTACGATATATTATAAGGTATTTTCAATGATACACTGCATATTACTTTATATTATAAGGTATTTTCATTGATACACTACAAATTACGATATATTATAAGGTATTTTCAATGATACACAGCATATTACGTTATATTATAAGGTATTTTCAATGATAAACTACTATATATTATAAGGTATTATCAATGATAAACTACTATATATTATAAGGTATTTTCAATGATACACTACAAATTACGATATATTATAAGGTATTTTCACTGATACACTGCATATTACGTTATATTATAAGGTATTTTCATTGATAGACTACAATTACCATATATTCTACGGTATTTTCAATGATACACTGCATATTACGTTATATTATAAGGTATTTTCAATGATACACTGCATATTACGTTATATTATAAGGTATTTTCAATGATACACTGCATATTACGTTATATTATAAGGTATTTTCAATGATACACTGCATATTACGTTATATTATAAGGTATTTTCAATGATACACTGCATATTACGTGATATTATAAGGTATTTTCAATGATACACTGCATATTACGTTATATTATAAGGTATTTTCAATGATACACTGCATATTACGTTATATTATATGGTATTTTCAATGATACACTGCATATTACGTTATATTATAAGGTATTTTCAATGATAAACTACTATATATTACAAGGTATTTTCAATGATACACTACAAATTACGATATATTATAAGGTATTTTCACTGATACACTGCATATTACGTTATATTATAAGGTATTTTCATTGATAGACTAGAATTACCATATATTCTAAGGTATTTTCAATGATACACTGCATATTACGTTATATTATAAGGTATTTTCAATGATACACTGCATATTACGTTATATTATAAGGTATTTTCAATGATACACTGCATATTACGTTATATTATAAGGTATTTTCAATGATACACTGCATATTACGTTATATTATAAGGTATTTTCAATGATACACTGCATATTACGTTATATTATAAGGTATTTTCAATGATAAACTACTATATTTTACAAGGTATTTTCAATGATACACTACAAATTACGATATATTATAAGGTATTTTCAATGATACACTGCATATTACGTTATATTATAAGGTATTTTCAATGATACACTGCATATTACGTTATATTATAAGGTATTTTCAATGATAAACTACTATATATTACAAGGTATTTTCAATGATACACTACAAATTACGTTATATTATATGGTATTTTCAATGATACACTGCATATTACGTTATATTATAAGGTATTTTCATTGATACACTACAAATTACCATATATTATAAGGTATTTTCAATGATACACTAAAAAATTTCGATATATTATAAGGTATTTCCAATGATACACTGCATATTACCATATATTATAAGGTATTTTCAATGATACACTACAAATTACGATATATTATAAGGTATTTTCAATGATACACTGCATATTACTTTATATTATAAGGTATTTTCATTGATACACTACAAATTACGATATATTATAAGGTATTTTCAATGATACACAGCATATTACGTTATATTATAAGGTATTTTCAATGATAAAATACTATATATTATAAGGTATTTTCAATGATAAACTACTATATATTATAAGGTATTTTCAATGATACACTACAAATTACGATATATTATAAGGTATTTTCACTGATACACTGCATATTACGTTATATTATAAGGTATTTTCATTGATAGACTACAATTACCATATATTCTATGGTATTTTCAATGATACACTGTATATTACGTTATATCATAAGGTATTTTCAATGATACACTACAAATTACGATATATTATAAGGTATTTTCAATGATACACTGCATATTACTTTATATTATAAGGTATTTTCATTGATACACTACAAATTACGATATATTATAAGGTATTTTCAATGATACACAGCATATTACGTTATATTATAAGGTATTTTCAATGATAAACTACTATATATTATAAGGTATTTTCAATGATAAACTACTATATATTATAAGGTATTTTCAATGATACACTACAAATTACGATATATTATAAGGTATTTTCACTGATACACTGCATATTACGTTATATTATAAGGTATTTTCATTGATAGACTACAATTACCATATATTCTAAGGTATTTTCAATGATACACTGCATATTACGTTATATTATAAGGTATTTTCAATGATACACTGCATATTACGTTATATTATAAGGTATTTTCAATGATAAACTACTATATATTACAAGGTATTTTCAATGATACACTACAAATTACGTTATATTATATGGTATTTTCAATGATACACTGCATATTACGTTATATTATAAGGTATTTTCATTGATACACTACAAATTACCATATATTATAAGGTATTTTCAATGATACACTAAAAAATTTCGATATATTATAAGGTATTTCCAATGATACACTGCATATTACCATATATTATAAGGTATTTTCAATGATGCACTACAAATTACGATATATTATAAGGTATTTTCAATGATACACTGCATATTACTTTATATTATAAGGTATTTTCATTGATACACTACAAATTACGATATATTATATGGTATTTTCAATGATACACAGCATATTACGTTATATTATAAGGTATTTTCAATGATAAAATACTATATATTATAAGGTATTTTCAATGATAAACTACTATATATTATAAGGTATTTTCAATGATACACTACAAATTACGATATATTATAAGGTATTTTCACTGATACACTGCATATTACGTTATATTATAAGGTATTTTCATTGATAGACTACAATTACCATATATTCTATGGTATTTTCAATGATACACTGTATATTACGTTATATTATAAGGTATTTTCAATGATACACTACAAATTACGATATATTATAAGGTATTTTCAATGATACACTGCATATTACTTTATATTATAAGGTATTTTCATTGATACACTACAAATTACGATATATTATAAGGTATTTTCAATGATACACAGCATATTACGTTATAGTATAAGGTATTTTCAATGATAAACTACTATATATTATAAGGTATTTTCAATGATAAACTACTATATATTATAAGGTATTTTCAATGATACACTACAAATTACGATATATTATAAGGTATTTTCACTGATACACTGCATATTACGTTATATTATAAGGTATTTTCATTGATAGACTACAATTACCATATATTCTAAGGTATTTTCAATGATACACTGCATATTACGTTATATTATAAGGTATTTTCAATGATACACTGCATATTACGTTATATTATAAGGTATTTTCAATGATACACTGCATATTACGTTATATTATAAGGTATTTTCAATGATACACTGCATATTACGTTATATTATAAGGTATTTTCAATGATACACTGCATATTACGTTATATTATAAGGTATTTTCAATGATACACTGCATATTACGTTATATTATAAGGTATTTTCAATGATACACTGCATATTACGTTATATTATATGGTATTTTCAATGATACACTGCATATTACGTTATATTATAAGGTATTTTCAATGATAAACTACTATATATTACAAGGTATTTTCAATGATACACTACAAATTACGATATATTATAAGGTATTTTCACTGATACACTGCATATTACGTTATATTATAAGGTATTTTCATTGATAGACTAGAATTACCATATATTCTAAGGTATTTTCAATGATACACTGCATATTACGTTATATTATAAGGTATTTTCAATGATACACTGCATATTACGTTATATTATAAGGTATTTTCAATGATACACTGCATATTACGTTATATTATAAGGTATTTTCAATGATACACTGCATATTACGTTATATTATAAGGTATTTTCAATGATACACTGCATATTACGTTATATTATAAGGTATTTTCAATGATAAACTACTATATATTACAAGGTATTTTCAATGATACACTACAAATTACGATATATTATAAGGTATTTTCAATGATACACTGCATATTACGTTATATTATAAGGTATTTTCAATGATACACTGCATATTACGTTATATTATAAGGTATTTTCAATGATAAACTACTATATATTACAAGGTATTTTCAATGATACACTACAAATTACGTTATATTATATGGTATTTTCAATGATACACTGCATATTACGTTATATTATAAGGTATTTTCATTGATACACTACAAATTACCATATATTATAAGGTATTTTCAATGATACACTAAAAAATTTCGATATATTATAAGGTATTTCCAATGATACACTGCATATTACCATATATTATAAGGTATTTTCAATGATACACTACAAATTACGATATATTATAAGGTATTTTCAATGATACACTGCATATTACTTTATATTATAAGGTATTTTCATTGATACACTACAAATTACGATATATTATAAGGTATTTTCAATGATACACAGCATATTACGTTATATTATAAGGTATTTTCAATGATAAAATACTATATATTATAAGGTATTTTCAATGATAAACTACTATATATTATAAGGTATTTTCAATGATACACTACAAATTACGATATATTATAAGGTATTTTCACTGATACACTGCATATTACGTTATATTATAAGGTATTTTCATTGATAGACTACAATTACCATATATTCTATGGTATTTTCAATGATACACTGTATATTACGTTATATTATAAGGTATTTTCAATGACACACTACAAATTACGATATATTATAAGGTATTTTCAATGATACACTGCATATTACTTTATATTATAAGGTATTTTCATTGATACACTACAAATTACGATATATTATAAGGTATTTTCAATGATACACAGCATATTACGTTATATTATAAGGTATTTTCAATGATAAACTACTATATATTATAAGGTATTTTCAATGATAAACTACTATATATTATAAGGTATTTTCAATGATACACTACAAATTACGATATATTATAAGGTATTTTCACTGATACACTGCATATTACGTTATATTATAAGGTATTTTCATTGATAGACTACAATTACCATATATTCTAAGGTATTTTCAATGATACACTGCATATTACGTTATATTATAAGGTATTTTCAATGATACACTGCATATTACGTTATATTATAAGGTATTTTCAATAATACACTGCATATTACGTTATATTATAAGGTATTTTCAATGATACACTGCATATTACGTTATATTATAAGGTATTTTCAATGATACACTGCATATTACGTTATATTATAAGGTATTTTCAATGATACACTGCATATTACGTTATATTATAAGGTATTTTCAATGATACACTGCATATTACGTTATATTATATGGTATTTTCAATGATACACTGCATATTACGTTATATTATAAGGTATTTTCAATGATAAACTACTATATATTACAAGGTATTTTCAATGATACACTACAAATTACGATATATTATAAGGTATTTTCACTGATACACTGCATATTACGTTATATTATAAGGTATTTTCATTGATAGACTAGAATTACCATATATTCTAAGGTATTTTCAATGATACACTGCATATTACGTTATATTATAAGGTATTTTCAATGATACACTGCATATTACGTTATATTATAAGGTATTTTCAATGATACACTGCATATTACGTTATATTATAAGATATTTTCATTGATGCACTACAAATTACCATATATTATAAGGTATTTTCAATGATACACTACAAATTACGATATATTATAAGGTATTTTCAATGATACACCGCATATTACGTTATATTATAATGTATTTTCAATGATACACTGCATATTACGTTATATTATAAGGTATTTTCAATGATACACTGCATATTACGTTTTATTATAAGGTATTCTCAATGATACACTGCATATTACGATTTATTATAAGGTATTTTCAATGATACACTGCATATTACGTCATATTATAAGGTATTTTCAATGATACACTGCATATTACGTTATATTATAAGGTATTTTCAATGATACACACAATATTACGTTTTATAATAAGGTATTTTCAATGATAAACTACTAAATATTATAAGGTATTTCCAATGATACACTACAAATTACGATATATTACAAGGTATTTTCAATGATACACTGCATATTACGTTATATTATAAGGTATTTTCAATGATACACTGCATATTACGTTATATTATAAGGTATTTTCAATGATACACTGCATATTACGTTATATTATAAGGTATTTTCAATGATACACTGCATATTACGTTATATTATAAGGTATTTTCAATGATACACAGAATATTACGTTATATTATAAGGTATTTTCAATGATAAACTACTATATATTATAAGGTATTTTCAATGATACACTGCATATTACGTTATATTATAAGGTATTTTCAATGATACACTGCATATTACGTTATATTATAAGGTATTTTGAATGATACACTGCATATTACGTTATATTATAAGGTATTTTCATTGATAGACTAGAATTACCATATATTCTAAGGTATTTTCAATGATACACTGCATATTACGTTAAATTATAAGGTATTTTCAATGATACACTGCATATTACGTTTTATTATAAGGTATTTTCGATGATACACTGCATATTACGTTATATTATTAGGTATTTTCATTGATAGACTAGAATTACCATATATTCTAAGGTATTTTCAATGATACACTGCATATTACGTTTTATTATAAGGTATTTTCAATGATACACTGCATATTACGTTATATTATAAGGTATTTTCATTGATGCACTACAAATTACCATATATTATAAGGTATTTTCAATGATACACTACAAATTACGATATATTATAAGGTATTTTCAATGATACACTGCATATTACGTTATATTATAAGGTATTTTCAATGATACACTGCATATTACGTTATATTATAAGGTATTTTCAATGATACACTGCATATTACGTTATATTATAAGGTATTTTCAATGATACACTGCATATTACGTTATATTATATGGTATTTTCAATGATACACTGCATATTACGTTATATTATAAGGTATTTTCAATGATAAACTACTATATATTACAAGTTATTTTCAATGATACACTACAAATTACGATATATTATAAGGTATTTTCACTGATACACTGCATATTACGTTATATTATAAGGTATTTTCATTGATAGACTAGAATTACCATATATTCTAAGGTATTTTCAATGATACACTGCATATTACGTTATATTATAAGGTATTTTCAATGATACACTGCATATTACGTTATATTATAAGGTATTTTCAATGATACACTGCATATTACGTTATATTATAAGGTATTTTCAATGATACACTGCATATTACGTTATATTATAAGGTATTTTCAATGATACACTGCATATTACGTTATATTATAAGGTATTTTCAATGATACACTGCATATTACGTTATATTATAAGGTATTTTCAATGATACACTGCATATTACGTTATATTATATGGTATTTTCAATGATACACTGCATATTACGTTATATTATAAGGTATTTTCAATGATAAACTACTATATATTACAAGGTATTTTCAATGATACACTACAAATTACGATATATTATAAGGTATTTTCAATGATACACTGCATATTACGTTATATTATAAGGTATTTTCAATGATACACTGCATATTACGTTATATTATAAGGTATTTTCAATGATACACTGCATATTACGTTATATTATATGGTATTTTCAATGATACACTGCATATTACGTTATATTATAAGGTATTTTCAATGATAAACTACTATATATTACAAGGTATTTTCAATGATACACTACAAATTACGATATATTATAAGGTATTTTCAATGATACACTGCATATTACGTTATATTATAAGGTATTTTCATTGATACACTACAAATTACCATATATTATAAGGTATTTTCAATGATACACTAAAAAATTTCGATATATTATAAGGTATTTCCAATGATACACTGCATATTACCATATATTATAAGGTATTTTCAATGATACACTACAAATTACGATATATTATAAGGTATTTTCAATGATAGACTGCATATTACGTTATATTATAAGGTATTTTCAATGATACAGTGCATATTACGTTATATTATAAGGTATTTTCATTGATACACTGCATATTAAGTTATATTATAAGGTATTTTCAATGATAGACTGCAAATATTACGTTATATTATAAGGTATTTTCGATGATACACTACAAATTACCATATATTCTAAGGTATTTTCAATGATAAACTACTATATATTATAAGGTATTTTCAATCATACACTGCATACTACGTTATATTATAAGGTATTTCCAATGATACTATGCATATTACGTTATATTATAAGGTATTTTCATTGATACACTACAAATTACGATATATTATAAATTATTTTCAATGATACACTGCATATTACGTTATATTATAAGGTATTTTCGATGATACACTGCATATTACGTTATATTATTAGGTATTATCAATGATACACTACAAATTACCATATATTATAAGGTATCTTCAATGATACACTGCATATTACGTTTTATTATAAGGTATTTTCAATGATACACTGCATATTACGTTTTATTATAAGGTATTTCCAATGATACACTGCATATTACGTTATATTATAAGGTATTTTCAATGATACACTACATATTACGTCATATTATAAGGTATTTCCAATGATACTCTGCATATTAAGTTATATTATAAGGAATTTTCAATGATACACTGCATATTACGTTATATTATAAGGTATTTTCATTGATAGCCTAGAATTACCATATATTCTAAGGTATTTCCAATGATACATTGCATATTACGTTATATTATAAGGTATTTTCAATGATACACTGCATATTACGTTATATTATAAGGTATTTTCAATGATACACTACAAATTACGATATATTATAAGGTATTTTCAATGATACACTGCATATTACGTTATATTATAAGGTATTTTCAATGATACACTGCATATTACGTTATATTATAAGGTATTTTCAATGATACACTGCATATTACGTTATATTATAAGGTATTTTCAATGATACACTGCATATTACGTTATATTATATGGTATTTCCAATGATACACTGCATATTACGTTATATTATAAGGTATTTTCAATGATAAACTACTATATATTACAAGGTATTTTCAATGATACACTACAAATTACGATATATTATAAGGTATTTTCAATGATAGACTGCATATTACGTTATATTATAAGGTATTTTCAATGATACAGTGCATATTACGTTTTATTATAAGGTATTCTCAATGATACACTGCATATTACGATTTATTATAAGGTATTTTCAATGATACACTACAAATTACGATATATTATAAGGTATTTTCAATGATACACTGCATATTACGTTATATTATAAGGTATTTTCATTGATACACTACAAATTACGATATATTATAAGGTATTTTCATTGATACAGTACAAATTACCATATATTATAAGGTATTTTCAATGATACACAGCATATTACCTTATATTATAAGGTATTTTCAATGATACACAGAATATTACGTTATATTATAAGGTATTTTCAATGATAAACTACTATATATTACAAGGTATTTTCAATGATACACTACAAATTACGATATATTATAAGGTATTTTCACTGATACACTGCATATTACGTTATATTATAAGGTATTTTCATTGATAGACTAGAATTACCATATATTCTAAGGTATTTTCAATGATACACTGCATATTACGTTATATTATAAGGTATTTTCAATGATACACTGCATATTACGTTATATTATAAGGTATTTTCAATGATACACTGCATATTACGTTATATTATAAGGTATTTTCAATGATACACTGCATATTACGTTATATTATAAGGTATTTTCAATGATACACTGCATATTACGTTATATTATAAGGTATTTTCAATGATACACTGCATATTACGTTATATTATAAGGTATTTTCAATGATACACTGCATATTACGATATATTATAAATTATTTTCAATGATACACTGCATATTACGTTATATTATAAGGTATTTTCGATGATACACTGCATATTACGTTATATTATTAGGTATTATCAATGATACACTACAAATTACCATATATTATAAGGTATCTTCAATGATACACTGCATATTACGTTTTATTATAAGGTATTTTCAATGATACACTGCATATTACGTTTTATTATAAGGTATTTCCAATGATACACTGCATATTACGTTATATTATAAGGTATTTTCAATGATACACTACATATTACGTCATATTATAAGGTATTTCCAATGATACTCTGCATATTAAGTTATATTATAAGGAATTTTCAATGATACACTGCATATTACGTTATATTATAAGGTATTTTCATTGATAGCCTAGAATTACCATATATTCTAAGGTATTTCCAATGATACATTGCATATTACGTTATATTATAAGGTATTTTCAATGATACACTGCATATTACGTTATATTATAAGGTATTTTCAATGATACACTACAAATTACGATATATTATAAGGTATTTTCAATGATACACTGCATATTACGTTATATTATAAGGTATTTTCAATGATACACTGCATATTACGTTATATTATAAGGTATTTTCAATGATACACTGCATATTACGTTATATTATAAGGTATTTTCAATGATACACTGCATATTACGTTATATTATATGGTATTTCCAATGATACACTGCATATTACGTTATATTATAAGGTATTTTCAATGATAAACTACTATATATTACAAGGTATTTTCAATGATACACTACAAATTACGATATATTATAAGGTATTTTCACTGATACACTGCATATTACGTTATATTATAAGGTATTTTCATTGATAGACTAGAATTACCATATATTCTAAGGTATTTTCAATGATACACTGCATATTACGTTATATTATAAGGTATTTTCAATGATACACTGCATATTACGTTATATTATAAGGTATTTTCAATGATACACTGCATATTACGTTATATTATAAGGTATTTTCAATGATACACTGCATATTACGTTATATTATAAGGTATTTTCAATGATACACTGCATATTACGTTATATTATAAGGTATTTTCAATGATACACTGCATATTACGTTATATTATATGGTATTTTCAATGATACACTGCATATTACGTTATATTATAAGGTATTTTCAATGATAAACTACTATATATTACAAGGTATTTTCAATGATACACTACAAATTACGATATATTATAAGGTATTTTCAATGATACACTGCATATTACGTTATATTATAAGGTATTTTCAATGATACACTGCATATTACGTTATATTATAAGGTATTTTCAATGATACACTGCATATTACGTTATATTATATGGTATTTTCAATGATACACTGCATATTACGTTATATTATAAGGTATTTTCAATGATAAACTACTATATATTACAAGGTATTTTCAATGATACACTACAAATTACGATATATTATAAGGTATTTTCAATGATACACTGCATATTACGTTATATTATAAGGTATTTTCATTGATACACTACAAATTACCATATATTATAAGGTATTTTCAATGATACACTAAAAAATTTCGATATATTATAAGGTATTTCCAATGATACACTGCATATTACCATATATTATAAGGTATTTTCAATGATACACTACTAATTACGATATATTATAAGGTATTTTCAATGATAGACTGTATATTACGTTATATTATAAGGTATTTTCAATGATACAGTGCATATTACGTTATATTATAAGGTATTTTCAATGATACACTGCATATTACGTTATATTATAAGGTATTTTCAATGATACACTGCATATTAGGTTATATTATAAGGTATTTTCAATGATACACTGCATATTACATTTTATTATAAGGTATTCTCAATGATACACTGCATATTACGATTTATTATAAGGTATTTTCAATGATACACTACAAATTACGATATATTATAAGGTATTTTCAATGATACACTGCATATTACGTTATATTATAAGGTATTTTCATTGATACACTACAAATTACGATATATTATAAGGTATTTTCATTGATACAGTACAAATTACCATATATTATAAGGTATTTTCAATGATACACAGCATATTACCTTATATTATAAGGTATTTTCAATGATACACAGAATATTACGTTATATTATAAGGTATTTTCAATGATAAACTACTATATATTACAAGGTATTTTCAATGATACACTACAAATTACGATATATTATAAGGTATTTTCACTGATACACTGCATATTACGTTATATTATAAGGTATTTTCATTGATAGACTAGAATTACCATATATTCTAAGGTATTTTCAATGATACACTGCATATTACGTTATATTATAAGGTATTTTCAATGATACACTGCATATTACGTTATATTATAAGGTATTTTCAATGATACACTGCATATTACGTTTTATTATAAGGTATTTCCAATGATACACTGCATATTACGTTATATTATAAGGTATTTTCAATGATACACTACATATTACGTCATATTATAAGGTATTTCCAATGATACTCTGCATATTAAGTTATATTATAAGGAATTTTCAATGATACACTGCATATTACGTTATATTATAAGGTATTTTCATTGATAGCCTAGAATTACCATATATTCTAAGGTATTTCCAATGATACATTGCATATTACGTTATATTATAAGGTATTTTCAATGATACACTGCATATTACGTTATATTATAAGGTATTTTCAATGATACACTACAAATTACGATATATTATAAGGTATTTTCAATGATACACTGCATATTACGTTATATTATAAGGTATTTTCAATGATACACTGCATATTACGTTATATTATAAGGTATTTTCAATGATACACTGCATATTACGTTATATTATAAGGTATTTTCAATGATACACTGCATATTACGTTATATTATATGGTATTTCCAATGATACACTGCATATTACGTTATATTATAAGGTATTTTCAATGATAAACTACTATATATTACAAGGTATTTTCAATGATACACTACAAATTACGATATATTATAAGGTATTTTCACTGATACACTGCATATTACGTTATATTATAAGGTATTTTCATTGATAGACTAGAATTACCATATATTCTAAGGTATTTTCAATGATACACTGCATATTACGTTATATTATAAGGTATTTTCAATGATACACTGCATATTACGTTATATTATAAGGTATTTTCAATGATACACTGCATATTACGTTATATTATAAGGTATTTTCAATGATACACTGCATATTACGTTATATTATAAGGTATTTTCAATGATACACTGCATATTACGTTATATTATAAGGTATTTTCAATGATACACTGCATATTACGTTATATTATATGGTATTTTCAATGATACACTGCATATTACGTTATATTATAAGGTATTTTCAATGATAAACTACTATATATTACAAGGTATTTTCAATGATACACTACAAATTACGATATATTATAAGGTATTTTCAATGATACACTGCATATTACGTTATATTATAAGGTATTTTCAATGATACACTGCATATTACGTTATATTATAAGGTATTTTCAATGATACACTGCATATTACGTTATATTATATGGTATTTTCAATGATACACTGCATATTACGTTATATTATAAGGTATTTTCAATGATAAACTACTATATATTACAAGGTATTTTCAATGATACACTACAAATTACGATATATTATAAGGTATTTTCAATGATACACTGCATATTACGTTATATTATAAGGTATTTTCATTGATACACTACAAATTACCATATATTATAAGGTATTTTCAATGATACACTAAAAAATTTCGATATATTATAAGGTATTTCCAATGATACACTGCATATTACCATATATTATAAGGTATTTTCAATGATACACTACTAATTACGATATATTATAAGGTATTTTCAATGATAGACTGTATATTACGTTATATTATAAGGTATTTTCAATGATACAGTGCATATTACGTTATATTATAAGGTATTTTCAATGATACACTGCATATTACGTTATATTATAAGGTATTTTCAATGATACACTGCATATTAGGTTATATTATAAGGTATTTTCAATGATACACTGCATATTACATTTTATTATAAGGTATTCTCAATGATACACTGCATATTACGATTTATTATAAGGTATTTTCAATGATACACTACAAATTACGATATATTATAAGGTATTTTCAATGATACACTGCATATTACGTTCTATTATAAGGTATTTTCATTGATACACTACAAATTACGATATATTATAAGGTATTTTCATTGATACAGTACAAATTACCATATATTATAAGGTATTTTCAATGATACACAGCATATTACCTTATATTATAAGGTATTTTCAATGATACACAGAATATTACGTTATATTATAAGGTATTTTCAATGATAAACTACTATATATTACAAGGTATTTTCAATGATACACTACAAATTACGATATATTATAAGGTATTTTCACTGATACACTGCATATTACGTTATATTATAAGGTATTTTCATTGATAGACTAGAATTACCATATATTCTAAGGTATTTTCAATGATACACTGCATATTACGTTATATTATAAGGTATTTTCAATGATACACTGCATATTACGTTATATTATAAGGTATTTTCAATGATACACTGCATATTACGTTATATTATAAGGTATTTTCAATGATACACTGCATATTACGTTATATTATAAGGTATTTTCAATGATACACTGCATATTACGTTATATTATAAGGTATTTTCAATGATACACTGCATATTACGTTATATTATAAGGTATTTTCAATGATACACTGCATATTACGATTTATTATAAGGTATTTTCAATGATACACTACAAATTACGATATATTATAAGGTATTTTCAATGATACACTGCATATTACGTTATATTATAAGGTATTTTCATTGATAGCCTAGAATTACCATATATTCTAAGGTATTTCCAATGATACATTGCATATTACGTTATATTATAAGGTATTTTCAATGATACACTGCATATTACGTTATATTATAAGGTATTTTCAATGATACACTACAAATTACGATATATTATAAGGTATTTTCAATGATACACTGCATATTACGTTATATTATAAGGTATTTTCAATGATACACTGCATATTACGTTATATTATAAGGTATTTTCAATGATACACTGCATATTACGTTATATTATAAGGTATTTTCAATGATACACTGCATATTACGTTATATTATATGGTATTTTCAATGATACACTGCATATTACGTTATATTATAAGGTATTTTCAATGATAAACTACTATATATTACAAGGTATTTTCAATGATACACTACAAATTACGATATATTATAAGGTATTTTCAATGATACACTGCATATTACGTTATATTATAAGGTATTTTCATTGATACACTACAAATTACCATATATTATAAGGTATTTTCAATGATACACTAAAAAATTTCGATATATTATAAGGTATTTCCAATGATACACTGCATATTACCATATATTATAAGGTATTTTCAATGATACACTACAAATTACGATATATTATAAGGTATTTTCAATGATAGACTGCATATTACGTTATATTATAAGGTATTTTCAATGATACAGTGCATATTACGTTATATTATAAGGTATTTTCATTGATACACTGCATATTAAGTTATATTATAAGGTATTTTCAATGATAGACTGCAAATATTACGTTATATTATAAGGTATTTTCGATGATACACTACAAATTACCATATATTCTAAGGTATTTTCAATGATAAACTACTATATATTATAAGGTATTTTCAATCATACACTGCATACTACGTTATATTATAAGGTATTTCCAATGATACTATGCATATTACGTTATATTATAAGGTATTTTCATTGATACACTACAAATTACGATATATTATAAATTATTTTCAATGATACACTGCATATTACGTTATATTATAAGGTATTTTCGATGATACACTGCATATTACGTTATATTATTAGGTATTATCAATGATACACTACAAATTACCATATATTATAAGGTATCTTCAATGATACACTGCATATTACGTTTTATTATAAGGTATTTTCAATGATACACTGCATATTACGTTTTATTATAAGGTATTTCCAATGATACACTGCATATTACGTTATATTATAAGGTATTTTCAATGATACACTACATATTACGTCATATTATAAGGTATTTCCAATGATACTCTGCATATTAAGTTATATTATAAGGAATTTTCAATGATACACTGCATATTACGTTATATTATAAGGTATTTTCATTGATAGCCTAGAATTACCATATATTCTAAGGTATTTCCAATGATACATTGCATATTACGTTATATTATAAGGTATTTTCAATGATACACTGCATATTACGTTATATTATAAGGTATTTTCAATGATAAACTACTATATATTATAAGGTATTTTCAATGATACACTACAAATTACGATATATTATAAGGTATTTTCACTGATACACTGCATATTACGTTATATTATAAGGTATTTTCATTGATAGACTAGAATTACCATATATTCTAAGGTATTTTCAATGATACACTGCATATTACGTTATATTATAAGGTATTTTCAATGATACACTGCATATTACGTTATATTATAAGGTATTTTCAATGATACACTGCATATTACGTTATATTATAAGGTATTTTCAATGATACACTGCATATTACGTTATATTATAAGGTATTTTCAATGATACACTGCATATTACGTTATATTATAAGGTATTTTCAATGATACACTGCATATTACGTTATATTATATGGTATTTTCAATGATACACTGCATATTACGTTATATTATAAGGTATTTTCAATGATAAACTACTATATATTACAAGGTATTTTCAATGATACACTACAAATTACGATATATTATAAGGTATTTTCAATGATACACTGCATATTACGTTATATTATAAGGTATTTTCAATGATACACTGCATATTACGTTATATTATAAGGTATTTTCAATGATACACTGCATATTACGTTATATTATATGGTATTTTCAATGATACACTGCATATTACGTTATATTATAAGGTATTTTCAATGATAAACTACTATATATTACAAGGTATTTTCAATGATACACTACAAATTACGATATATTATAAGGTATTTTCAATGATACACTGCATATTACGTTATATTATAAGGTATTTTCATTGATACACTACAAATTACCATATATTATAAGGTATTTTCAATGATACACTAAAAAATTTCGATATATTATAAGGTATTTCCAATGATACACTGCATATTACCATATATTATAAGGTATTTTCAATGATACACTACAAATTACGATATATTATAAGGTATTTTCAATGATAGACTGCATATTACGTTATATTATAAGGTATTTTCAATGATACAGTGCATATTACGTTATATTATAAGGTATTTTCAATGATACACTGCATATTACGTTATATTATAAGGTATTTTCAATGATACACTGCATATTAGGTTATATTATAAGGTATTTTCAATGATACACTGCATATTACGTTTTATTATAAGGTATTCTCAATGATACACTGCATATTACGATTTATTATAAGGTATTTTCAATGATACACTACAAATTACGATATATTATAAGGTATTTTCAATGATACACTGCATATTACGTTATATTATAAGGTATTTTCATTGATACACTACAAATTACGATATATTATAAGGTATTTTCATTGATACAGTACAAATTACCATATATTATAAGGTATTTTCAATGATACACAGCATATTACCTTATATTATAAGGTATTTTCAATGATACACAGAATATTACGTTATATTATAAGGTATTTTCAATGATAAACTACTATATATTACAAGGTATTTTCAATGATACACTACAAATTACGATATATTATAAGGTATTTTCACTGATACACTGCATATTACGTTATATTATAAGGTATTTTCATTGATAGACTAGAATTACCATATATTCTAAGGTATTTTCAATGATACACTGCATATTACGTTATATTATAAGGTATTTTCAATGATACACTGCATATTACGTTATATTATAAGGTATTTTCAATGATACACTGCATATTACGTTATATTATAAGGTATTTTCAATGATACACTGCATATTACGTTATATTATAACGTATTTTCAATGATACACTGCATATTACGTTATATTATAAGGTATTTTCAATGATACACTGCATATTACGTTATATTATAAGGTATTTTCAATGATACACTGCATATTACGTTTTATTATAAGGTATTCTCAATGATACACTGCATATTACGATTTATTATAAGGTATTTTCAATGATACACTACAAATTACGATATATTATAAGGTATTTTCAATGATACACTGCATATTACGTTATATTATAAGGTATTTTCATTGATAGCCTAGAATTACCATATATTCTAAGGTATTTCCAATGATACATTGCATATTACGTTATATTATAAGGTATTTTCAATGATACACTGCATATTACGTTATATTATAAGGTATTTTCAATGATACACTACAAATTACGATATATTATAAGGTATTTTCAATGATACACTGCATATTACGTTATATTATAAGGTATTTTCAATGATACACTGCATATTACGTTATATTATAAGGTATTTTCAATGATACACTGCATATTACGTTATATTATAAGGTATTTTCAATGATACACTGCATATTACGTTATATTATATGGTATTTTCAATGATACACTGCATATTACGTTATATTATAAGGTATTTTCAATGATAAACTACTATATATTACAAGGTATTTTCAATGATACACTACAAATTACGATATATTATAAGGTATTTTCACTGATACACTGCATATTACGTTATATTATAAGGTATTTTCATTGATAGACTAGAATTACCATATATTCTAAGGTATTTTCAATGATACACTGCATATTACGTTATATTATAAGGTATTTTCAATGATACACTGCATATTACGTTATATTATAAGGTATTTTCAATGATACACTGCATATTACGTTATATTATAAGGTATTTTCAATGATACACTGCATATTACGTTATATTATAAGGTATTTTCAATGATACACTGCATATTACGTTATATTATAAGGTATTTTCAATGATACACTGCATATTACGTTATATTATAAGGTATTTTCAATGATACACTGCATATTACGTTATATTATATGGTATTTTCAATGATACGCTACATATTACGTTATATTATAAGGTATTTTCAATGATAAACTACTATATATTACAAGGTATTTTCAATGATACACTACAAATTACGATATATTATAAGGTATTTTCAATGATACACTGCATATTACGTTATATTATAAGGTATTTTCAATGATACACTGCATATTACGTTATATTATAAGGTATTTTCAATGATACACTGCATATTACGTTATATTATATGGTATTTTCAATGATACACTGCATATTACGTTATATTATAAGGTATTTTCAATGATAAACTACTATATATTACAAGGTATTTTCAATGATACACTACAAATTACAATATATTATAAGGTATTTTCAATGATACACTGCATATTACGTTATATTATAAGGTATTTTCAATGATACACTACAAATTACGATATATTATAAGGTATTTTCAATGATAGACTGCATATTACGTTATATTATAAGGTATTTTCAATGATACACTGCATATTACGTTATATTATAAGGTATTTTCATTGATACACTGCATATTAAGTTATATTATAAGGTATTTTCAATGATAGACTGCAAATATTACGTTATATTATAAGGTATTTTCGATGATACACTACAAATTACCATATATTCTAAGGTATTTTCAATGATAAACTACTATATATTATAAGGTATTTTCAATCATACACTGCATACTACGTTATATTATAAGGTATTTCCAATGATACTATGCATATTACGTTATATTATAAGGTATTTTCATTGATACACTACAAATTACGATATATTATAAATTATTTTCAATGATACACTGCATATTACGTTATATTATAAGGTATTTTCGATGATACACTGCATATTACGTTATATTATTAGGTATTATCAATGATACACTACAAATTACCATATATTATAAGGTATCTTCAATGATACACTGCATATTACGTTTTATTATAAGGTATTTTCAATGATACACTGCATATTACGTTTTATTATAAGGTATTTCCAATGATACACTGCATATTACGTTATATTATAAGGTATTTTCAATGATACACTGCATATTACGTTATATTATAAGGTATTTCCAATGATACTCTGCATATTAAGTTATATTATAAGGAATTTTCAATGATACACTGCATATTACGTTATATTATAAGGTATTTTCATTGATAGCCTAGAATTACCATATATTCTAAGGTATTTCCAATGATACATTGCATATTACGTTATATTATAAGGTATTTTCAATGATACACTGCATATTACGTTATATTATAAGGTATTTTCAATGATACACCGCATATTACGTTATATTATAATGTATTTTCAATGATACACTGCATATTACGTTATATTATAAGGTATTTTCAATGATACACTGCATATTACGTTTTATTATAAGGTATTCTCAATGATACACTGCATATTACGATTTATTATAAGGTATTTTCAATGATACACTACAAATTACGATATATTATAAGGTATTTTCAATGATACACTGCATATTACGTTATATTATAAGGTATTTTCATTGATACACTACAAATTACGATATATTATAAGGTATTTTCATTGATACAGTACAAATTACCATATATTATAAGGTATTTTCAATGATACACAGCATATTACCTTATATTATAAGGTATTTTCAATGATACACAGAATATTACGTTATATTATAAGGTATTTTCACTGATACACTGCATATTACGTTATATTATAAGGTATTTTCATTGATAGACTAGAATTACCATATATTCTAAGGTATTTTCAATGATACACTGCATATTACGTTATATTATAAGGTATTTTCAATGATACACTGCATATTACGTTATATTATAAGGTATTTTCAATGATACACTGCATATTACGTTATATTATAAGGTATTTTCAATGATACACTGCATATTACGTTATATTATAAGGTATTTTCAATGATACACTGCATACTACGTTATATTATAAGGTATTTCCAATGATACTATGCATATTACGTTATATTATAAGGTATTTTCATTGATACACTACAAATTACGATATATTATAAATTATTTTCAATGATACACTGCATATTACGTTATATTATAAGGTATTTTCGATGATACACTGCATATTACGTTATATTATTAGGTATTATCAATGATACACTACAAATTACCATATATTATAAGGTATCTTCAATGATACACTGCATATTACGTTATATTATAAGGTATTTTCAATGATACACTGCATATTACGTTTTATTATAAGGTATTTCCAATGATACACTGCATATTACGTTATATTATAAGGTATTTTCAATGATACACTACATATTACGTCATATTATAAGGTATTTCCAATGATACTCTGCATATTAAGTTATATTATAAGGAATTTTCAATGATACACTGCATATTACGTTATATTATAAGGTATTTTCATTGATAGCCTAGAATTACCATATATTCTAAGGTATTTTCAATGATACATTGCATATTACGTTATATTATAAGGTATTTTCAATGATACACTGCATATTACGTTATATTATAAGGTATTTTCAATGATAAACTACTATATATTACAAGGTATTTTCAATGATACACTACAAATTACGATATATTATAAGGTATTTTCACTGATACACTGCATATTACGTTATATTATAAGGTATTTTCATTGATAGACTAGAATTACCATATATTCTAAGGTATTTTCAATGATACACTGCATATTACGTTATATTATAAGGTATTTTCAATGATACACTGCATATTACGTTATATTATAAGGTATTTTCAATGATACACTGCATATTACGTTATATTATAAGGTATTTTCAATGATACACTGCATATTACGTTATATTATAAGGTATTTTCAATGATACACTGCATATTACGTTATATTATAAGGTATTTTCAATGATACACTGCATATTACGTTATATTATAAGGTATTTTCAATGATACACTGCATATTACGTTATATTATAAGGTATTTTCAATGATACACTGCATATTACGTTATATTATATGGTATTTTCAATGATACACTGGATATTACGTTATATTATAAGGTATTTTCAATGATAAACTACTATATATTACAAGGTATTTTCAATGATACACTACAAATTACGATATATTATAAGGTATTTTCAATGATACACTGCATATTACGTTATATTATAAGGTATTTTCATTGATACACTGCATATTACGTTATATTATAAGGTATTTTCAATGATACACTGCATATTACGTTATATTATATGGTATTTTCAATGATACACTGCATATTACGTTATATTATAAGGTATTTTCAATGATAAACTACTATATATTACAAGGTATTTTCAATGATACACTACAAATTACGATATATTATAAGGTATTTTCAATGATACACTGCATATTACGTTATATTATAAGGTATTTTCATTGATACACTACAAATTACCATATATTATAAGGTATTTTCAATGATACACTAAAAAATTTCGATATATTATAAGGTATTTCCAATGATACACTGCATATTACCATATATTATAAGGTATTTTCAATGATACACTGCATATTACGTTATATTATAACGTATTTTCAATGATACACTGCATATTACGTTATATTATAAGGTATTTTCAATGATACACTGCATATTACGTTATATTATAAGGTATTTTCAATGATACACTGCATATTACGTTTTATTATAAGGTATTCTCAATGATACACTGCATATTACGATTTATTATAAGGTATTTTCAATGATACACTACAAATTACGATATATTATAAGGTATTTTCAATGATACACTGCATATTACGTTATATTATAAGGTATTTTCAATGATACACTGCATATTACGTTATATTATAACGTATTTTCAATGATACACTGCATATTACGTTATATTATAAGGTATTTTCAATGATACACTGCATATTACGTTATATTATAAGGTATTTTCAATGATACACTGCATATTACGTTTTATTATAAGGTATTCTCAATGATACACTGCATATTACGATTTATTATAAGGTATTTTCAATGATACACTACAAATTACGATATATTATAAGGTATTTTCAATGATACACTGCATATTACGTTATATTATAAGGTATTTTCATTGATAGCCTAGAATTACCATATATTCTAAGGTATTTCCAATGATACATTGCATATTACGTTATATTATAAGGTATTTTCAATGATACACTGCATATTACGTTATATTATAAGGTATTTTCAATGATACACTACAAATTACGATATATTATAAGGTATTTTCAATGATACACTGCATATTACGTTATATTATAAGGTATTTTCAATGATACACTGCATATTACGTTATATTATAAGGTATTTTCAATGATACACTGCATATTACGTTATATTATAAGGTATTTTCAATGATACACTGCATATTACGTTATATTATATGGTATTTTCAATGATACACTGCATATTACGTTATATTATAAGGTATTTTCAATGATAAACTACTATATATTACAAGGTATTTTCAATGATACACTACAAATTACGATATATTATAAGGTATTTTCACTGATACACTGCATATTACGTTATATTATAAGGTATTTTCATTGATAGACTAGAATTACCATATATTCTAAGGTATTTTCAATGATACACTGCATATTACGTTATATTATAAGGTATTTTCAATGATACACTGCATATTACGTTATATTATAAGGTATTTTCAATGATACACTGCATATTACGTTATATTATAAGGTATTTTCAATGATACACTGCATATTACGTTATATTATAAGGTATTTTCAATGATACACTGCATATTACGTTATATTATAAGGTATTTTCAATGATACACTGCATATTACGTTATATTATAAGGTATTTTCAATGATACACTGCATATTACGTTATATTATATGGTATTTTCAATGATACACTGCATATTACGTTATATTATAAGGTATTTTCAATGATAAACTACTATATATTACAAGGTATTTTCAATGATACACTACAAATTACGATATATTATAAGGTATTTTCAATGATACACTGCATATTACGTTATATTATAAGGTATTTTCAATGATACACTGCATATTACGTTATATTATAAGGTATTTTCAATGATACACTGCATATTACGTTATATTATATGGTATTTTCAATGATACACTGCATATTACGTTATATTATAAGGTATTTTCAATGATAAACTACTATATATTACAAGGTATTTTCAATGATACACTACAAATTACAATATATTATAAGGTATTTTCAATGATACACTGCATATTACGTTATATTATAAGGTATTTTCAATGATACACTACAAATTACGATATATTATAAGGTATTTTCAATGATAGACTGCATATTACGTTATATTATAAGGTATTTTCAATGATACACTGCATATTACGTTATATTATAAGGTATTTTCATTGATACACTGCATATTAAGTTATATTATAAGGTATTTTCAATGATAGACTGCAAATATTACGTTATATTATAAGGTATTTTCGATGATACACTACAAATTACCATATATTCTAAGGTATTTTCAATGATAAACTACTATATATTATAAGGTATTTTCAATCATACACTGCATACTACGTTATATTATAAGGTATTTCCAATGATACTATGCATATTACGTTATATTATAAGGTATTTTCATTGATACACTACAAATTACGATATATTATAAATTATTTTCAATGATACACTGCATATTACGTTATATTATAAGGTATTTTCGATGATACACTGCATATTACGTTATATTATTAGGTATTATCAATGATACACTACAAATTACCATATATTATAAGGTATCTTCAATGATACACTGCATATTACGTTTTATTATAAGGTATTTTCAATGATACACTGCATATTACGTTTTATTATAAGGTATTTTCAATGATACACTGCATATTACGTTATATTATAAGGTATTTTCAATGATACACTGCATATTACGTCATATTATAAGGTATTTCCAATGATACTCTGCATATTAAGTTATATTATAAGGAATTTTCAATGATACACTGCATATTACGTTATATTATAAGGTATTTTCATTGATAGCCTAGAATTACCATATATTCTAAGGTATTTCCAATGATACATTGCATATTACGTTATATTATAAGGTATTTTCAATGATACACTGCATATTACGTTATATTATAAGGTATTTTCAATGATACACCGCATATTACGTTATATTATAATGTATTTTCAATGATACAGTGCATATTACGTTATATTATAAGGTATTTTCAATGATACACTGCATATTACGTTTTATTATAAGGTATTCTCAATGATACACTGCATATTACGATTTATTATAAGGTATTTTCAATGATACACTACAAATTACGATATATTATAAGGTATTTTCAATGATACACTGCATATTACGTTATATTATAAGGTATTTTCATTGATACACTACAAATTACGATATATTATAAGGTATTTTCAATGATAGACTGCATATTACGTCATATTATAAGGTATTTCCAATGATACTCTGCATATTAAGTTATATTATAAGGAATTTTCAATGATACACTGCATATTACGTTATATTATAAGGTATTTTCATTGATAGCCTAGAATTACCATATATTCTAAGGTATTTCCAATGATACATTGCATATTACGTTATATTATAAGGTATTTTCAATGATACACTGCATATTACGTTATATTATAAGGTATTTTCAATGATAAACTACTATATATTACAAGGTATTTTCAATGATACACTACAAATTACGATATATTATAAGGTATTTTCACTGATACACTGCATATTACGTTATATTATAAGGTATTTTCATTGATAGACTAGAATTACCATATATTCTAAGGTATTTTCAATGATACACTGCATATTACGTTATATTATAAGGTATTTTCAATGATACACTGCATATTACGTTATATTATAAGGTATTTTCAATGATACACTGCATATTACGTTATATTATAAGGTATTTTCAATGATACACTGCATATTACGTTATATTATAAGGTATTTTCAATGATACACTGCATATTACGTTATATTATAAGGTATTTTCAATGATACACTGCATATTACGTTATATTATATGGTATTTTCAATGATACACTGCATATTACGTTATATTATAAGGTATTTTCAATGATAAACTACTATATATTACAAGGTATTTTCAATGATACACTACAAATTACGATATATTATAAGGTATTTTCAATGATACACTGCATATTACGTTATATTATAAGGTATTTTCAATGATACACTGCATATTACGTTATATTATAAGGTATTTTCAATGATACACTGCATATTACGTTATATTATATGGTATTTTCAATGATACACTGCATATTACGTTATATTATAAGGTATTTTCAATGATAAACTACTATATATTACAAGGTATTTTCAATGATACACTACAAATTACGATATATTATAAGGTATTTTCAATGATACACTGCATATTACGTTATATTATAAGGTATTTTCAATGATAAACTACTATATATTACAAGGTATTTTCAATGATACACTAAAAAATTTCGATATATTATAAGGTATTTCCAATGATACACTGCATATTACCATATATTATAAGGTATTTTCAATGATACACTACAAATTACGATATATTATAAGGTATTTTCAATGATAGACTGCATATTACGTTATATTATAAGGTATTTTCAATGATACAGTGCATATTACGTTATATTATAAGGTATTTTCAATGATAAACTACTATATATTACAAGGTATTTTCAATGATACACTACAAATTACGATATATTATAAGGTATTTTCACTGATACACTGCATATTACGTTATATTATAAGGTATTTTCATTGATAGACTAGAATTACCATATATTCTAAGGTATTTTCAATGATACACTGCATATTACGTTATATTATAAGGTATTTTCAATGATACACTGCATATTACGTTATATTATAAGGTATTTTCAATGATACACTGCATATTACGTTATATTATAAGGTATTTTCAATGATACACTGCATATTACGTTATATTATAAGGTATTTTCAATGATACACTGCATATTACGTTATATTATAAGGTATTTTCAATGATACACTGCATATTACGTTATATTATAAGGTATTTTCAATGATACACTGCATATTACGTTATATTATATGGTATTTTCAATGATACACTGCATATTACGTTATATTATAAGGTATTTTCAATGATAAACTACTATATATTACAAGGTATTTTCAATGATACACTACAAATTACGATATATTATAAGGTATTTTCAATGATACACTGCATATTACGTTATATTATAAGGTATTTTCAATGATACACTGCATATTACGTTATATTATAAGGTATTTTCAATGATACACTGCATATTACGTTATATTATATGGTATTTTCAATGATACACTGCATATTACGTTATATTATAAGGTATTTTCAATGATAAACTACTATATATTACAAGGTATTTTCAATGATACACTACAAATTACAATATATTATAAGGTATTTTCAATGATACACTGCATATTACGTTATATTATAAGGTATTTTCAATGATAAACTACTATATATTACAAGGTATTTTCAATGATACACTAAAAAATTTCGATATATTATAAGGTATTTCCAATGATACACTGCATATTACCATATATTATAAGGTATTTTCAATGATACACTACAAATTACGATATATTATAAGGTATTTTCAATGATAGACTGCATATTACGTTATATTATAAGGTATTTTCAATGATACAGTGCATATTACGTTATATTATAAGGTATTTTCATTGATACACTGCATATTAAGTTATATTATAAGGTATTTTCAATGATAGACTGCAAATATTACGTTATATTATAAGGTATTTTCGATGATACACTACAAATTACCATATATTCTAAGGTATTTTCAATGATAAACTACTATATATTATAAGGTATTTTCAATCATACACTGCATACTACGTTATATTATAAGGTATTTCCAATGATACTATGCATATTACGTTATATTATAAGGTATTTTCATTGATACACTACAAATTACGATATATTATAAATTATTTTCAATGATACACTGCATATTACGTTATATTATAAGGTATTTTCGATGATACACTGCATATTACGTTATATTATTAGGTATTATCAATGATACACTACAAATTACCATATATTATAAGGTATCTTCAATGATACACTGCATATTACGTTTTATTATAAGGTATTTTCAATGATACACTGCATATTACGTTTTATTATAAGGTATTTCCAATGATACACTGCATATTACGTTATATTATAAGGTATTTTCAATGATACACTACATATTACGTCATATTATAAGGTATTTCCAATGATACTCTGCATATTAAGTTATATTATAAGGAATTTTCAATGATACACTGCATATTACGTTATATTATAAGGTATTTTCATTGATAGACTAGAATTACCATATATTCTAAGGTATTTCCAATGATACATTGCATATTACGTTATATTATAAGGTATTTTCAATGATACACTGCATATTACGTTATATTATAAGGTATTTTCAATGATACACCGCATATTACGTTATATTATAATGTATTTTCAATGATACACTGCATATTACGTTATATTATAAGGTATTTTCAATGATACACTGCATATTACGTTTTATTATAAGGTATTCTCAATGATACACTGCATATTACGATTTATTATAAGGTATTTTCAATGATACACTACAAATTACGATATATTATAAGGTATTTTCAATGATACACTGCATATTACGTTATATTATAAGGTATTTTCATTGATACACTACAAATTACGATATATTATAAGGTATTTTCATTGATACAGTACAAATTACCATATATTATAAGGTATTTTCAATGATACACAGCATATTACCTTATATTATAAGGTATTTTCAATGATACACAGAATATTACGTTATATTATAAGGTATTTTCACTGATACACTGCATATTACGTTATATTATAAGGTATTTTCATTGATAGACTAGAATTACCATATATTCTAAGGTATTTTCAATGATACACTGCATATTACGTTATATTATAAGGTATTTTCAATGATACACTGCATATTACGTTATATTATAAGGTATTTTCAATGATACACTGCATATTACGTTATATTATAAGGTATTTTCAATGATACACTGCATATTACGTTATATTATAAGGTATTTTCAATGATACACTGCATACTACGTTATATTATAAGGTATTTCCAATGATACTATGCATATTACGTTATATTATAAGGTATTTTCATTGATACACTACAAATTACGATATATTATAAGGTATTTTCAATGATACACTGCATATTACGTTATATTATAAGGTATTTTCGATGATACACTGCATATTACGTTATATTATTAGGTATTATCAATGATACACTACAAATTACCATATATTATAAGGTATCTTCAATGATACACTGCATATTACGTTTTATTATAAGGTATTTTCAATGATACACTGCATATTACGTTTTATTATAAGGTATTTCCAATGATACACTGCATATTACGTTATATATAAGGTATTTTCAATGATACACTACATATTACGTCATATTATAAGGTATTTCCAATGATACTCTGCATATTAAGTTATATTATAAGGAATATTTCAATGATACACTGCATATTACGTTATATTATAAGGTATTTTCAATGATACACTGCATATTACGTTATATTATTAGGTATTATCAATGATACACTACAAATTACCATATATTATAAGGTATCTTCAATGATACACTGCATATTACGTTTTATTATAAGGTATTTTCAATGATACACTGCATATTACGTTTTTATTATAAGGTATTTCCAATGATACACTGCATATTACGTTATATTATAAGGTATTTTCAATGATACACTACATATTACGTCATATTATAAGGTATTTCCAATGATACTCTGCATATTAAGTTATATTATAAGGAATTTTCAATGATACACTGCATATTACGTTATATTATAAGGTATTTTCATTGATAGCCTAGAATTACCATATATTCTAAGGTATTTCCAATGATACATTGCATATTACGTTATATTATAAGGTATTTTCAATGATACACTGCATATTACGTTATATTATAAGGTATTTTCAATGATAAACTACTATATATTACAAGGTATTTTCAATGATACACTACAAATTACGATATATTATAAGGTATTTTCACTGATACACTGCATATTACGTTATATTATAAGGTATTTTCAATGATACACTGCATATTACGTTATATTATATGGTATTTTTCAATGATACACTGCATATTACGTTATATTATAAGGTATTTTCAATGATAAACTACTATATATTACAAGGTATTTTCAATGATACACTACAAATTACGATATATTATAAGGTATTTTCAATGATACACTGCATATTACGTTATATTATAAGGTATTTTCATTGATACACTACAAATTACCATATATTATAAGGTATTTTCAATGATACACTAAAAAATTTCGATATATTATAAGGTATTTCCAATGATACACTGCATATTACCATATATTATAAGGTATTTTCAATGATACACTACAAATTACGATATATTATAAGGTATTTTCAATGATAGACTGCATATTACGTTATATTATAAGGTATTTTCAATGATACAGTGCATATTACGTTATATTATAAGGTATTTTCAATGATACACTGCATATTACGTTATATTATAAGGTATTTTCAATGATACACTGCATATTAGGTTATATTATAAGGTATTTTCAATGATACACTGCATATTACGTTTTATTATAAGGTATTCTCAATGATACACTGCATATTACGATTTATTATAAGGTATTTTCAATGATACACTACAAATTACGATATATTATAAGGTATTTTCAATGATACACTGCATATTACGTTATATTATAAGGTATTTTCATTGATACACTACAAATTACGATATATTATAAGGTATTTTCATTGATACAGTACAAATTACCATATATTATAAGGTATTTCCAATGATACTATGCATATTACGTTATATTATAAGGTATTTTCATTGATACACTACAAATTACGATATATTATAAATTATTTTCAATGATACACTGCATATTACGTTATATTATAAGGTATTTTCGATGATACACTGCATATTACGTTATATTATTAGGTATTATCAATGATACACTACAAATTACCATATATTATAAGGTATCTTCAATGATACACTGCATATTACGTTTTATTATAAGGTATTTTCAATGATACACTGCATATTACGTTTTATTATAAGGTATTTCCAATGATACACTGCATATTACGTTATATTATAAGGTATTTTCAATGATACACTACATATTACGTCATATTATAAGGTATTTCCAATGATACTCTGCATATTAAGTTATATTATAAGGAATTTTCAATGATACACTGCATATTACGTTATATTATAAGGTATTTTCGATGATACACTGCATATTACGTTATATTATTAGGTATTATCAATGATACACTACAAATTACCATATATTATAAGGTATCTTCAATGATACACTGCATATTACGTTTTATTATAAGGTATTTTCAATGATACACTGCATATTACGTTTTATTATAAGGTATTTCCAATGATACACTGCATATTACGTTATATTATAAGGTATTTTCAATGATACACTACATATTACGTCATATTATAAGGTATTTCCAATGATACTCTGCATATTAAGTTATATTATAAGGAATTTTCAATGATACACTGCATATTACGTTATATTATAAGGTATTTTCATTGATAGCCTAGAATTACCATATATTCTAAGGTATTTCCAATGATACATTGCATATTACGTTATATTATAAGGTATTTTCAATGATACACTGCATATTACGTTATATTATAAGGTATTTTCAATGATAAACTACTATATATTACAAGGTATTTTCAATGATACACTACAAATTACGATATATTATAAGGTATTTTCACTGATACACTGCATATTACGTTATATTATAAGGTATTTTCATTGATAGACTAGAATTACCATATATTCTAAGGTATTTTCAATGATACACTGCATATTACGTTATATTATAAGGTATTTTCAATGATACACTGCATATTACGTTATATTATAAGGTATTTTCAATGATACACTGCATATTACGTTATATTATAAGGTATTTTCAATGATACACTGCATATTACGTTATATTATAAGGTATTTTCAATGATACACTGCATATTACGTTATATTATAAGGTATTTTCAATGATACACTGCATATTACGTTATATTATATGGTATTTTCAATGATACACTGCATATTACGTTATATTATAAGGTATTTTCAATGATAAACTACTATATATTACAAGGTATTTTCAATGATACACTACAAATTACGATATATTATAAGGTATTTTCAATGATACACTGCATATTACGTTATATTATAAGGTATTTTCAATGATACACTGCATATTACGTTATATTATAAGGTATTTTCAATGATACACTGCATATTACGTTATATTATATGGTATTTTCAATGATACACTGCATATTACGTTATATTATAAGGTATTTTCAATGATAAACTACTATATATTACAAGGTATTTTCAATGATACACTACAAATTACGATATATTATAAGGTATTTTCAATGATACACTGCATATTACGTTATATTATAAGGTATTTTCATTGATACACTACAAATTACCATATATTATAAGGTATTTTCAATGATACACTAAAAAATTTCGATATATTATAAGGTATTTCCAATGATACACTGCATATTACCATATATTATAAGGTATTTTCAATGATACACTACAAATTACTATATATTATAAGGTATTTTCAATGATAGACTGCATATTACGTTATATTATAAGGTATTTTCAATGATACAGTGCATATTACGTTATATTATAAGGTATTTTCAATGATACACTGCATATTACGTTATATTATAAGGTATTTTCAATGATACACTGCATATTACGTTATATTATAAGGTATTTTCAATGATACACTGCATATTACGTTTTATTATAAGGTATTCTCAATGATACACTGCATATTACGATTTATTATAAGGTATTTTCAATGATACACTACAAATTACGATATATTATAAGGTATTTTCAATGATACACTGCATATTACGTTATATTATAAGGTATTTTCATTGATACACTACAAATTACGATATATTATAAGGTATTTTCATTGATACAGTACAAATTACCATATATTATAAGGTATTTTCAATGATACACAGCATATTACCTTATATTATAAGGTATTTTCAATGATACACAGAATATTACGTTATATTATAAGGTATTTTCAATGATAAACTACTATATATTACAAGGTATTTTCAATGATACACTACAAATTACGATATATTATAAGGTATTTTCAATGATACACTGCATATTACGTTATATTATAAGGTATTTTCATTGATAGACTAGAATTACCATATATTCTAAGGTATTTTCAATGATACACTGCATATTACGTTATATTATAAGGTATTTTCAATGATACACTGCATATTACGTTATATTATAAGGTATTTTCAATGATACACTGCATATTACGTTATATTATAAGGTATTTTCAATGATACACTGCATATTACGTTATATTATAACGTATTTTCAATGATACACTGCATATTACGTTATATTATAAGGTATTTTCAATGATACACTGCATATTACGTTATATTATAAGGTATTTTCAATGATACACTGCATATTACGTTTTATTATAAGGTATTCTCAATGATACACTGCATATTACGATTTATTATAAGGTATTTTCAATGATACACTACAAATTACGATATATTATAAGGTATTTTCAATGATACACTGCATATTACGTTATATTATAAGGTATTTTCATTGATAGCCTAGAATTACCATATATTCTAAGGTATTTCCAATGATACATTGCATATTACGTTATATTATAAGGTATTTTCAATGATACACTGCATATTACGTTATATTATAAGGTATTTTCAATGATACACTACAAATTACGATATATTATAAGGTATTTTCAATGATACACTGCATATTACGTTATATTATAAGGTATTTTCAATGATACACTGCATATTACGTTATATTATAAGGTATTTTCAATGATACACTGCATATTACGTTATATTATAAGGTATTTTCAATGATACACTGCATATTACGTTATATTATATGGTATTTTCAATGATACACTGCATATTACGTTATATTATAAGGTATTTTCAATGATAAACTACTATATATTACAAGGTATTTTCAATGATACACTACAAATTACGATATATTATAAGGTATTTTCACTGATACACTGCATATTACGTTATATTATAAGGTATTTTCATTGATAGACTAGAATTACCATATATTCTAAGGTATTTTCAATGATACACTGCATATTACGTTATATTATAAGGTATTTTCAATGATACACTGCATATTACGTTATATTATAAGGTATTTTCAATGATACACTGCATATTACGTTATATTATAAGGTATTTTCAATGATACACTGCATATTACGTTATATTATAAGGTATTTTCAATGATACACTGCATATTACGTTATATTATAAGGTATTTTCAATGATACACTGCATATTACGTTATATTATAAGGTATTTTCAATGATACACTGCATATTACGTTATATTATATGGTATTTTCAATGATACACTGCATATTACGTTATATTATAAGGTATTTTCAATGATAAACTACTATATATTACAAGGTATTTTCAATGATACACTACAAATTACGATATATTATAAGGTATTTTCAATGATACACTGCATATTACGTTATATTATAAGGTATTTTCAATGATACACTGCATATTACGTTATATTATAAGGTATTTTCAATGATAAACTACTATATATTACAAGGTATTTTCAATGATACACTAAAAAATTTCGATATATTATAAGGTATTTCCAATGATACACTGCATATTACCATATATTATAAGGTATTTTCAATGATACACTACAAATTACGATATATTATAAGGTATTTTCAATGATAGACTGCATATTACGTTATATTATAAGGTATTTTCAATGATACAGTGCATATTACGTTATATTATAAGGTATTTTCATTGATACACTGCATATTAAGTTATATTATAAGGTATTTTCAATGATAGACTGCAAATATTACGTTATATTATAAGGTATTTTCGATGATACACTACAAATTACCATATATTCTAAGGTATTTTCAATGATAAACTACTATATATTATAAGGTATTTTCAATCATACACTGCATACTACGTTATATTATAAGGTATTTCCAATGATACTATGCATATTACGTTATATTATAAGGTATTTTCATTGATACACTACAAATTACGATATATTATAAATTATTTTCAATGATACACTGCATATTACGTTATATTATAAGGTATTTTCGATGATACACTGCATATTACGTTATATTATTAGGTATTATCAATGATACACTACAAATTACCATATATTATAAGGTATCTTCAATGATACACTGCATATTACGTTTTATTATAAGGTATTTTCAATGATACACTGCATATTACGTTTTATTATAAGGTATTTCCAATGATACACTGCATATTACGTTATATTATAAGGTATTTTCAATGATACACTACATATTACGTCATATTATAAGGTATTTCCAATGATACTCTGCATATTAAGTTATATTATAAGGAATTTTCAATGATACACTGCATATTACGTTATATTATAAGGTATTTTCATTGATAGCCTAGAATTACCATATATTCTAAGGTATTTCCAATGATACATTGCATATTACGTTATATTATAAGGTATTTTCAATGATACACTGCATATTACGTTATATTATAAGGTATTTTCAATGATACACCGCATATTACGTTATATTATAATGTATTTTCAATGATACACTGCATATTACGTTATATTATAAGGTATTTTCAATGATACACTGCATATTACGTTTTATTATAAGGTATTCTCAATGATACACTGCATATTACGATTTATTATAAGGTATTTTCAATGATACACTACAAATTACGATATATTATAAGGTATTTTCAATGATACACTGCATATTACGTTATATTATAAGGTATTTTCATTGATACACTACAAATTACGATATATTATAAGGTATTTTCATTGATACAGTACAAATTACCATATATTATAAGGTATTTTCAATGATACACAGCATATTACCTTATATTATAAGGTATTTTCAATGATACACTGCATATTACGTTATATTATATGGTATTTTCAATGATACACTGCATATTACGTTATATTATAAGGTATTTTCAATGATAAACTACTATATATTACTTGGTATTTTCAATGATACACTACAAATTACGATATATTATAAGGTATTTTCAATGATACACTGCATATTACGTTATATTATAAGGTATTTTCAATGATACACTGCATATTACGTTATATTATAAGGTATTTTCAATGATACACTGCATATTACGTTATATTATATGGTATTTTCAATGATACACTGCATATTACGTTATATTATAAGGTATTTTCAATGATAAACTACTATATATTACAAGGTATTTTCAATGATACACTAAAAAATTACGATATATTATAAGGTATTTCCAATGATACACTGCATATTACCATATATTATAAGGTATTTTCAATGATACACTACAAATTACGATATATTATAAGGTATTTTCAATGATAGACTGCATATTACGTTATATTATAAGGTATTTTCAATGATACAGTGCATATTACGTTATATTATAAGGTATTTTCATTGATACACTGCATATTAAGTTATATTATAAGGTATTTTCAATGATAGACTGCAAATATTACGTTATATTATAAGGTATTTTCGATGATACACTACAAATTACCATATATTCTAAGGTATTTTCAATGATAAACTACTATATATTATAAGGTATTTTCAATCATACACTGCATACTACGTTATATTATAAGGTATTTCCAATGATACTATGCATATTACGTTATATTATAAGGTATTTTCATTGATACACTACAAATTACGATATATTATAAATTATTTTCAATGATACACTGCATATTACGTTATATTATAAGGTATTTTCGATGATACACTGCATATTACGTTATATTATTAGGTATTATCAATGATACACTACAAATTACCATATATTATAAGGTATCTTCAATGATACACTGCATATTACGTTTTATTATAAGGTATTTTCAATGATACACTGCATATTACGTTTTATTATAAGGTATTTCCAATGATACACTGCATATTACGTTATATTATAAGGTATTTTCAATGATACACTACATATTACGTCATATTATAAGGTATTTCCAATGATACTCTGCATATTAAGTTATATTATAAGGAATTTTCAATGATACACTGCATATTACGTTATATTATAAGGTATTTTCATTGATAGCCTAGAATTACCATATATTCTAAGGTATTTCCAATGATACATTGCATATTACGTTATATTATAAGGTATTTTCAATGATACACTGCATATTACGTTATATTATAAGGTATTTTCAATGATACACCGCATATTACGTTATATTATAATGTATTTTCAATGATACACTGCATATTACGTTATATTATAAGGTATTTTCAATGATACACTGCATATTACGTTTTATTATAAGGTATTCTCAATGATACACTGCATATTACGTTATATTATAAGGTATTTTCAATGATACACTGCATATTACGTTATATTATAAGGTATTTTCATTGATACACTACAAATTACCATATATTATAAGGTATTTTCAATGATAGACTGCATATTACATTATATTATAAGGTATTTTCAATGATAGACTGCATATTACGTTATATTATAAGGTATTTTCAATGATACACTGCATGTTACGTTATATTATCAGGTATTTTCAATGATACTCTGCATATTACATTATATTATAAGGTATTTTCAATGATAGACTGCATATTACGTTATATTGTGAGGTATTTTCAATGATAGACTGCATATTACGTTATATTATAAAGTATTTTCAATGAATTACTGCATATTACGTTATATTATAAGGTATTTTCAATGATACACTGCATATTACGTTATATTATAAGGTATTTTCAATGATACACTGCATATTACGTTATATTATAAGGTATTTCCAATGATACTATGCATATTACGTTATATTATAAGGTATTTTCATTGATACACTACAAATTACGATATATTATAAATTATTTTCAATGATACACTGCATATTACGTTATATTATAAGGTACTTTCAATGATACACTGCATATTACGTTTTATTATAAGGTATTTTCAATGATACACAGAATATTACGTTATATTATAAGGTATTTTCATTGATACACTACAAATTACCATATATTATAAGGTATTTTCAATGATAGACTGCATATTACCTTATATTATAAGGTATTTTCAATGATACACTGCATATTACGTTATATTATATGGTATTTTCAATGATACACTGCATATTACGTTATATTATAAGGTATTTTCAATGATAAACTACTATATATTACTTGGTATTTTCAATGATACACTACAAATTACGATATATTATAAGGTATTTTCAATGATACACTGCATATTACGTTATATTATAAGGTATTTTCAATGATACACTGCATATTACGTTATATTATAAGGTATTTTCAATGATACACTGCATATTACGTTATATTATATGGTATTTTCAATGATACACTGCATATTACGTTATATTATAAGGTATTTTCAATGATAAACTACTATATATTACAAGGTATTTTCAATGATACACTAAAAAATTTCGATATATTATAAGGTATTTCCAATGATACACTGCATATTACCATATATTATAAGGTATTTTCATTGATACACTACAAATTACGATATATTATAAGGTATTTTCAATGATAGACTGCATATTACGTTATATTATAAGGTATTTTCAATGATACAGTGCATATTACGTTATATTATAAGGTATTTTCATTGATACACTGCATATTAAGTTATATTATAAGGTATTTTCAATGATAGACTGCAAATATTACGTTATATTATAAGGTATTTTCGATGATACACTACAAATTACCATATATTCTAAGGTATTTTCAATGATAAACTACTATATATTATAAGGTATTTTCAATCATACACTGCATACTACGTTATATTATAAGGTATTTCCAATGATACTATGCATATTACGTTATATTATAAGGTATTTTCATTGATACACTACAAATTACGATATATTATAAATTATTTTCAATGATACACTGCATATTACGTTATATTATAAGGTATTTTCGATGATACACTGCATATTACGTTATATTATTAGGTATTATCAATGATACACTACAAATTACCATATATTATAAGGTATCTTCAATGATACACTGCATATTACGTTTTATTATAAGGTATTTTCAATGATACACTGCATATTACGTTATATTATAAGGTATTTCCAATGATACACTGCATATTACGTTATATTATAAGGTATTTTCAATGATACACTACATATTACGTCATATTATAAGGTATTTCCAATGATACTCTGCATATTAAGTTATATTATAAGGAATTTTCAATGATACACTGCATATTACGTTATATTATAAGGTATTTTCATTGATAGCCTAGAATTACCATATATTCTAAGGTATTTCCAATGATACATTGCATATTACGTTATATTATAAGGTATTTTCAATGATACACTGCATATTACGTTATATTATAAGGTATTTTCAATGATACACCGCATATTACGTTATATTATAATGTATTTTCAATGATACACTGCATATTACGTTATATTATAAGGTATTTTCAATGATACACTGCATATTACGTTTTATTATAAGGTATTCTCAATGATACACTGCATATTACGTTATATTATAAGGTATTTTCAATGATACACTGCATATTACGTTATATTATAAGGTATTTTCATTGATACACTACAAATTACCATATATTATAAGGTATTTTCAATGATAGACTGCATATTACATTATATTATAAGGTATTTTCAATGATAGACTGCATATTACGTTATATTATGAGGTATTTTCAATGATACACTGCATGTTACGTTATATTATCAGGTATTTTCAATGATACTCTGCATATTACATTATATTATAAGGTATTTTCAATGATAGACTGCATATTACGTTATATTGTGAGGTATTTTCAATGATAGACTGCATATTACGTTATATTATAAAGTATTTTCAATGAATTACTGCATATTACGTTATATTATAAGGTATTTTCAATGATACACTGCATATTACGTTATATTATAAGGTATTTTCAATGATACACTGCATATTACGTTATATTATAAGGTATTTCCAATGATACTATGCATATTACGTTATATTATAAGGTATTTTCATTGATACACTACAAATTACGATATATTATAAATTATTTTCAATGATACACTGCATATTACGTTATATTATAAGGTACTTTCAATGATACACTGCATATTACGTTTTATTATAAGGTATTTTCAATGATACACAGAATATTACGTTATATTATAAGGTATTTTCATTGATACACTACAAATTACAATATATTATAAGGTATTTTCAATGATACACTACAAATTGCGATATATTATAAGGTATTTTCATTGATAGACTAGAATTACCATATATTCTAAGGTATTTTCAATGATACACTGCATATTACGTTATATTATAAGGTATTTTCAATGATACACTGCATATTACGTTATATTATAAGGTATTTTCATTGATACACTACAAATTACAATATATTATAAGGTATTTTCAATGATACACTACAAATTGCGATATATTATAAGGTATTTTCATTGATAGACTAGAATTACCATATATTCTAAGGTATTTTCAATGATACACTGCATATTACGTTATATTATAAGGTATTTTCAATGATACACTGCATATTACGTTTTATTATAAGGTATTTTCAATGATACACAGAATATTACGTTATATTATAAGGTATTTTCATTCATACACTACAAATTACAATATATTATAAGGTATTTTCAATGATACACTACAAATTGCGATATATTATAAGGTATTTTCAATGATGCACTGCATATTACGTTACATTATAAGGTATTTTCAATGATACACTGCATATTACGTTATATTATACGGTATTTTCATTGATACACTACAAATTGCGATATATTATAAGGTATTTTCAATGATACACAGCAGATTACGTTATATTATAAGGTATTTTCAATGATAAACTACTATATATTATAAGGTATTTTCAATGATACACTACAAATTACGATATATTATAAGTTATTTTCACTGATACACTGCATATTACGTTATATTATAAGGTATTTTCATTGATAGACTAGAATTACCATATATTCTAAGGTATTTTCAATGATACACTGCATATTACGTTATATTATAAGGTATTTTCAATGATACACTGCATATTACGTTATATTATAAGGTATTTTCAATGATACACTGCATATTACGTTATATTATAAGGTATTTTCAATGATACACTGCATATTACGTTATATTATAAGGTATTTTCAATGATACACTGCATATTACGTTATATTATAAGGTATTTTCAATGATACACTGCATATTACGTTATATTATACGGTATTTTCATTGATACACTACAAATTGCGATATATTAAAAGGTATTTTCAATGATACACAGCAGATTACGTTATATTATAAGGTATTTTCAATGATAAACTACTATATATTATAAGGTATTTTCAATGATACACTACAAATTGCGATATATTATAAGGTATTTTCAATGATACACTGCATATTACGTTATATTATAAGGTATTTTCAATGATACACTGCATATTACGTTATATTATACGGTATTTTCATTGATACACTACAAATTGCGATATATTATAAGGTATTTTCAATGATACACAGCAGATTACGTTATATTATAAGGTATTTTCAATGATAAACTACTATATATTATAAGGTATTTTCAATGATACACTACAAATTACGATATATTATAAGTTATTTTCACTGATACACTGCATATTACGTTATATTATAAGGTATTTTCATTGATAGACTAGAATTACCATATATTCTAAGGTATTTTCAATGATACACTGCATATTACGTTATATTATAAGGTATTTTCAATGATACACTGCATATTACGTTATATTATAAGGTATTTTCAATGATACACTGCATATTACGTTATATTATAAGGTATTTTCAATGATACACTGCATATTACGTTATATTATAAGGTATTTTCAATGATACACTGCATATTACGTTATATTATAAGGTATTTTCAATGATACACTGCATATTACGTTATATTATACGGTATTTTCATTGATACACTACAAATTGCGATATATTATAAGGTATTTTCAATGATACACAGCAGATTACGTTATATTATAAGGTATTTTCAATGATAAACTACTATATATTATAAGGTATTTTCAATGATACACTACAAATTGCGATATATTATAAGGTATTTTCAATGATACACTGCATATTACGTTATATTATAAGGTATTTTCAATGATACACTGCATATTACGTTATATTATACGGTATTTTCATTGATACACTACAAATTGCGATATATTATAAGGTATTTTCAATGATACACAGCAGATTACGTTATATTATAAGGTATTTTCAATGATAAACTACTATATATTATAAGGTATTTTCAATGATACACTACAAATTACGATATATTATAAGTTATTTTCACTGATACACTGCATATTACGTT
Organism: Lasioglossum lativentre; assembly: GCA_916610255.1. Classification (NCBI taxonomy): domain Eukaryota; kingdom Metazoa; phylum Arthropoda; class Insecta; order Hymenoptera; family Halictidae; genus Lasioglossum; species Lasioglossum lativentre. The sequence continues at coordinate 713,910 of CAKAJI010000040.1, forward strand.
ATATTATAAGGTATTTTCATTGATAGACTAGAATTACCATATATTCTAAGGTATTTTCAATGATACACTGCATATTACGTTATATTATAAGGTATTTTCAATGATACACTGCATATTACGTTATATTATAAGGTATTTTCAATGATACACTGCATATTACGTTATATTATAAGGTATTTTCAATGATACACTGCATATTACGTTATATTATAAGGTATTTTCAATGATACACTGCATATTACGTTATATTATAAGGTATTTTCAATGATACACTGCATATTACGTTATATTATACGGTATTTTCATTGATACACTACAAATTGCGATATATTAAAAGGTATTTTCAATGATACACAGCAGATTACGTTATATTATAAGGTATTTTCAATGATAAACTACTATATATTATAAGGTATTTTCAATGATACACTACAAATTACGATATATTATAAGGTATTTTCACTGATACACTGCATATTACGTTATATTATAAGGTATTTTCATTGATAGACTAGAATTACCATATATTCTAAGGTATTTTCAATGATACACTGCATATTACGTTATATTATAAGGTATTTTCAATGATACACTACAAATTACGATATATTACAAGGTATTTTCAATGATACACTGCATATTACGTTATATTATAAGGTATTTTCAATGATACACTGCATATTACGTTATATTATAAGGTATTTTCAATGATACACTGCATATTACGTTATATTATAAGGTATTTTCAATGATACACTGCATATTACGTTATATTATAAGGTATTTTCAATGATACACAGAATATTACGTTATATTATAAGGTATTTTCAATGATAAACTACTATATATTATAAGGTATTTTCAATGATACACTGCATATTACGTTATATTATAAGGTATTTTCAATGATACACTGCATATTACGTTTTATTATAAGGTATTTTCAATGATACACTGCATATTACGTTATATTATAAGGTATTTTCAATGATACACTGCATATTACGTTATATTATAAGGTATTTTCAATGATACACTGCATATTACGTTATATTATAAGGTATTTTCAATGATACACAGAATATTACGTTATATTATAAGGTATTTTCAATGATAAACTACTATATATAATAAGGTATTTTCAATGATACACTGCATATTACGTTATATTATAAGGTATTTTCAATGATACACTGCATATTACGTTATATTATAAGGTATTTTGAATGATACACTGCATATTACGTTATATTATAAGGTATTTTCATTGATAGACTAGAATTACCATATATTCTAAGGTATTTTCAATGATACACTGCATATTACGTTAAATTATAAGGTATTTTCAATGATACACTGCATATTACGTTATATTATAAGGTATTTTCAATGATACACTGCATATTACGTTATATTATAAGGTATTTTCAATGATACACTGCATATTACGTTATATTATAAGGTATTTTCAATGATACACAGAATATTACGTTATATTATAAGGTATTTTCAATGATAAACTACTATATATTATAAGGTATTTTCAATGATACACTGCATATTACGTTATATTATAAGGTATTTTCAATGATACACTGCATATTACGTTTTATTATAAGGTATTTTCAATGATACACTGCATATTACGTTATATTATAAGGTATTTTCAATGATACACTGCATATTACGTTATATTATAAGGTATTTTCAATGATACACTGCATATTACGTTATATTATAAGGTATTTTCAATGATACACAGAATATTACGTTATATTATAAGGTATTTTCAATGATAAACTACTATATATAATAAGGTATTTTCAATGATACACTGCATATTACGTTATATTATAAGGTATTTTCAATGATACACTGCATATTACGTTATATTATAAGGTATTTTGAATGATACACTGCATATTACGTTATATTATAAGGTATTTTCATTGATAGACTAGAATTACCATATATTCTAAGGTATTTTCAATGATACACTGCATATTACGTTAAATTATAAGGTATTTTCAATGATACACTGCATATTACGTTTTATTATAAGGTATTTTCGATGATACACTGCATATTACGTTATATTATAAGGTATTTTCAATGATACACTGCATATTACGTTATATTATAAGGTATTTTCATTGATGCACTACAAATTACCATATATTATAAGGTATTTTCAATGATACACTACAAATTACGATATATTATAAGGTATTTTCAATGAGACACTGCATATTACGTTATATTATAAGGTATTTTCAATGATACACTGCATATTACGTTATATTATAAGGTATTTTCAATGATACACTGCATATTACGTTATATTATAAGGTATTTTCAATGATACACTGCATATTACGTTATATTATATGGTATTTTCAATGATACACTGCATATTACGTTATATTATAAGGTATTTTCAATGATAAACTACTATATATTACAAGGTATTTTCAATGATACACTACAAATTACGATATATTATAAGGTATTTTCACTGATACACTGCATATTACGTTATATTATAAGGTATTTTCATTGATAGACTAGAATTACCATATATTCTAAGGTATTTTCAATGATACACTGCATATTACGTTATATTATAAGGTATTTTCAATGATACACTGCATATTACGTTATATTATAAGGTATTTTCAATGATACACTGCATATTACGTTATATTATAAGGTATTTTCAATGATACACTGCATATTACGTTATATTATAAGGTATTTTCAATGATACACTGCATATTACGTTATATTATAAGGTATTTTCAATGATACACTGCATATTACGTTATATTATACGGTATTTTCATTGATACACTACAAATTGCGATATATTAAAAGGTATTTTCAATGATACACAGCAGATTACGTTATATTATAAGGTATTTTCAATGATAAACTACTATATATTATAAGGTATTTTCAATGATACACTACAAATTACGATATATTATAAGGTATTTTCACTGATACACTGCATATTACGTTATATTATAAGGTATTTTCATTGATAGACTAGAATTACCATATATTCTAAGGTATTTTCAATGATACACTGCATATTACGTTATATTATAAGGTATTTTCAATGATACACTACAAATTACGATATATTACAAGGTATTTTCAATGATACACTGCATATTACGTTATATTATAAGGTATTTTCAATGATACACTGCATATTACGTTATATTATAAGGTATTTTCAATGATACACTGCATATTACGTTATATTATAAGGTATTTTCAATGATACACTGCATATTACGTTATATTATAAGGTATTTTCAATGATACACTACAAATTACGATATATTATAAGGTATTTTCAATGATACACTGCATATTACGTTATATTATAAGGTATTTTCAATGATACACTGCATATTACGTTATATTATAAGGTATTTTCAATGATACACAGAATATTACGTTATATTATAAGGTATTTTCAATGATAAACTACTATATATTATAAGGTATTTTCAATGATACACTGCATATTACGTTATATTATAAGGTATTTTCAATGATACACTGCATATTACGTTTTATTATAAGGTATTTTCAATGATACACTGCATATTACGTTATATTATAAGGTATTTTCAATGATACACTGCATATTACGTTATATTATAAGGTATTTTCAATGATACACTGCATATTACGTTATATTATAAGGTATTTTCAATGATACACAGAATATTACGTTATATTATAAGGTATTTTCAATGATAAACTACTATATATAATAAGGTATTTTCAATGATACACTGCATATTACGTTATATTATAAGGTATTTTCAATGATACACTGCATATTACGTTATATTATAAGGTATTTTGAATGATACACTGCATATTACGTTAAATTATAAGGTATTTTCAATGATACACTGCATATTACGTTTTATTATAAGGTATTTTCGATGATACACTGCATATTACGTTATATTATTAGGTATTTTCAATGATACACTACAAATTACCATATATTATAAGGTATCTTCAATGATACACTGCATATTACGTTTTATTATAAGGTATTTTCAATGATACACTGCATATTACGTTATATTATAAGGTATTTTCATTGATGCACTACAAATTACCATATATTATAAGGTATTTTCAATGATACACTACAAATTACGATATATTATAAGGTATTTTCAATGAGACACTGCATATTACGTTATATTATAAGGTATTTTCAATGATACACTGCATATTACGTTATATTATAAGGTATTTTCAATGATACACTGCATATTACGTTATATTATAAGGTATTTTCAATGATACACTGCATATTACGTTATATTATATGGTATTTTCAATGATACACTGCATATTACGTTATATTATAAGGTATTTTCAATGATAAACTACTATATATTACAAGGTATTTTCAATGATACACTACAAATTACGATATATTATAAGGTATTTTCACTGATACACTGCATATTACGTTATATTATAAGGTATTTTCATTGATAGACTAGAATTACCATATATTCTAAGGTATTTTCAATGATACACTGCATATTACGTTATATTATAAGGTATTTTCAATGATACACTGCATATTACGTTATATTATAAGGTATTTTCAATGATACACTGCATATTACGTTATATTATAAGGTATTTTCAATGATACACTGCATATTACGTTATATTATAAGGTATTTTCAATGATACACTGCATATTACGTTATATTATAAGGTATTTTCAATGATACACTGCATATTACGTTATATTATACGGTATTTTCATTGATACACTACAAATTGCGATATATTAAAAGGTATTTTCAATGATACACAGCAGATTACGTTATATTATAAGGTATTTTCAATGATAAACTACTATATATTATAAGGTATTTTCAATGATACACTACAAATTACGATATATTATAAGGTATTTTCACTGATACACTGCATATTACGTTATATTATAAGGTATTTTCATTGATAGACTAGAATTACCATATATTCTAAGGTATTTTCAATGATACACTGCATATTACGTTATATTATAAGGTATTTTCAATGATACACTACAAATTACGATATATTACAAGGTATTTTCAATGATACACTGCATATTACGTTATATTATAAGGTATTTTCAATGATACACTGCATATTACGTTATATTATAAGGTATTTTCAATGATACACTGCATATTACGTTATATTATAAGGTATTTTCAATGATACACTGCATATTACGTTATATTATAAGGTATTTTCAATGATACACAGAATATTACGTTATATTATAAGGTATTTTCAATGATAAACTACTATATATTATAAGGTATTTTCAATGATACACTGCATATTACGTTATATTATAAGGTATTTTCAATGATACACTGCATATTACGTTTTATTATAAGGTATTTTCAATGATACACTGCATATTACGTTATATTATAAGGTATTTTCAATGATACACTGCATATTACGTTATATTATAAGGTATTTTCAATGATACACTGCATATTACGTTATATTATAAGGTATTTTCAATGATACACTGCATATTACGTTATATTATAAGGTATTTTCATTGATGCACTACAAATTACCATATATTATAAGGTATTTTCAATGATACACTACAAATTACGATATATTATAAGGTATTTTCAATGATACACCGCATATTACGTTATATTATAATGTATTTTCAATGATACACTGCATATTACGTTATATTATAAGGTATTTTCAATGATACACTGCATATTACGTTTTATTATAAGGTATTCTCAATGATACACTGCATATTACGATTTATTATAAGGTATTTTCAATGATACACTGCATATTACGTCATATTATAAGGTATTTTTAATGATACACTGCATATTACGTTATATTATAAGGTATTTTCAATGATACACACAATATTACGTTTTATAATAAGGTATTTTCAATGATAAACTACTAAATATTATAAGGTATTTCCAATGATACACTACAAATTACGATATATTACAAGGTATTTTCAATGATACACTGCATATTACGTTATATTATAAGGTATTTTCAATGATAAACTACTATATATTACAAGGTATTTTCAATGATACACTACAAATTACGATATATTATAAGGTATTTTCAATGATACACTGCATATTACGTTATATTATAAGGTATTTTCATTGATACACTACAAATTACCATATATTATAAGGTATTTTCAATGATACACTAAAAAATTTCGATATATTATAAGGTATTTCCAATGATACACTGCATATTACCATATATTATAAGGTATTTTCAATGATACACTACAAATTACGATATATTATAAGGTATTTTCAATGATACACTACAAATTACGATATATTCTATGGTATTTTCAATGATACACTGTATATTACGTTATATTATAAGGTATTTTCAATGATACACTGCATATTACGTTATATTATAAGGTATTTTCAATGATACACTGCATATTACGTTATATTATAAGGTATTTTCAATGATACACTGCATATTACGTTATATTATATGGTATTTTCAATGATACACTGCATATTACGTTATATTATAAGGTATTTTCAATGATAAACTACTATATATTACAAGGTATTTTCAATGATACACTACAAATTACGATATATTATAAGGTATTTTCAATGATACACTGCATATTACGTTATATTATAAGGTATTTTCAATGATACACTGCATATTACGTTATATTATAAGGTATTTTCAATGATACACTGCATATTACGTTATATTATAAGGTATTTTCAATGATACACTGCATATTACGTTATATTATAAGGTATTTTCAATGATACACAGAATATTACGTTATATTATAAGGTATTTTCAATGATAAACTACTATATATTATAAGGTATTTTCAATGATACACTGCATATTACGTTATATTATAAGGTATTTTCAATGATACACTGCATATTACGTTATATTATAAGGTATTTTCATTGATAGACTAGAATTACCATATATTCTAAGGTATTTTCAATGATACACTGCATATTACGTTAAATTATAAGGTATTTTCAATGATACACTGCATATTACGTTTTATTATAAGGTATTTTCGATGATACACTGCATATTACGTTATATTATTAGGTATTTTCAATGATACACTACAAATTACCATATATTATAAGGTATCTTCAATGATACACTGCATATTACGTTTTATTATAAGGTATTTTCAATGATACACTGCATATTACGTTATATTATAAGGTATTTTCATTGATGCACTACAAATTACCATATATTATAAGGTATTTTCAATGATACACTACAAATTACGATATATTATAAGGTATTTTCAATGATACACCGCATATTACGTTATATTATAATGTATTTTCAATGATACACTGCATATTACGTTATATTATAAGGTATTTTCAATGATACACTGCATATTACGTTTTATTATAAGGTATTCTCAATGATACACTGCATATTACGATTTATTATAAGGTATTTTCAATGATACACTGCATATTACGTCATATTATAAGGTATTTTCAATGATACACTGCATATTACGTTATATTATAAGGTATTTTCAATGATACACACAATATTACGTTTTATAATAATGTATTTTCAATTATAAACTACTAAATATTATAAGGTATTTCCAATGATACACTACAAATTACGATATATTACAAGGTATTTTCAATGATACACTGCATATTACGTTATATTATAAGGTATTTTCAATGATACACTGCATATTACGTTATATTATAAGGTATTTTCAATGATACACTGCATATTACGTTATATTATAAGGTATTTTCAATGATAAACTACTATATATTATAAGGTATTTTCAATGATACACTGCATATTACGTTATATTATAAGGTATTTTGAATGATACACTGCATATTACGTTATATTATAAGGTATTTTGAATGATACACTGCATATTACGTTATATTATAAGGTATTTTCAATGATACACTGCATATTACGTTTTATTATAAGGTATTTTCGATGATACACTGCATATTACGTTATATTATTAGGTATTTTCAATGATACACTACAAATTACCATATATTATAAGGTATCTTCAATGATACACTGCATATTACGTTTTATTATAAGGTATTTTCAATGATACACTGCATATTACGTTATATTATAAGGTATTTTCATTGATGCACTACAAATTACCATATATTATAAGGTATCTTCAATGATACACTGCATATTACGTTTTATTATAAGGTATTTTCAATGATACACTGCATATTACGTTTTATTATAAGGTATTTCCAATGATACACTGCATATTACGTTATATTATAAGGTATTTTCAATGATACACTACATATTACGTCATATTATAAGGTATTTCCAATGATACTCTGCATATTAAGTTATATTATAAGGAATTTTCAATGATACACTGCATATTACGTTATATTATAAGGTATTTTCATTGATAGCCTAGAATTACCATATATTCTAAGGTATTTCCAATGATACATTGCATATTACGTTATATTATAAGGTATTTTCAATGATACACTGCATATTACGTTTTATTATAAGGTATTTTCGATGATACACTGCATATTACGTTATATTATTAGGTATTTTCAATGATACACTACAAATTACCATATATTATAAGGTATCTTCAATGATACACTGCATATTACTTTATATTATAAGGTATTTTCATTGATACACTACAAATTACGATATATTATAAGGTATTTTCAATGATACACTGCATATTACGTTATATTATAAGGTATTTTCATTGATAGACTAGAATTACCATATATTCTAAGGTATTTTCAATGATACACTGCATATTACGTTAAATTATAAGGTATTTTCAATGATACACTGCATATTACGTTTTATTATAAGGTATTTTCGATGATACACTGCATATTACGTTATATTATTAGGTATTTTCAATGATACACTACAAATTACCATATATTATAAGGTATCTTCAATGATACACTGCATATTACGTTTTATTATAAGGTATTTTCAATGATACACTGCATATTACGTTTTATTATAAGGTATTTCCAATGATACACTGCATATTACGTTATATTAAAAGGTATTTTCAATGATACACTACATATTACGTCATATTATAAGGTATTTCCAATGATACTCTGCATATTAAGTTATATTATAAGGAATTTTCAATGATACACTGCATATTACGTTATATTATAAGGTATTTTCATTGATAGCCTAGAATTACCATATATTCTAAGGTATTTCCAATGATACATTGCATATTACGTTATATTATAAGGTATTTTCAATGATACACTGCATATTACGTTATATTATAAGGTATTTTCAATGATACACCGCATATTACGTTATATTATAATGTATTTTCAATGATACACTGCATATTACGTTATATTATAAGGTATTTTCAATGATACATTGCATATTACGTTATATTATAAGGTATTTTCAATGATACACTGCATATTACGTTATATTATAAGGTATTTTCAATGATACACCGCATATTACGTTATATTATAAGGTATTTTCAATGATACAGTGCATATTACGTTATATTATAAGGTATTTTCATTGATACACTGCATATTAAGTTATATTATAAGGTATTTTCAATGATAGACTGCAAATATTACGTTATATTATAAGGTATTTTCGATGATACACTACAAATTACCATATATTCTAAGGTATTTTCAATGATAAACTACTATATATTATAAGGTATTTTCAATCATACACTGCATATTACGTTATATTATAAGGTATTTCCAATGATACTATGCATATTACGTTATATTATAAGGTATTTTCATTGATACACTACAAATTACGATATATTATAAATTATTTTCAATGATACACTGCATATTACGTTATATTATAAGGTATTTTCAATGATACACTGCATATTACGTTATATTATAAGGTATTTTCAATGATGCACTGCATATTACGTTATATTATTAGGTATTTTCAATGATACACTAAAAAATTACTATATATTATAAGGTATTTCCAATGATACACTGCATATTACGTTATATTATAAGGTATTTTCAATGATACACTGCATATTACGTTATATTATAAGGTATTTCCAGTGATACACAGAATATTACGTTATATTATAAGGTATTTTCAATGATACACAGAATATTACGTTATATTATAAGGTATTTTAAATGATAAACTACTATATATTACAAGGTATTTTCAATGATACACTACAAATTACCATATATTCTAAGGTATTTTCAATGATACACTACAAATTACGATATATTATAAGGTATTTTCAATGATACACTGCATATTACGTTATATTATAGGGTATTTTCAATGATACAGTGCATATTACGTTATATTATAAGGTATTTTCAATGATACACTGCATATTACGATATATTATATGGTAATTTCAATGATACACTGCATATTACGTTATATTATAAGGTATTTTCATTGATACACCGCATATTACGTTATATTATAATGTATTTTCAATGATACACTGCATATTACGTTATATTATAGGGTATTTTCAATGATACAGTGCATATTACGTTATATTATAAGGTATTTTCATTGATACACTACAAATTACCATATATTATAAGGTATCTTCAATGATACACTGCATATTACGTTTTATTATAAGGTATTTTCAATGATACACTGCATATTACGTTATATTTTAAGGTATTTCCAATGATACTCTGCATATTACGTTACATTATAAGGTATTTTCAATGATACACTACAAATTACGATATATTATAAGGTATTTTCAATGATACACTGCATATTACGTTATATTATAAGGTATTTTCAATGATACACTGCATATTACGTTATTTTTTAAGGTATTTTCATTGATACACTGCATATTACCTTATATTTTAAGGTATTTTCATTGATAGACTAGAATTACCATATATTCTAAGGTATTTTCAATGATACACAGAATATTACGTTACATTATAAGGTATTTTCAATGATACACTGCATATTACGTTTTATTATAAGGTATTTTCAATGATACACTTTATATTACGTTATATTTTAAGGTATTTTCAATGATACACTGCATATTACGTTATATTTTAAGGTATTTTCAATGATACACTGCATATTACAATACATATAAGGTATTTTCAATGATACACTGCATATTACATTGTATTATAAGGTATTTTCAATGATACACTGCATATTACGTTATATTATAAGGTATTATCAATGATACACTGCATATTACGATATATTATAAGGTAATTTCAATAACACACTGCATATTACGTTATATTATAAGGTATTTTCAATGATACACTGCATATTACGTTATATTATAAGGTATTTCCAATGATACTCTGCATATTACGTTACATTATAAGGTATTTTCAATGATACACTACAAATTACGATATATTATAAGGTATTTTCAATGATACACTGCATATTACGTTATATTATAAGGTATTTTCAATGATACACTGCATATTACGTTATTTTTTAAGGTATTTTCATTGATACACTGCATATTACCTTATATTTTAAGGTATTTTCATTGATAGACTAGAATTACCATATATTCTAAGGTATTTTCAATGATACACAGAATATTACGTTACATTATAAGGTATTTTCAATGATACACTGCATATTACGTTTTATTATAAGGTATTTTCAATGATACACTTTATATTACGTTATATTTTAAGGTATTTTCAATGATACACTGCATATTACGTTATATTTTAAGGTATTTTCAATGATACACTGCATATTACAATACATATAAGGTATTTTCAATGATACACTGCATATTACATTGTATTATAAGGTATTTTCAATGATACACTGCATATTACGTTATATTATAAGGTATTATCAATGATACACTGCATATTACGATATATTATAAGGTAATTTCAATAACACACAGCATATTATGTTATATTATAAGGTATTTTCAATGATACACTGCATATTACGTTATATTATAAGGTATTTTCAATGATTCACAGCATATTATGTTATATTATAAGGTATTATCAATGATACACTACATATTGCGTTATATTATAAGGTATTTTCAATGACAGACTGCATATTACATTATCTCATAATGTATTTTCAATGGTAGACTGCATATTCCGTTATATTATAAGGAATTTTCAATGATACACTGCATATTACGATATATTATATGGTATTTCCAATGATACACTGCATATTACGTTATATTATAAGGTATTTTCAATGATACACTGCATATTACGATATATTATATGGTAACTTCAATGATACACTGCATATTACGTTATATTATAAAGTATTTTCAATGATACACTGCATATTACGTTATATTTTAAGGTATTTTCAATGATACACTGCATATTACGTTATATTTTAAGGTATTTTCAATGATACACTGCATATTACAATACATTATAAGGTATTTTCAATGATACACTGCATATTACATTGTATTACAAGGTATTTTCAATGATACACTGCATATTACGTTATATTATAAGGTATTATCAATGATACACTGCATATTACGATATATTATAAGGTAATTTCAATAACACACAGCATATTATGTTATATTATAAGGTATTTTCAATGATACACTGCATATTACGTTATATTATAAGGTATTTTCAATGATACACTGCATATTACGTTATATTATAAGGTATTTCCAATGATACTCTGCATATTACGTTACATTATAAGGTATTTTCAATGATACACTACAAATTACGATATATTATAAGGTATTTTCAATGATACACTGCATATTACGTTATATTATAAGGTATTTTCAATGATACACTGCATATTACGTTATATTATAAGGTATTTTCAATGATACACTGCATATTACGTTATTTTTTAAGGTATTTTCATTGATACACTGCATATTACCTTATATTTTAAGGTATTTTCAATGATACACTTTATATTACGTTATATTATAAGGTATTTTCAATGATACACTGCATATTACGATATATTACATGGTAATTTCAATGATACACTGCATATTACGTTATATTATAAAGTATTTTCAATGATACACTGCATATTACGTTATATTATATGGTATTTCCAATGATAGACTGCATATTACATTGTATTATAAGGTATTTTCAATGATACACTGCATATTATGTTATATTATAAGGTATTTTCAATGATACACTGCATATTACGTTATATTATAAGCTATTTTCAATGATACACTGCATATTACTTTATATTATAATATATTTTCAATGATACACTACAAATTACGTTATATTATAAGGTATTTTCAATGATACACTGCATATTGCGTTATATTATAAGGTATTTTCAATGATACACTGCATATTACGTTATATTTTAAGGTATTTTCAATGATACACTGCATACTACGTTACATTATCAGGTATTTTCAATGATACACTGCATATTACGTTATATTATAAGCTTTTTCAATGATACACTGCATATTACGTTATATTTTAAGGTATTTTCAATGATACACTGCATATTACAATACATTATAAGGTATTTTCAATGGGAGACTGCATATTACGTTATATTATAAGCTATTTTCAATGATACACTACAAATTACGATATATTATAAGGTATTTTCAATGATACTCTGCGTATTACGTTATATTATAAGTTATTTTCATTGATAGACTGCATATGACCTTATATAATAAGGTATTTTCAATGATAGACTGCAAATATCACGTTATATTATAAGGTATTTTCAATGATACACTGCATATTACGTTATATTATAAGGTATTTTCAATGATACACTGCATATTACGTTATATTATAAGGTATTTTCAATGATACACAGAATATTACGTTATATTATAAGGTATTTTCAATGATAAACTACTATATATTATATGGTATTTTCAATGATACACTACAAATTACGATATATTATAAGGTATTTTCAATGATACACTGCATATTACTTTATATTATAAGGTATTTTCATTGATACACTACAAATTACGATATATTATAAGGTATTTTCAATGATACACAGCATATTACGTTATATTATAAGGTATTTTCAATGATAAACTACTATATATTATAAGGTATTTTCAATGATACACAGAATATTACGTTATATTATAAGGTATTTTCAATGATAAACTACTATATATTACAAGGTATTTTCAATGATACACTTCAAATTACCATATATTCTAAGGTATTTTCAATGATACACTGCATATTACGTTTTATTATAAGGTATTTTCAATGATACACTTTATATTACGTTATATTTTAAGGTATTTTCAATGATACACTGCATATTACGTTATATTTTAAGGTATTTTCAATGATACACTGCATATTACAATACATATAAGGTATTTTCAATGATAAACTACTATATATTATATGGTATTTTCAATGATACACTACAAATTACGATATATTATAAGGTATTTTCAATGATACACTGCATATTACTTTATATTATAAGGTATTTTCATTGATACACTACAAATTACGATATATTATAAGGTATTTTCAATGATACACAGCATATTACGTTATATTATAAGGTATTTTCAATGATAAACTACTATATATTATAAGGTATTTTCAATGATACACAGAATATTACGTTATATTATAAGGTATTTTCAATGATAAACTACTATATATTACAAGGTATTTTCAATGATACACTACAAATTACCATATATTCTAAGGTATTTTCAATGATACACTGCATATTACGTTTTATTATAAGGTATTTTCAATGATACACTGCATATTACGTTATATTATTAGGTATTTTCAATGATACACTAAAAAATTACGATATATTATAAGGTATTTCCAATGATACTCTGCATATTACGTTATATTATAAGGAATTTTCAATGATACACTGCATATTACGTTATATTATAAGGTATTTTCATTGATAGACTAGAATTACCATATATTCTAAGGTATTTTCAATGATACACAGAATATTACGTTACATTATAAGGTATTTTCAATGATAAACTACTATATATTACAAGGTATTTTCAATGATACACTACAAATTACCATATATTCTAAGGTATTTTCAATGATACACTGCATATTACGTTTTATTATAAGGTATTTTCAATGATACACTTTATATTACGTTATATTTTAAGGTATTTTCAATGATACACTGCATATTACGTTATTTTTTAAGGTATTTTCATTGATACACTGCATATTACCTTATATTTTAAGGTATTTTCAATGATACACTTTATATTACGTTATATTATAAGGTATTTTCAATGATACACTGCATATTACGATATATTACATGGTAATTTCAATGATACACTGCATATTACGTTATATTATAAAGTATTTTCAATGATACACTGCATATTACGTTATATTATATGGTATTTCCAATGATAGACTGCATATTACATTGTATTATAAGGTATTTTCAATGATACACTGCATATTATGTTATATTATAAGGTATTTTCAATGATACACTGCATATTACGTTATATTATAAGCTATTTTCAATGATACACTGCATATTACTTTATATTATAATATATTTTCAATGATACACTACAAATTACGTTATATTATAAGGTATTTTCAATGATACACTGCATATTGCGTTATATTATAAGGTATTTTCAATGATACACTGCATATTACGTTATATTTTAAGGTATTTTCAATGATACACTGCATACTACGTTACATTATCAGGTATTTTCAATGATACACTGCATATTACGTTATATTATAAGCTTTTTCAATGATACACTGCATATTACGTTATATTTTAAGGTATTTTCAATGATACACTGCATATTACAATACATTATAAGGTATTTTCAATGGGAGACTGCATATTACGTTATATTATAAGCTATTTTCAATGATACACTACAAATTACGATATATTATAAGGTATTTTCAATGATACTCTGCGTATTACGTTATATTATAAGTTATTTTCATTGATAGACTGCATATGACCTTATATAATAAGGTATTTTCAATGATAGACTGCAAATATCACGTTATATTATAAGCTATTTTCAATGATACACTGCATATTACTTTATATTATAAGGTATTTTCAATGATACACTACAAATTACGATATATTATAAAGAATTTTCAATGGTACATTGCATATTACGTTATATTATAAGGTATTTTCAATGATAGACTGCATATTACGTTATATTATATGGTATTTCCAATGATAGACTGCATATTACATTGTATTATAAGGTGTTTTCAATGATACACTGCATATTACGTTTTATTATAAGGTATTTTCAATGATACACTGCATATTACGTTATATTATAAGGTATTTTCAATGATACACTGCATATTACGTTATATTATAAGGTATTTTCAATGATAAACTACTATATATTACAAGGTATTTTCAATGATACACTACAAATTACCATATATTCTAAGGTATTTTCAATGATACACTGCATATTACGTTTTATTATAAGGTATTTTCAATGATACACTGCATATTACGTTATATTATTAGGTATTTTCAATGATACACTAAAAAATTACGATATATTATAAGGTATTTCCAATGATACTCTGCATATTACGTTATATTATAAGGAATTTTCAATGATACACTGCATATTACGTTATATTATAAGGTATTTTCATTGATAGACTAGAATTACCATATATTCTAAGGTATTTTCAATGATACACAGAATATTACGTTACATTATAAGGTATTTTCAATGATAAACTACTATATATTACAAGGTATTTTCAATGATACACTACAAATTACCATATATTCTAAGGTATTTTCAATGATACACTGCATATTACGTTTTATTATAAGGTATTTTCAATGATACACTTTATATTACGTTATATTTTAAGGTATTTTCAATGATACACTGCATATTACGTTATATTTTAAGGTATTTTCAATGATACACTGCATATTACAATACATATAAGGTATTTTCAATGATAAACTACTATATATTATATGGTATTTTCAATGATACACTACAAATTACGATATATTATAAGGTATTTTCAATGATACACTGCATATTACTTTATATTATAAGGTATTTTCATTGATACACTACAAATTACGATATATTATAAGGTATTTTCAATGATACACAGCATATTACGTTATATTATAAGGTATTTTCAATGATAAACTACTATATATTATAAGGTATTTTCAATGATACACAGAATATTACGTTATATTATAAGGTATTTTCAATGATAAACTACTATATATTACAAGGTATTTTCAATGATACACTACAAATTACCATATATTCTAAGGTATTTTCAATGATACACTGCATATTACGTTTTATTATAAGGTATTTTCAATGATACACTGCATATTACGTTATATTATTAGGTATTTTCAATGATACACTAAAAAATTACGATATATTATAAGGTATTTCCAATGATACTCTGCATATTACGTTATATTATAAGGAATTTTCAATGATACACTGCATATTACGTTATATTATAAGGTATTTTCATTGATAGACTAGAATTACCATATATTCTAAGGTATTTTCAATGATACACAGAATATTACGTTACATTATAAGGTATTTTCAATGATAAACTACTATATATTACAAGGTATTTTCAATGATACACTACAAATTACCATATATTCTAAGGTATTTTCAATGATACACTGCATATTACGTTTTATTATAAGGTATTTTCAATGATACACTTTATATTACGTTATATTTTAAGGTATTTTCAATGATACACTGCATATTACGTTATATTTTAAGGTATTTTCAATGATACACTGCATATTACAATACATATAAGGTATTTTCAATGATACACTGCATATTACATTGTATTATAAGGTATTTTCAATGATACACTGCATATTACGTTATATTATAAGGTATTATCAATGATACACTGCATATTACGATATATTATAAGGTAATTTCAATAACACACAGCATATTATGTTATATTATAAGGTATTTTCAATGACAGACTGCATATTACATTATCTCATAATGTATTTTCAATGGTAGACTGCATATTCCGTTATATTATAAGGTATTTTCAATGATACACTGCATATTACAATACATTATAAGGTATTTTCAATGATACACTGCATATTACGATATATTATATGGTATTTCCAATGATACACTGCATATTACGTTATATTATAAGGTATTTTCAATGATACACTGCATATTACGTTATATTATAAGGTATTTTCAATGATACACTGCATATTACGATATATTATATGGTAATTTCAATGATACACTGCATATTACGTTATATTATAAAGTATTTTCAATGATACACTGCATATTACGTTATATTTTAAGGTATTTTCAATGATACACTGCATATTACGTTATATTTTAAGGTATTTTCAATGATACACTGCATATTACAATACATTATAAGGTATTTTCAATGATACACTGCATATTACATTGTATTACAAGGTATTTTCAATGATACACTGCATATTACGTTATATTATAAGGTATTATCAATGATACACTGCATATTACGTTATATTATAAGGTATTTTCAATGATAAACTACTATATATTACAAGGTATTTTCAATGATACACTACAAATTACCATATATTCTAAGGTATTTTCAATGATACACTGCATATTACGTTTTATTATAAGGTATTTTCAATGATACACTGCATATTACGTTATATTATTAGGTATTTTCAATGATACACTACAAATTACCATATATTCTAAGGTATTTTCAATGATAAACTACTATATATTATAAGGTATTTTCAATGGTACACTACAAATTACGATATATTATAAGGTATTTTCAATGATACACTGCATATTACGTTATATTATAAGGTATTTTCATTGATAGACTACAATTACCATATATTCTAAGGTATTTTCAATGATACACTGCATATTACGTTTTATTATAAGGTATTTTCAATGATACACAGAATATTACGTTATATTATAAGGTATTTTCAATGATAAACTACTATATATTACAAGGTATTTTCAATGATACACTGCATATTACGTTATATTATTAGGTATTTTCAATGATACACTAAAAAATTACGATATATTATAAGGTATTTCCAATGATACTCTGCATATTACGTTATATTATAAGGAATTTTCAATGATACACTGCATATTACGTTATATTATAAGGTATTTTCATTGATAGACTAGAATTACCATATATTCTAAGGTATTTTCAATGATACACAGAATATTACGTTACATTATAAGGTATTTTCAATGATAAACTACTATATATTACAAGGTATTTTCAATGATACACTACAAATTACCATATATTCTAAGGTATTTTCAATGATACACTGCATATTACGTTTTATTATAAGGTATTTTCAATGATACACTTTATATTACGTTATATTTTAAGGTATTTTCAATGATACACTGCATATTACGTTATTTTTTAAGGTATTTTCATTGATACACTGCATATTACCTTATATTTTAAGGTATTTTCAATGATACACTTTATATTACGTTATATTATAAGGTATTTTCAATGATACACTGCATATTACGATATATTACATGGTAATTTCAATGATACACTGCATATTACGTTATATTATAAAGTATTTTCAATGATACACTGCATATTACGTTATATTATATGGTATTTCCAATGATAGACTGCATATTACATTGTATTATAAGGTATTTTCAATGATACACTGCATATTATGTTATATTATAAGGTATTTTCAATGATACACTGCATATTACGTTATATTTTAAGGTATTTTCAATGATACACTGCATATTACAATACATATAAGGTATTTTCAATGATACACTGCATATTACATTGTATTATAAGGTATTTTCAATGATACACTGCATATTACGTTATATTATAAGGTATTATCAATGATACACTGCATATTACGGTATATTATAAGGTAATTTCAATAACACACAGCATATTATGTTATATTATAAGGTATTTTCAATGATACACTGCATATTACGTTATATTATAAGGTATTTTCAATGATTCACAGCATATTATGTTATATTATAAGGTATTATCAATGATACACTACATATTGCGTTATATTATAAGGTATTTTCAATGATACACTACAAATTACGATATATTATAAGGTATTTTCAATGATACACTGCATATTACGTTATATTATAAGCTATTTTCAATGATACACTGCATATTACGTTATATTTTAAGGTATTTTCAATGATACACTGCATATTACAATACATTATAAGGTATTTTCAATGATACACTGCATATTACATTGTATTATAAGGTATTTTCAATGATACACTGCATATTACGTTATATTATAAGGTATTATCAATGATACACTGCATATTACAATACATATAAGGTATTTTCAATGATACACTGCATATTACATTGTATTATAAGGTATTTTCAATGATACACTGCATATTACGTTATATTATAAGGTATTATCAATGATACACTGCATATTACGGTATATTATAAGGTAATTTCAATAACACACAGCATATTATGTTATATTATAAGGTATTTTCAATGATACACTGCATATTACGTTATATTATAAGGTATTTTCAATGATTCACAGCATATTATGTTATATTATAAGGTATTATCAATGATACACTACATATTGCGTTATATTATAAGGTATTTTCAATGATACACTGCATATTACGTTATATTATAAGCTATTTTCAATGATACACTGCATATTACTTTATATTATAATATATTGTCAATGATACACTACAAATTACGTTATATTATAAGGTATTTTCAATGATACACTACAAATTACGATATATTATAAGGTATTTTCAATGATACACTGCATATTACGTTATATTATAAGCTATTTTCAATGATACACTGCATATTACTTTATATTATAATATATTTTCAATGATACACTACAAATTACGTTATATTATAAGGTATTTTCAATGATACACTGCATATTGCGTTATATTATAAGGTATTTTCAATGATACACTGCATATTACGTTATATTTTAAGGTATTTTCAATGATACACTGCATACTACGTTACATTATCAGGTATTTTCAATGATACACTGCATATTACGTTATATTATAAGCTTTTTCAATGATACACTGCATATTACGTTATATTTTAAGGTATTTTCAATGATACACTGCATATTACAATACATTATAAGGTATTTTCAATGGGAGACTGCATATTACGTTATATTATAAGCTATTTTCAATGATACACTACAAATTACGATATATTATAAGGTATTTTCAATGATACTCTGCGTATTACGTTATATTATAAGTTATTTTCATTGATAGACTGCATATGACCTTATATAATAAGGTATTTTCAATGATAGACTGCAAATATCACGTTATATTATAAGGTATTTTCAATGATACACTGCATATTACGTTATATTATAAGCTATTTTCAATGATACACTGCATATTACTTTATATTATAAGGTATTTTCAATGATACACTACAAATTACGATATATTATAAAGAATTTTCAATGGTACATTGCATATTACGTTATATTATAAGGTATTTTCAATGATAGACTGCATATTACGTTATATTATATGGTATTTCCAATGATAGACTGCATATTACATTGTATTATAAGGTGTTTTCAATGATACACTGCATATTACGTTTTATTATAAGGTATTTTCAATGATACACTGCATATTACGTTATATTATAAGGTATTTTCAATGATACACTGCATATTACGTTATATTATAAGGTATTTTCAATGATAAACTACTATATATTACAAGGTATTTTCAATGATACACTACAAATTACCATATATTCTAAGGTATTTTCAATGATACACTGCATATTACGTTTTATTATAAGGTATTTTCAATGATACACTGCATATTACGTTATATTATTAGGTATTTTCAATGATACACTAAAAAATTACGATATATTATAAGGTATTTCCAATGATACTCTGCATATTACGTTATATTATAAGGAATTTTCAATGATACACTGCATATTACGTTATATTATAAGGTATTTTCATTGATAGACTAGAATTACCATATATTCTAAGGTATTTTCAATGATACACAGAATATTACGTTACATTATAAGGTATTTTCAATGATAAACTACTATATATTACAAGGTATTTTCATTGATACACTACAAATTACGATATATTATAAGGTATTTTCAATGATACACAGCATATTACGTTATATTATAAGGTATTTTCAATGA
Organism: Lasioglossum lativentre; assembly: GCA_916610255.1. Lineage (NCBI taxonomy): Eukaryota > Metazoa > Arthropoda > Insecta > Hymenoptera > Halictidae > Lasioglossum > Lasioglossum lativentre. The sequence continues at coordinate 736,400 of CAKAJI010000040.1, forward strand.
TAAACTACTATATATTATAAGGTATTTTCAATGATACACTGCATATTACGTTTTATTATAAGGTATTTTCAATGATACACTTTATATTACGTTATATTTTAAGGTATTTTCAATGATACACTGCATATTACGTTATATTTTAAGGTATTTTCAATGATACACTGCATATTACAATACATATAAGGTATTTTCAATGATACACTGCATATTACATTGTATTATAAGGTATTTTCAATGATACACTGCATATTACGTTATATTATAAGGTATTATCAATGATACACTGCATATTACGATATATTATAAGGTAATTTCAATAACACACAGCATATTATGTTATATTATAAGGTATTTTCAATGACAGACTGAATATTACATTATCTCATAATGTATTTTCAATGGTAGACTGCATATTCCGTTATATTATAAGGTATTTTCAATGATACACTGCATATTACAATACATTATAAGGTATTTTCAATGATACACTGCATATTACGATATATTATATGGTATTTCCAATGATACACTGCATATTACGTTATATTATAAGGTATTTTCAATGATACACTGCATATTACGTTATATTATAAGGTATTTTCAATGATACACTGCATATTACGATATATTATATGGTAATTTCAATGATACACTGCATATTACGTTATATTATAAAGTATTTTCAATGATACACTGCATATTACGTTATATTTTAAGGTATTTTCAATGATACACTGCATATTACGTTATATTTTAAGGTATTTTCAATGATACACTGCATATTACAATACATTATAAGGTATTTTCAATGATACACTGCATATTACATTGTATTACAAGGTATTTTCAATGATACACTGCATATTACGTTATATTATAAGGTATTATCAATGATACACTGCATATTACGTTATATTATAAGGTATTTTCAATGATAAACTACTATATATTACAAGGTATTTTCAATGATACACTACAAATTACCATATATTCTAAGGTATTTTCAATGATACACTGCATATTACGTTTTATTATAAGGTATTTTCAATGATACACTGCATATTACGTTATATTATTAGGTATTTTCAATGATACACTACAAATTACCATATATTCTAAGGTATTTTCAATGATAAACTACTATATATTATAAGGTATTTTCAATGATACACTACAAATTACGATATATTATAAGGTATTTTCAATGATACACTGCATATTACGTTATATTATAAGGTATTTTCATTGATAGACTACAATTACCATATATTCTAAGGTATTTTCAATGATACACTGCATATTACGTTTTATTATAAGGTATTTTCAATGATACACAGAATATTACGTTATATTATAAGGTATTTTCAATGATAAACTACTATATATTACAAGGTATTTTCAATGATACACTACAAATTACCATATATTCTAAGGTATTTTCAATGATACACTGCATATTACGTTATATTATAAGGTATTTTCAATGATACACAGAATATTACTTTATATTATAAGGTATTTTCAATGATAAACTACTATATATTACAAGGTATTTTCAATGATACACTGCATATTACGTTATATTATAAGGTATTTTCAATGATACACCGCATATTACGTTATATTATAATGTATTTTCAATGATACACTGCATATTACGTTATATTATAGGGTATTTTCAATGATACAGTGCATATTACGTTATATTATAAGGTATTTTCATTGATACACTACAAGTTACCATATATTATAAGGTATCTTCAATGATACACTGCATATTACGTTTTATTATAAGGTATTTTCAATGATACACTGCATATTACGTTTTATTATAAGGTATTTTCAATGATACACTGCATATTACGTTATATTATAAGGTATTTCCAATGATACACTAAAAAATTACGATATATTATAAGGTATTTTCAATGATACAGTGCATATTACGTTATATTATAAGGTATTTTCATTGATACACTACAAATTACCATATATTATAAGGTATCTTCAATGATACACTGCATATTACGTTTTATTATAAGGTATTTTCAATGATACACTGCATATTACGTTTTATTATAAGGTATTTTCAATGATACACTGCATATTACGTTATATTATAAGGTATTTCCAATGATACACTAAAAAATTACGATATATTATAAGGTATTTCCAAGGATACTCTGCATATTACGTTATATTATAAGGAATTTTCAATGATACACTGCATATTACGTTATATTATAAGGTATTTTCATTGATAGACTAGAATTACCATATATTCTAAGGTATTTTCAATGATACACAGAATATTACGTTATATTATAAGGAATTTTCAATGATACACTGCATATTACGTTATATTATAAGGTATTTTCATTGATAGACTAGAATTACCATATATTCTAAGGTATTTTCAATGATACACTGCATATTACATTGTATTATAAGGTATTTTCAATGATACACTGCATATTACGTTATATTATAAGGTATTATCAATGATACACTGCATATTACGATATATTATAAGGTAATTTCAATAACACACAGCATATTATGTTATATTATAAGGTATTTTCAATGACAGACTGAATATTACATTATCTCATAATGTATTTTCAATGGTAGACTGCATATTCCGTTATATTATAAGGTATTTTCAATGATACACTGCATATTACAATACATTATAAGGTATTTTCAATGATACACTGCATATTACGATATATTATATGGTATTTCCAATGATACACTGCATATTACGTTATATTATAAGGTATTTTCAATGATACACTGCATATTACGTTATATTATAAGGTATTTTCAATGATACACTGCATATTACGATATATTATATGGTAATTTCAATGATACACTGCATATTACGTTATATTATAAAGTATTTTCAATGATACACTGCATATTACGTTATATTTTAAGGTATTTTCAATGATACACTGCATATTACGTTATATTTTAAGGTATTTTCAATGATACACTGCATATTACAATACATTATAAGGTATTTTCAATGATACACTGCATATTACATTGTATTACAAGGTATTTTCAATGATACACTGCATATTACGTTATATTATAAGGTATTATCAATGATACACTGCATATTACGTTATATTATAAGGTATTTTCAATGATAAACTACTATATATTACAAGGTATTTTCAATGATACACTACAAATTACCATATATTCTAAGGTATTTTCAATGATACACTGCATATTACGTTTTATTATAAGGTATTTTCAATGATACACTGCATATTACGTTATATTATTAGGTATTTTCAATGATACACTACAAATTACCATATATTCTAAGGTATTTTCAATGATAAACTACTATATATTATAAGGTATTTTCAATGATACACTACAAATTACGATATATTATAAGGTATTTTCAATGATACACTGCATATTACGTTATATTATAAGGTATTTTCATTGATAGACTACAATTACCATATATTCTAAGGTATTTTCAATGATACACTGCATATTACGTTTTATTATAAGGTATTTTCAATGATACACAGAATATTACGTTATATTATAAGGTATTTTCAATGATAAACTACTATATATTACAAGGTATTTTCAATGATACACTACAAATTACCATATATTCTAAGGTATTTTCAATGATACATTGCATATTACGTTATATTATAAGGTATTTTCAATGATACACAGAATATTACTTTATATTATAAGGTATTTTCAATGATAAACTACTATATATTACAAGGTATTTTCAATGATACACTGCATATTACGTTATATTATAAGGTATTTTCAATGATACACCGCATATTACGTTATATTATAATGTATTTTCAATGATACACTGCATATTACGTTATATTATAGGGTATTTTCAATGATACAGTGCATATTACGTTATATTATAAGGTATTTTCATTGATACACTACAAGTTACCATATATTATAAGGTATCTTCAATGATACACTGCATATTACGTTTTATTATAAGGTATTTTCAATGATACACTGCATATTACGTTTTATTATAAGGTATTTTCAATGATACACTGCATATTACGTTATATTATAAGGTATTTCCAATGATACACTAAAAAATTACGATATATTATAAGGTATTTTCAATGATACAGTGCATATTACGTTATATTATAAGGTATTTTCATTGATACACTACAAATTACCATATATTATAAGGTATCTTCAATGATACACTGCATATTACGTTTTATTATAAGGTATTTTCAATGATACACTGCATATTACGTTTTATTATAAGGTATTTTCAATGATACACTGCATATTACGTTATATTATAAGGTATTTCCAATGATACACTAAAAAATTACGATATATTATAAGGTATTTCCAAGGATACTCTGCATATTACGTTATATTATAAGGAATTTTCAATGATACACTGCATATTACGTTATATTATAAGGTATTTTCATTGATAGACTAGAATTACCATATATTCTAAGGTATTTTCAATGATACACAGAATATTACGTTATATTATAAGGTATTTTCAATGATACACAGAATATTACGTTATATTATAAGGTATTTTCAATGATAAACTACTATATATTACAAGGTATTTTCAATGATACACTACAAATTACCATATATTCTAAGGTATTTTCAATGATACACTTTATATTACGTTTTATTATAAGGTATTTTCAATGATACACTGCATATTACGTTATATTATTAGGTATTTTCAATGATACACTGCATATTACGTTATATTATAAGGTATTTTCAATGAAGCACTGCATATTACGTTATATTATAAGGTATTTTCAATGAAGCACTGCATATTACGTTATACTATAAGGTATTTTCAATGATACACAGCATATTACGTTATATTATAAGGTATTTTCATTGATACACTACAAATTACGATATATTATAAATTATTTTCAATGATACACTGCATATTACGTTATATTATAAGGTATTTCCAATGATACACAGAATATTACGTTATATTATAAGGTATTTTCAATGATACACAGAATATTACGTTATATTATAAGGTATTTTCATTGATAGACTAGAATTACCATATATTCTCAGGTATTTTCAATGATACACAGAATATTACGTTATATTATAATGTATTTTCAATGATAAACTACTATATATTACAAGGTATTTTCAATGATAAACTACTATATATTACAAGGTATTTTCAATGATACACTACAAATTACCATATATTCTAAGGTATTTTCAATGATACACTGCATATTACGTTTTATTATAAGGTATTTTCAATGATACACTGCATATTACGTTATATTATAAGGTATTATCAATGATACACTGCATATTACGTTATATTATAAGGTATTTTCAATGATAAACTACTATATATTACAAGGTATTTTCAATGATACACTACAAATTACCATATATTCTAAGGTATTTTCAATGATACACTGCATATTACGTTTTATTATAAGGTATTTTCAATGATACACTGCATATTACGTTATATTATTAGGTATTTTCAATGATACACTACAAATTACCATATATTCTAAGGTATTTTCAATGATAAACTACTATATATTATAAGGTATTTTCAATGATACACTACAAATTACGATATATTATAAGGTATTTTCAATGATACACTGCATATTACGTTATATTATAAGGTATTTTCATTGATAGACTACAATTACCATATATTCTAAGGTATTTTCAATGATACACTGCATATTACGTTTTATTATAAGGTATTTTCAATGATACACAGAATATTACGTTATATTATAAGGTATTTTCAATGATAAACTACTATATATTACAAGGTATTTTCAATGATACACTACAAATTACCATATATTCTAAGGTATTTTCAATGATACATTGCATATTACGTTATATTATAAGGTATTTTCAATGATACACAGAATATTACTTTATATTATAAGGTATTTTCAATGATAAACTACTATATATTACAAGGTATTTTCAATGATACACTGCATATTACGTTATATTATAAGGTATTTTCAATGATACACCGCATATTACGTTATATTATAATGTATTTTCAATGATACACTGCATATTACGTTATATTATAGGGTATTTTCAATGATACAGTGCATATTACGTTATATTATAAGGTATTTTCATTGATACACTACAAGTTACCATATATTATAAGGTATCTTCAATGATACACTGCATATTACGTTTTATTATAAGGTATTTTCAATGATACACTGCATATTACGTTTTATTATAAGGTATTTTCAATGATACACTGCATATTACGTTATATTATAAGGTATTTCCAATGATACACTAAAAAATTACGATATATTATAAGGTATTTTCAATGATACAGTGCATATTACGTTATATTATAAGGTATTTTCATTGATACACTACAAATTACCATATATTATAAGGTATCTTCAATGATACACTGCATATTACGTTTTATTATAAGGTATTTTCAATGATACACTGCATATTACGTTTTATTATAAGGTATTTTCAATGATACACTGCATATTACGTTATATTATAAGGTATTTCCAATGATACACTAAAAAATTACGATATATTATAAGGTATTTCCAAGGATACTCTGCATATTACGTTATATTATAAGGAATTTTCAATGATACACTGCATATTACGTTATATTATAAGGTATTTTCATTGATAGACTAGAATTACCATATATTCTAAGGTATTTTCAATGATACACAGAATATTACGTTATATTATAAGGTATTTTCAATGATACACAGAATATTACGTTATATTATAAGGTATTTTCAATGATAAACTACTATATATTACAAGGTATTTTCAATGATACACTACAAATTACCATATATTCTAAGGTATTTTCAATGATACACTTTATATTACGTTTTATTATAAGGTATTTTCAATGATACACTGCATATTACGTTATATTATTAGGTATTTTCAATGATACACTGCATATTACGTTATATTATAAGGTATTTTCAATGAAGCACTGCATATTACGTTATATTATAAGGTATTTTCAATGAAGCACTGCATATTACGTTATACTATAAGGTATTTTCAATGATACACAGCATATTACGTTATATTATAAGGTATTTTCATTGATACACTACAAATTACGATATATTATAAATTATTTTCAATGATACACTGCATATTACGTTATATTATAAGGTATTTCCAATGATACACAGAATATTACGTTATATTATAAGGTATTTTCAATGATACACAGAATATTACGTTATATTATAAGGTATTTTCATTGATAGACTAGAATTACCATATATTCTCAGGTATTTTCAATGATACACAGAATATTACGTTATATTATAATGTATTTTCAATGATAAACTACTATATATTACAAGGTATTTTCAATGATAAACTACTATATATTACAAGGTATTTTCAATGATACACTACAAATTACCATATATTCTAAGGTATTTTCAATGATAAACTACTATATATTATAAGGTATTTTCAATGATACACTGCATATTACGTTATATTATAAGGTATTTCCAATGATACTCTGCATATTACGTTATATTATAAGGTATTTTCATTGATACACTACAAATTACGATATATTATAAATTATTTTCAATGATACACTGCATATTACGTTATATTATAAGGTATTTTCAATGATACACTGCATATTACGTTATATTATAAGGTATTTTCAATGATGCACTGCATATTACCTTATATTATTAGGTATTTTCAATGATACACTAAAAAATTACTATATATTATAAGGTATTTCCAATGATACACTGCATATTACGTTATATTATAAGGTATTTTCAATGATACACTGCATATTACCTTATATTATAATGTATTTTCATTGATAGACTAGAATTACCATATATTCTACGGTATTTTCAATGATACACCGCATATTACGTTATATTATAAGGTATTTTCAATGATACACTGCATATTACGTTATATTATATGGTATTTTCAATGATACACTGCATATTACGTTATATTATAAGGTATTTTCATTGATACACTACAAATTACCATATATTATAAGATATCTTCAATGATACACTGCATATTACGTTTTATTATAAGGTATTTTCAATGATACACTGCATATTACGTTTTATTATAAGGTATTTTCAATGATACACTGCATATTACGTTATATTATAAGGTATTTTCAATGATACACTGCATATTACGTTATATTATAAGGTATTTTCAATGATAAACTACTATATATTACAAGGTATTTTCAATGATACACTACAAATTACCATATATTCTAAGGTATTTTCAATGATACACTGCATATTACGTTTTATTATAAGGTATTTTCAATGATACACTGCATATTACGTTATATTATTAGGTATTTTCAATGATACACTACAAATTACCATATATTCTAAGGTATTTTCAATGATAAACTACTATATATTATAAGGTATTTTCAATGATACACTACAAATTACGATATATTATAAGGTATTTTCAATGATACACTGCATATTACGTTTTATTATAAGGTATTTTCAATGATACATTACATATTACGTTATATTATTAGGTATTTTCAATGATACACTAAAAAATTAAGATATATTATAAGGTATTTCCAATGATACTCTGCATATTACGTTATATTATAAGGTATTTTCAATGATACACTGCATATTACGTTATATTATAAGGTATTTCCATTGATACACAGAATATTACGTTATATTATAAGGTATTTTCAATGATAAACTACTATATATTACAAGGTATTTTCAATGATACACTACAAATTACCATATATTCTAAGGTATTTTCAATGATACACTGCATATTACGTTTTATTATAAGGTATTTTCAATGATACACAGAATATTACGTTATATTATAAGGTATTTTCAATGATAAACTACTATATATTACAAGGTATTTTCAATGATACACTACAAATTACCATATATTCTAAGGTATTTTCAATGATACACTGCATATTACGTTATATTATAAGGTATTTTCAATGATACACAGAATATTACTTTATATTATAAGGTATTTTCAATGATAAACAACTATATATTACAAGGTATTTTCAATGATACACTACAAATTACCATATATTCTAAGGTATTTTCAATGATACACTGCATATTACGTTATATTTTAAGGTATTTTCAATGATACACTGCATATTACAATACATTATAAGGTATTTTCAATGATACACTGCTTATTACATTGTATTATAAGGCATTTTCAATGATACACTGCATATTACGTTATATTATAAGGTATTATCAATGATACACTGCATATTACGATATATTATAAGGTAATTTCAATAACACACAGCATATTATGTTATATTATAAGGTATTTTCAATGATACACTGCATATTACGTTATATTATAAGGTATTTTCAATGATTCACAGCATATTATGTTATATTATAAGGTATTATCAATGATACACTACATATTGCGTTATATTATAAGGTATTTTCAATGATACACTGCATATTACAATACATTATAAGGTATTTTCAATGGGAGACTGCATATTACGTTATATTATAAGCTATTTTCAATGATACACTACAAATTACGATATATTATAAGGTATTTTCAATGATACTCTGCGTATTACGTTATATTATAAGTTATTTTCATTGATAGACTGCATATTACCTTATATAATAAGGTATTTTCATTGATAGACTGCAAATATCACGTTATATTATAAGGTATTTTCAATGATACACTGCATATTACGTTATATTATAAGCTATTTTCAATGATACACTGCATATTACTTTATATTATAAGGTATTTTCAATGATACACTGCATATTACTTTATATTATAAGGTATTTTCAATGATACACTGCATATTACGATATATTATATGGTATTTCCAATGATACACTGTATATTACGTTATATTATAAGGTATTTTCAATGATACACTTTATATTACGTTATATTTTAAGGTATTTTCAATGATACACTGCATATTACGTTATATTTTAAGGTATTTTCAATGATACACTGCATATTACAATACATTATAAGGTATTTTCAATGATACACTGCTTATTACATTGTATTATAAGGTATTTTCAATGATACACTTTATATTACGTTATATTTTAAGGTATTTTCAATGATACACTGCATATTACGTTATATTTTAAGGTATTTTCAATGATACACTGCATATTACAATACATTATAAGGTATTTTCAATGATACACTGCTTATTACATTGTATTATAAGGCATTTTCAATGATACACTGCATATTACGTTATATTATAAGGTATTATCAATGATACACTGCATATTACGATATATTATAAGGTAATTTCAATAACACACAGCATATTATGTTATATTATAAGGTATTTTCAATGATACACTGCATATTACGTTATATTATAAGGTATTTTCAATGATTCACAGCATATTATGTTATATTATAAGGTATTATCAATGATACACTACATATTGCGTTATATTATAAGGTATTTTCAATGATACACTGCATATTACAATACATTATAAGGTATTTTCAATGGGAGAATGCATATTACGTTATATTATAAGCTATTTTCAATGATACACTACAAATTACGATATATTATAAGGTATTTTCAATGATACTCTGCGTATTACGTTATATTATAAGTTATTTTCATTGATAGACTGCATATTACCTTATATAATAAGGTATTTTCAATGATAGACTGCAAATATCACGTTATATTATAAGGTATTTTCAATGATACACTGGATATTACGTTATATTATAAGCTATTTTCAATGATACACTGCATATTACTTTATATTATAAGGTATTTTCAATGATACACTGCATATTACTTTATATTATAAGGTATTTTCAATGATACACTGCATATTACGATATATTATATGGTATTTCCAAAGTTACACTGTATATTACGTTATATTATAAGGTATTTTCAATGATACACTTTATATTACGTTATATTTTAAGGTATTTTCAATGATACACTGCATATTACGTTATATTTTAAGGTATTTTCAATGATACACTGCATATTACAATACATTATAAGGTATTTTCAATGATACACTGCTTATTACATTGTATTATAAGGTATTTTCAATGATACACTGCATATTACGATATATTATAAGGTATTATCAATGATACACTGCATATTACGATATATTATAAGGTAATTTCAATAACACACAGCATATTATGTTATATTATAAGGTATTTTCAATGATACACTGCATATTACGTTATATTATAAGGTATTTTCAATGATTCACAGCATATTATGTTATATTATAAGGTATTATCAATGATACACTACATATTGCGTTATATTATAAGGTATTTTCAATGACAGACTGCATATTACATTATCTCATAATGTATTTTCAATGGTAGACTGCATATTCCGTTATATTATAAGGTATTTTCAATGATACACTGCATATTACAATACATTATAAGGTATTTTCAATGATACACTGCATATTACGATATATTATATGGTATATCCAATGATACACTGCATATTACGTTATATTATAAGGTATTTTCAATGATACACTGCATATTACGATATATTATAAGGTAATTTCAATGATTCACAGCATATTATGTTATATTATAAGGTATTATCAATGATACACTACATATTGCGTTATATTATAAGGTATTGTCAATGACAGACTGCAAATTACATTATCTCATAATGTATTTTCAATGGTAGACTGCATATTCCGTTATATTATAAGGTATTTTCAATGATACACTGCATATTACAATACATTATAAGGTATTTTCAATGATACACTGCATATTACGATATATTATATGGTATATCCAATGATACACAGCATATTATGTTATATTATAAGGTATTTTCAATGATACACTGCATATTACGTTATATTATAAGGTATTTTCAATGATTCACAGCATATTATGTTATATTATAAGGTATTATCAATGATACACTACATATTGCGTTATATTATAAGGTATTGTCAATGACAGACTGCAAATTACATTATCTCATAATGTATTTTCAATGGTAGACTGCATATTCCGTTATATTATAAGGTATTTTCAATGATACACTGCATATTACAATACATTATAAGGTATTTTCAATGATACACTGCATATTACGATATATTATATGGTATATCCAATGATACACTGCATATTACGTTATATTATAAGGTATTTTCAATGATACACTGCATATTACGTTATATTATAAGGTATTTTCCATGATACACTGCATATTACGATATATTATAAGGTATTTTCAATGATACACTGCATATTACAATACATTATAAGGTATTTTCAATGATACACTGAATATTACATTGTATTATAAGGTATTTTCAATGATACACTGCATATTACGTTATATTATAAGGTATTATCAATGATACACTGCATATTACGGTATATTATAAGGTAATTTCAATAACACACAGCATATTATGTTATATTATAAGGTATTTTCAATGATACACTGCATATTACGTTATATTATAAGGTATTTTCAATGATTCACAGCATATTATGTTATATTATAAGGTATTATCAATGATACACTACATATTGCGTTATATTATAAGGTATTTTCAATGATACACTGCATATTACGTTATATTATAAGCTATTTTCAATGATACACTGCATATTACTTTATATTATAATATATTGTCAATGATACACTACAAATTACGTTATATTATAAGGTATTTTCAATGATACACTACAAATTACGATATATTATAAGGTATTTTCAATGATACACTGCGTATTACGTTATATTATAAGTTATTTTCATTGATAGACTGCATATTACCTTATATAATAAGGTATTTTCAATGATAGACTGCATTTTACATTGTATTATAAGGTATTTTCAATGATACACTGCATATTACCTTATATTATAAGGTATTTTCAATGATACACTGCATATTACGTTATATTATAAGCTATTTTCAATGATACACTGCATATTACTTTATATTATAATATATTTTCAATGATACACTACAAATTACGTTATATTATAAGGTATTTTCAATGATACACTACAAATTACGATATATTATAAGGTATTTTCAATGATACACTGCGTATTACGTTATATTATAAGTTATTTTCATTGATAGACTGCATATTACCTTATATAATAAGGTATTTTCAATGATAGACTGCAAATATCACGTTATATTATAAGGTATTTTCAATGATACACTGCATATTACAATACATTATAAGGTATTTTCAATGGGAGACTGCATATTACGTTATATTATAAGCTATTTTCAATGATACACTACAAATTACGATATATTATAAGGTATTTTCAATGATACACTGCATATTACATTACATTATAAGGCATTTTCAATGATACACTACAAATTACGATATATTATAAAGTATTTTCAATGATACATTGCATATTACGTTATATTATAAGGTATTTTCAACGATACACTGCATATTGCGTTATATTATAAGGTATTTTCAATGATACACTGCATATTACGTTATATTTTAAGGTATTTTCAATGATACACTGCATACTACGTTACATTATCAGGTATTTTCAATGATACACTGCATATTACAATACATTATAAGGTATTTTCAATGGGAGACTGCATATTACGTTATATTATAAGCTATTTTCAATGATACACTACAAATTACGATATATTATAAGGTATTTTCAATGATACTCTGCGTATTACGTTATATTATAAGTTATTTTCATTGATAGACTGCATATTACCTTATATAATAAGGTATTTTCAATGGGAGACTGCATATTATGTTATATTATAAGCTATTTTCAATGATACACTACAAATTACGATATATTATAAGTTATTTTCAATGATACACTGCATATTACTTTATATTATAAGGTATTTTCAATGATACACTGCATATTACGATATATTATATGGTATTTCCAATGATACACTGTATATTACGTTATATTATAAGGTATTTTCAATGATACACTTTATATTACGTTATATTTTAAGGTATTTTCAATGATACACTGCATATTACGTTATATTTTAAGGTATTTTCAATGATACACTGCATATTACAATACATTATAAGGTATTTTCAATGATACACTGCTTATTACATTGTATTATAAGGTATTTTCAATGATACACTGCATATTACGTTATATTATAAGGTATTATCAATGATACACTGCATATTACGATATATTATAAGGTAATTTCAATAACACACAGCATATTATGTTATATTATAAGGTATTTTCAATGATACACTGCATATTACGTTATATTATAAGGTATTTTCAATGATTCACAGCATATTATGTTATATTATCAATGATACACTACATATTGCGTTATAATAATAATATATTTTATTCCCATTGCGGGGTACAAACGCGGACCTCCGCTCCGCTTACAACTCCACTCATCCAACGGTATTTACAACATTATAAGGTATTTTCAATGACAGACTGCATATTACATTATCTCATAATGTATTTTCAATGGTAGACTGCATATTCCGTTATATTATAAGGTATTTTCAATGATACACTGCATATTACAATACATTATAAGGTATTTTCAATGATACACTGCATATTACATTGTATTATAAGGTATTTTCAATGATACACTGCATATTACGTTATATTATAAGGTATTATCAATGATACACTGCATATTACGATATATTATATGGTATATCCAATGATACACTGCATATTACGTTATATTATAAGGTATTTTCAATGATTCACAGCATATTATGTTACATTATAAGGTATTTTCAATGATACACTGCATATTACATTACATTATAAGTTATTTTCAATGATACACTGCATATTACATTATTTTATAATGTATTTTCAATGGGAGACTGCATATTACGTTATATTATAAGGTATTTTCAATGATACACTGCATATTACGTTATATTTTAAGGTATTTTCAATGATACACTGCATATTACAATACATTATAAGGTATTTTCAATGGGAGACTGCATATTACGTTATATTATAAGCTATTTTCAATGATACACTACAAATTACGATATATTATAAGGTATTTTCAATGATACTCTGCGTATTACGTTATATTATAAGTTATTTTCATTGATAGACTGCATATTACCTTATATAATAAGGTATTTTCAATGATAGACTGCAAATATCACGTTATATTATAAGGTATTTTCAATGATACACTGCATATTACGTTATATTATAAGCTATTTTCAATGATACACTGCATATTACATTATTTTATAATGTATTTTCAATGGGAGACTGCATATTACGTTATATTATAAGCTATTTTCAATGATACACTGCATATTACTTTATATTATAAGGTATTTTCAATAATTCACTACAAATTACGTTATATTATAAGGTATTTTCAATGATACACTACAAATTACGATATATTCTAAAGTATTTTCAATGATACACTGTATATTACGTTATATTATAAGGTATTTTCAATGATACACTGCGTATTACGTTATATTATAAGTTATTTTCATTGATAGACTGCATATTACCTTATATAATAAGGTATTTTCAATGATAGACTGCAAATATCACGTTATATTATAAGGTATTTTCAATGATACACTGCATATTACGTTATATTATAAGCTATTTTCAATGATACACTGAATATTACGTTATATTATAAGGTATTTTCAATGATACACTACGATATATTATAAGTTATTTTCATTGATACACTGCATATTACGTTACATTATAAGGTATTTTCAATGATACACTGCATATTACGTAATATTATAAGGTATTTTCAATGATACACTGCATACTACGTTACATTATCAGGTATTTTCAATGATACACTGCATATTACATTACATTATAAGGTATTTTCAATGACGGACTGCAAATATTACGTTTCATTATAATGTATTTTCAATGATACACTGCATATTACGTTATATTATAAAGTATTTTCAATGATACACTGCATATTACATTATATTATAAGTTATTTTCAATGATAAACTGCATATTACATTATTTTATAATGTATTTTCAATGGGAGACTGCATATTACGTTATATTATAAGCTTTTTCAATGATACACTGCATATTACTTTATATTATAAGGTATTTTCAATAATTCACTACAAATTACGTTATATTATAAGGTATTTTCAATGATACACTACAAATTACGATATATTCTAAAGTATTTTCAATGATACACTGTATATTACGTTATATTATAAAGTATTTTCAATGATACACTGCGTATTACGTTATATAATAAGTTATTTTCATTGATAGACTGCATATTACCTTATATAATAAGGTATTTTCAATGATAGACTGCAAATATCACGTTATATTATAAGGTATTTTCAATGATACACTGCATATTACGTTATATTATAAGCTATTTTCAATGATACACTGAATATTACGTTATATTATAAGGTATTTTCGATGATACACTACGATATATTATAAGTTATTTTCATTGATACACTGCATATTACGTTACATTATAAGGTATTTTCAATGATACACTGCATATTACGTTATATTATAAGGTATTTTCAATGATACACAGCATATTACGTTATATTATAAGGTATTTTCAATGAATCACTGCATATTACGTTATATTATAAGGTATTTTCAATGATACACAGCATATTACGTTATATTATAAGGTATTTTCATTGATAGACTGCATATTACCTTATATAATACGATATTTTCAATGATAGACTGCAAATATCACGTTATATTATAAGGTATTTTCAATGATACACTGCATATTACGTTATATTATAAGCTATTTTCAATGATACACTGAATATTACGTTATATTATAAGGTATTTTCAATGATACACTACGATATATTATAAGTTATTTTCATTGATACACTGCATATTACGTTACATTATAAGGTATTTTCAATGATACACTGCATATTACGTTATATTATAAGGTATTTTCAATGATACACAGCATATTACATTATATTATAAGGTATTTTCAATGAATCACTGCATATTCTGCTATATTATAAGGTATTATTAATGATACACTGCATATTACGATATATTATTAGGTAATTTCAATAACACACAGCATATTATGTTATATTATAAGGTATTTTCAATGATACACTGCATATTACGTAATATTATAAGGTATTATCAATGATACACTGCATACTACGTTACATTATCAGGTATTTTCAATGATACACTGCATATTACATTACATTATAAGGTATTTTCAATGACAGACTGCAAATATTACGTTTCATTATAATGTATTTTCAATGAATCACTGCATATTACGTTATATTATAAAGTATTTTCAATGATACACTGCATATTACATTATATTATAAGTTATTTTCAATGATACACTGCATATTACATTATTTTATAATGTATTTTCAATGGGAGACTGCATATTACGTTATATTATAAGCTATTTTCAATGATACACTGCATATTACTTTATATTATAAGGTATTTTCAATAATTCACTACAAATTACGTTATATTATAAGGTATTTTCAATGATACACTACAAATTACGATATATTCTAAAGTATTTTCAATGATACACTGTATATTACGTTATATTATAAGGTATTTTCAATGATACACTGCGTATTACGTTATATTATAAGTTATTTTCATTGATAGACTGCATATTACCTTATATAATAAGGTATTTTCAATGATAGACTGCAAATATCACGTTATATTATAAGGTATTTTCAATGATACACTGCATATTACGTTATATTATAAGCTATTTTCAATGATACACTGAATATTACGTTATATTATAAGGTATTTTCAATGATACACTACGATATATTATAAGTTATTTTCATTGATACACTGCATATTACGTTACATTATAAGGTATTTTCAATGATACACTGCATATTACGTAATATTATAAGGTATTTTCAATGATACACTGCATACTACGTTACATTATCAGGTATTTTCAATGATACACTGCATATTACATTACATTATAAGGTATTTTCAATGACAGACTGCAAATATTACGTTTCATTATAATGTATTTTCAATGAATCACTGCATATTACGTTATATTATAAAGTATTTTCAATGATACACTGCATATTACATTATATTATAAGTTATTTTCAATGATACACTGCATATTACATTATTTTATAATGTATTTTCAATGGGAGACTGCATATTACGTTATATTATAAGCTATTTTCAATGATACACTGCATATTACTTTATATTATAAGGTATTTTCAATAATACACTACAAATTACGTTATATTATAAGGTATTTTCAATGATACACTACAAATTACGATATATTCTAAAGTATTTTCAATGATACACTGTATATTACGTTATATTATAAGGTATTTTCAATGATACACTGCGTATTACGTTATATTATAAGTTATTTTCATTGATAGACTGCATATTACCTTATATAATAAGGTATTTTCAATGATAGACTGCAAATATCACGTTATATTATAAGGTATTTTCAATGATACACTGCATATTACGTTATATTATAAGGTATTTTCAGTGATAGACTGGATATTACGTTATATTATAAGGTATTTTCAATGATACACTGCATATTACGTTATATTATACGGTATTTCCAATGATAGACTGCATATTACATTGTATTATAAGATATTTTCAATGATACACTGCATATTACGTTATATTATAAGGTATTTTCAATGATACACTGTATATTACGTTATATTATAAGGTATTTTCAATGATACACTGCGTATTACGTTATATTATAAGTTATTTTCATTGATAGACTGCATATTACCTTATATAATAAGGTATTTTCAATGATAGACTGCAAATATCACGTTATATTATAAGGTATTTTCAATGATACACTGCATATTACGTTATATTATAAGCTATTTTCAATGATACACTGCATATTACGTTATATTATTAGCTATTTTCAATGATACACTGCATTTTACTTTATATTATAATATATTTTCAATGATACACTACAAATTACGTTATATTATAAGGTATTTTCAATGATACACTACAAATTACGATATATTATAAAGTATTTTCAATGATACATTGCATATTACGTTATATTATAAGGTATTTTCAATGATACACTGCGTATTACGTTATATTATAAGTTATTTTCATTGATAGACTGCATATTACCTTATATAATGAGGTATTTTCAATGATAGACTGCAAATATCACGTTATATTATAAGGTATTTTCAATGATACACTGCATATTACGTTATATTATAAGCTATTTTCAATGATACACTGAATATTACGTTATATTATAAGGTATTTTCAATGATACACTACGATATATTATAAGTTATTTTCATTGATACACTGCATATTACGTTACATTATAAGGTATTTTCAATGATACACTGTATATTACGTTATATTATAAGGTATTTTCAATGATACACTGCGTATTACGTTATATTATAAGTTATTTTCATTGATAGACTGCATATTACCTTATATAATAAGGTATTTTCAATGATAGACTGCAAATATCACGTTATATTATAAGGTATTTTCAATGATACACTGCATATTACGTTATATTATAAGGTATTTTCAGTGATAGACTGGATATTACGTTATATTATAAGGTATTTTCAATGATACACTGCATATTACGTTATATTATACGGTATTTCCAATGATAGACTGCATATTACATTGTATTATAAGATATTTTCAATGATACACTGCATATTACGTTATATTATAAGGCATTTTCAATGATACACTGTATATTACGTTATATTATAAGGTATTTTCAATGATACACTGCGTATTACGTTATATTATAAGTTATTTTCATTGATAGACTGCATATTACCTTATATAATAAGGTATTTTCAATGATAGACTGCAAATATCACGTTATATTATAAGGTATTTTCAATGATACACTGCATATTACGTTATATTATAAGCTATTTTCAATGATACACTGCATATTACGTTATATTATTAGCTATTTTCAATGATACACTGCATTTTACTTTATATTATAATATATTTTCAATGATACACTACAAATTACGTTATATTATAAGGTATTTTCAATGATACACTACAAATTACGATATATTATAAAGTATTTTCAATGATACATTGCATATTACGTTATATTATAAGGTATTTTCAATGATACACTGCGTATTACGTTATATTATAAGTTATTTTCATTGATAGACTGCATATTACCTTATATAATGAGGTATTTTCAATGATAGACTGCAAATATCACGTTATATTATAAGGTATTTTCAATGATACACTGCATATTACGTTATATTATAAGCTATTTTCAATGATACACTGAATATTACGTTATATTATAAGGTATTTTCAATGATACACTACGATATATTATAAGTTATTTTCATTGATACACTGCATATTACGTTACATTATAAGGTATTTTCAATGATACACTGCATATTACGTTATATTATAAGGTATTTTCAATGATACACTGCATATTACGTAATATTATAAGGTATTATCAATGATACACTGCATACTACGTTACATTATCAGGTATTTTCAATGATACACTGCATATTACATTACATTATAAGGTATTTTCAATGACAGACTGCAAATATTACGTTTCATTATAATGTATTTTCAATGAATCACTGCATATTACGTTATATTATAAAGTATTTTCAATGATACACTGCATATTACATTATATTATAAGTTATTTTCAATGATACACTGCATATTACATTATTTTATAATGTATTTTCAATGGGAGACTGCATATTACGTTATATTATAAGCTATTTTCAATGATACACTGCATATTACTTTATATTATAAGGTATTTTCAATAATTCACTACAAATTACGTTATATTATAAGGTATTTTCAATGATACACTACAAATTACGATATATTCTAAAGTATTTTCAATGATACACTGTATATTACGTTATATTATAAGGTATTTTCAATGATACACTGCGTATTACGTTATATTATAAGTTATTTTCATTGATAGACTGCATATTACCTTATATAATAAGGTATTTTCAATGATAGACTGCAAATATCACGTTATATTATAAGGTATTTTCAATGATACACTGCATATTACGTTATATTATAAGGTATTTTCAATGATACACTGAATATTACGTTATATTATAAGGTATTTTCAATGATACACTACGATATATTATAAGTTATTTTCATTGATACACTGCATATTACGTTACATTATAAGGTATTTTCAATGATACACTGCATATTACGTAATATTATAAGGTATTTTCAATGATACACTGCATACTACGTTACATTATCAGGTATTTTCAATGATACACTGCATATTACATTACATTATAAGGTATTTTCAATGACAGACTGCAAATATTACGTTTCATTATAATGTATTTTCAATGAATCACTGCATATTACGTTATATTATAAAGTATTTTCAATGATACACTGCATATTACATTATATTATAAGTTATTTTCAATGATACACTGCATATTACATTATTTTATAATGTATTTTCAATGGGAGACTGCATATTACGTTATATTATAAGCTATTTTCAATGATACACTGCATATTACTTTATATTATAAGGTATTTTCAATAATACACTACAAATTACGTTATATTATAAGGTATTTTCAATGATACACTACAAATTACGATATATTCTAAAGTATTTTCAATGATACACTGTATATTACGTTATATTATAAGGTATTTTCAATGATACACTGCGTATTACGTTATATTATAAGTTATTTTCATTGATAGACTGCATATTACCTTATATAATAAGGTATTTTCAATGATAGACTGCAAATATCACGTTATATTATAAGGTATTTTCAATGATACACTGCATATTACGTTATATTATAAGGTATTTTCAGTGATAGACTGGATATTACGTTATATTATAAGGTATTTTCAATGATACACTGCATATTACGTTATATTATACGGTATTTCCAATGATAGACTGCATATTACATTGTATTATAAGATATTTTCAATGATACACTGCATATTACGTTATATTATAAGCTATTTTCAATGATACACTGCATATTACGTTATATTATAAGGTATTTTCAATGATACACTGCGTATTACGTTATATTATAAGTTATTTTCATTGATAGACTGCATATTACCTTATATAATAAGGTATTTTCAATGATAGACTGCAAATATCACGTTATATTATAAGGTATTTTCAATGATACACTGCATATTACGTTATATTATAAGCTATTTTCAATGATACACTGCATATTACGTTATATTATTAGCTATTTTCAATGATACACTGCATTTTACTTTATATTATAATATATTTTCAATGATACACTACAAATTACGTTATATTATAAGGTATTTTCAATGATACACTACAAATTACGATATATTATAAAGTATTTTCAATGATACATTGCATATTACGTTATATTATAAGGTATTTTCAATGATACACTGCGTATTACGTTATATTATAAGTTATTTTCATTGATAGACTGCATATTACCTTATATAATGAGGTATTTTCAATGATAGACTGCAAATATCACGTTATATTATAAGGTATTTTCAATGATACACTGCATATTACGTTATATTATAAGCTATTTTCAATGATACACTGAATATTACGTTATATTATAAGGTATTTTCAATGATACACTACGATATATTATAAGTTATTTTCATTGATACACTGCATATTACGTTACATTATAAGGTATTTTCAATGATACACTGCATATTACGTTATATTATAAGGTATTTTCAATGATACACAGCATATTACGTTATATTATAAGGTATTTTCAATGAATCACTGCATATTACGTTATATTATAAGGTATTTTCAATGATACACAGCATATTACGTTATATTATGAGGTATTTTCATTGATAGACTGCATATTACCTTATATAATAAGGTATTTTCAATGATAGACTGCAAATATCACGTTATATTATAAGGTATTTTCAATGATACACTGCATATTACGTTATATTATAAGCTATTTTCAATGATACACTGAATATTACGTTATATTATAAGGTATTTTCAATGATACACTACGATATATTATAAGTTATTTTCATTGATACACTGCATATTACGTTACATTATAAGGTATTTTCAATGATACACTGCATATTACGTTATATTATAAGGTATTTTCAATGATACACAGCATATTACGTTATATTATAAGGTATTTTCAATGAATCACTGCATATTATGCTATATTATAAGGTATTATTAATGATACACTGCATATTACGATATATTATTAGGTAATTTCAATAACACACAGCATATTATGTTATATTATAAGGTATTTTCAATGATACACTGCATATTACGTAATATTATAAGGTATTATCAATGATACACTGCATACTACGTTACATTATCAGGTATTTTCAATGATACACTGCATATTACATTACATTATAAGGTATTTTCAATGACAGACTGCAAATATTACGTTTCATTATAATGTATTTTCAATGAATCACTGCATATTACGTTATATTATAAAGTATTTTCAATGATACACTGCATATTACATTATATTATAAGTTATTTTCAATGATACACTGCATATTACATTATTTTATAATGTATTTTCAATGGGAGACTGCATATTACGTTATATTATAAGCTATTTTCAATGATACACTGCATATTACTTTATATTATAAGGTATTTTCAATAATTCACTACAAATTACGTTATATTATAAGGTATTTTCAATGATACACTACAAATTACGATATATTCTAAAGTATTTTCAATGATACACTGTATATTACGTTATATTATAAGGTATTTTCAATGACACACTGCATATTACGAAATATTATAAGGTATTTTCAATGATACACTGCATATTACGTTATATTATAAGGTATTTTCAATGATACACAGAATATTACGTTATATTATAAGGTATTTTCAATGATAAACTACTATATATTACAAGGTATTTTCAATGATACACTACAAATTACCATATATTCTAAGGTATTTTCAATGATAAACTACTATATATTATAAGGTATTTTCAATGATACACTGCATATTACGTTATATTATAAGGTATTTCCAATGATACTCTGCATATTACGTTATATTATAACGTATTTTCATTGATACACTACAAATTACGATATATTATAAATTATTTTCAATGATACACTGCATATTACGTTATATTATAAGGTATTTTCAATGATACACTGCATATTACGTTATATTATAAGCTATTTTCAATGATACACTGAATATTACGTTATATTATAAGGTATTTTCAATGATACACTGCATATTACGTTATATTAAAATGTATTTTCAATGATACACTGCATATTACGTTACATTATAAGGTATTTTCAATGATACACTGCATATTACGTTATATTATAAGGTATTTTCAATGATACACAGCATATTACGTTATATTATAAGGTATTTTCAATGATACACTACGATATATTATAAGTTATTTTCAATGATACACTGCATATTACGTTACATTATAAGGTATTTTCAATGATACACTGCATATTACGTTATATTATAAGGTATTTTCAATGATACACAGCATATTACGTTATATTATAAGGAATTTTCAATGAATCACTGCATATTACGTTATATTATAAGGTATTTTCAATGATACACTGCATATTACGTTATATTATAAGGTATTTTCAATGATACACTGCATATTACGTTATATTATAAGCTATATTCAATGATACACTGCGTATTACGTTATATTATAAGTTATTTTCATTGATAGACTGCATATTACCTTATATAATAAGGTATTTTCAATGATAGACTGCAAATATCACGTTATATTATAAGGTATTTTCAATGATACACTGCATATTACGTTATATTATAAGCTATTTTCAATGATACACTGAATATTACGTTATATTATAAGGTATTTTCAATGATACACTACGATATATTATAAGTTATTTTCATTGATACACTGCATATTACGTTACATTATAAGGTATTTTCAATGATACACTGCATATTACGTTATATTATAAGGTATTTTCAATGATACACAGCATATTACGTTACATTATCAGGTATTTTCAATGATACACTGCATATTACATTACATTATAAGGTATTTTCAATGACAGACTGCAAATATTACGTTTCATTATAATGTATTTTCAATGAATCACTGCATATTACGTTATATTATAAAGTATTTTCAATGATACACTGCATATTACATTATATTATAAGTTATTTTCAATGATACACTGCATATTACATTATTTTATAATGTATTTTCAATGGGAGACTGCATATTACGTTATATTATAAGCTATTTTCAATGATACACTGCATATTACTTTATATTATAAGGTATTTTCAATAATACACTACAAATTACGTTATATTATAAGGTATTTTCAATGATACACTACAAATTACGATATATTCTAAAGTATTTTCAATGATACACTGTATATTACGTTATATTATAAGGTATTTTCAATGATACACTGCGTATTACGTTATATTATAAGTTATTTTCATTGATAGACTGCATATTACCTTATATAATAAGGTATTTTCAATGATAGACTGCAAATATCACGTTATATTATAAGGTATTTTCAATGATACACTGCATATTACGTTATATTATAAGCTATTTTCAATGATACACTGAATATTACGTTATATTATAAGGTATTTTCAATGATACACTACGATATATTATAAGTTATTTTCATTGATACACTGCATATTACGTTACATTATAAGGTATTTTCAATGATACACTGCATATTACGTTATATTATAAGGTATTTTCAATGATACACAGCATATTACGTTATATTATAAGGTATTTTCAATGAATCACTGCATATTACGTTATATTATAAGGTATTTTCAATCATACACAGCATATTACGATATATTATTAGGTAATTTCAATAACACACAGCATATTATGTTATATTATAAGTTATTTTCATTGATACACTGCATATTACGTTACATTATAAGGTATTTTCAATGAATCACTGCATATTACGTTATATTATAAGGAATTTTAAATGATACAGTACATATTACATTATATTATAAGGTATTTTCAATGATACACTGCATATTACGTTATATTATAAGGTATTTTCAGTGATAGACTGGATATTACGTTATATTATAAGGTATTTTCAATGATACACTGCATATTACGTTATATTATACGGTATTTCCAATGATAGACTGCATATTACATTGTATTATAAGATATTTTCAATGATACACTGCATATTACGTTATATTATAAGGCATTTTCAATGATACACTGTATATTACGTTATATTATAAGGTATTTTCAATGATACACTGCGTATTACGTTATATTATAAGTTATTTTCATTGATAGACTGCATATTACCTTATATAATAAGGTATTTTCAATGATAGACTGCAAATATCACGTTATATTATAAGGTATTTTCAATGATACACTGCATATTACGTTATATTATAAGCTATTTTCAATGATACACTGCATATTACGTTATATTATTAGCTATTTTCAATGATACACTGCATTTTACTTTATATTATAATATATTTTCAATGATACACTACAAATTACGTTATATTATAAGGTATTTTCAATGATACACTACAAATTACGATATATTATAAAGTATTTTCAATGATACATTGCATATTACGTTATATTATAAGGTATTTTCAATGATACACTGCGTATTACGTTATATTATAAGTTATTTTCATTGATAGACTGCATATTACCTTATATAATGAGGTATTTTCAATGATAGACTGCAAATATCACGTTATATTATAAGGTATTTTCAATGATACACTGCATATTACGTTATATTATAAGCTATTTTCAATGATACACTGAATATTACGTTATATTATAAGGTATTTTCAATGATACACTACGATATATTATAAGTTATTTTCATTGATACACTGCATATTACGTTACATTATAAGGTATTTTCAATGATACACTGCATATTACGTTATATTATAATGTATTTTCAATGATACACAGCATATTACGTTATATTATAAGGTATTTTCAATGAATCACTGCATATTACGTTATATTATAAGGTATTTTCAATGATACACAGCATATTACGTTATATTATAAGGTATTTTCATTGATAGACTGCATATTACCTTATATAATAAGGTATTTTCAATGATAGACTGCAAATATCACGTTATATTATAAGGTATTTTCAATGATACACTGCATATTACGTTATATTATAAGCTATTTTCAATGATACACTGAATATTACGTTATATTATAAGGTATTTTCAATGATACACTACGATATATTATAAGTTATTTTCATTGATACACTGCATATTACGTTACATTATAAGGTATTTTCAATGATACACTGCATATTACGTTATATTATAAGGTATTTTCAATGATACACAGCATATTACGTTATATTATAAGGTATTTTCAATGAATCACTGCATATTATGCTATATTATAAGGTATTATTAATGATACACTGCATATTACGATATATTATTAGGTAATTTCAATAACACACAGCATATTATGTTATATTATAAGGTATTTTCAATGATACACTGCATATTACGTAATATTATAAGGTATTATCAATGATACACTGCATACTACGTTACATTATCAGGTATTTTCAATGATACACTGCATATTACATTACATTATAAGGTATTTTCAATGACAGACTGCAAATATTACGTTTCATTATAATGTATTTTCAATGAATCACTGCATATTACGTTATATTATAAAGTATTTTCAATGATACACTGCATATTACATTATATTATAAGTTATTTTCAATGATACACTGCATATTACATTATTTTATAATGTATTTTCAATGGGAGACTGCATATTACGTTATATTATAAGCTATTTTCAATGACACACTGCATATTACGAAATATTATAAGGTATTTTCAATGATACACTGCATATTACGTTATATTATAAGGTATTTTCAATGATACACAGAATATTACGTTATATTATAAGGTATTTTCAATGATAAACTACTATATATTACAAGGTATTTTCAATGATACACTACAAATTACCATATATTCTAAGGTATTTTCAATGATAAACTACTATATATTATAAGGTATTTTCAATGATACACTGCATATTACGTTATATTATAAGGTATTTCCAATGATACTCTGCATATTACGTTATATTATAACGTATTTTCATTGATACACTACAAATTACGATATATTATAAATTATTTTCAATGATACACTGCATATTACGTTATATTATAAGGTATTTTCAATGATACACTGCATATTACGTTATATTATAAGCTATTTTCAATGATACACTGAATATTACGTTATATTATAAGGTATTTTCAATGATACACTGCATATTACGTTATATTAAAATGTATTTTCAATGATACACTGCATATTACGTTACATTATAAGGTATTTTCAATGATACACTGCATATTACGTTATATTATAAGGTATTTTCAATGATACACAGCATATTACGTTATATTATAAGGTATTTTCAATGATACACTACGATATATTATAAGTTATTTTCAATGATACACTGCATATTACGTTACATTATAAGGTATTTTCAATGATACACTGCATATTACGTTATATTATAAGGTATTTTCAATGATACACAGCATATTACGTTATATTATAAGGAATTTTCAATGAATCACTGCATATTACGTTATATTATAAGGTATTTTCAATGATACACTGCATATTACGTTATATTATAAGGTATTTTCAATGATACACTGCATATTACGTTATATTATAAGCTATATTCAATGATACACTGCGTATTACGTTATATTATAAGTTATTTTCATTGATAGACTGCATATTACCTTATATAATAAGGTATTTTCAATGATAGACTGCAAATATCACGTTATATTATAAGGTATTTTCAATGATACACTGCATATTACGTTATATTATAAGCTATTTTCAATGATACACTGAATATTACGTTATATTATAAGGTATTTTCAATGATACACTACGATATATTATAAGTTATTTTCATTGATACACTGCATATTACGTTACATTATAAGGTATTTTCAATGATACACTGCATATTACGTTATATTATAAGGTATTTTCAATGATACACAGCATATTACGTTATATTATAAGGTATTTTCAATGATACACAGCATATTACGTTATATTATAAGGTATTTTCAATGAATCACTGCATATTACGTTATATTACTATATATGACTATGTCTTTTCTAACTCAGGGTGGTTCCCCCCTTGTGGGGGAGGGGGTAACCCCCCCCCCCGGCCATTGCCCCGGGCCATTGCCTCCCCCCCCCGGCCATTGCCCCCCCCCGGTCATTGCCCCCCGGCCATTGCCCCCCGGCCATTGCCCCCCGGCCATTGCCCACCCCCCCCCGGCCATTGCCCCCCCGGCCATCCCCCCCTTTTTTTGGCGGGGGGGGGGTCATGAGGGAGTGACGTCACTACCTAAGCGAATTTTGGGGTCATGAGGAAGTGACGTCACGGAAGCGACTTCCGTATCAACTATGTGGTTCGCAGGTAGTGACGTCACAAGCGGTAGACGGCGGGCCACACATGTTGACACTCTGCTGATCTAACCGACAATGGCGTTTCATAGCCAGTCTGTTACCGACCGCCTTTGCAGGAACCCCCACCACTTCCGTGACGTCACAAGCGGTAGACGGCGAGCCACACATGTTGACACTCTGCCGATCTAACCGACAATGGCGTTTCATAGCCCGTCTGTTACCGACCGCCTTCGCAGGAACCCCCACCACTTCCGTGACGTCACAAGCGGTTGCGAACCACATTTTTTTTCTTTAACGGGAAAAAAACTTTCTTACCCCAACAGGATTCGAACCTCGGTCTTCCGCTTGGTAGACCATCCCATTAATCGCTTGACCAAGCGACAATCTTATAAACACAGCGAACATTTTGGTATATATCGCAAAGAATAACTCTCGCAGCTTTTGGGCGACAGGCATAAACACGTCAGCATTTAAGACGCCATTTGATTGACCCTGACATTTTTTATAAAATATGAAACCCCTTAGGAACGAACAGGAATCACGACAAAACTGCAGCGCCAGCATTTAAGACGCTATTTGATTGACCCTGACATTTTTTTATGAAATATGATACCCCTTAGAAACGAACAGGAATCACGGGACAGGAAATGTAAATCATGCATTAAATGTTGGAGTATCCTTTTGATTTTATTTTATTAGCATTACATCTAAGCCTAAAGCTAACAATTCGGTGTCTATTAATGAATTGCGGTCAAAATCTTCATGTACCACAATTGCTTTTGCAAAATCATCGGTAACATTAGATATTATTTGCATAAACTTACAATATTTTGTTTGTACAGAATATAGGTTTTCAGATAGCCATGAGTACATGTGGTCGATACAATATTCCAAATCAAACATTCTTCTCATCGTTTTCTGGGCAATCTGTATGGACTTAGTAGAATTTGATAATTTTGCAAGCTTTACATCATCGTTTAACTGACAGAACTCCACAGTTATATCACCAACATGCACAGCATTTCCTGAGTTGGCAATGTTCCGCAGAATGTCTTCTCTCTTTTGTAAAAAATCTTTCCACGTAGCCATAGACAACTGAATTTCATTGCCGTGATTATCTCCTATAGCCAACTCAACGTGGCAGCAACCACCAATTCGAACCCCAATGTCGAAGTATTTGTAGAATGTATTCGTCAAGGGATATCTCCTGCCCAATATACGCACCGCGCGCACGATCCTCTGTTCCGAATTATCAGCGCTGATAAGAAATGAAACAATTAGGAAAGGCAATTTCTTTTCAGCTGCAAAGAAACAATACGGAATAGCATTTTTTACTTACTGTGTAGGTAATTGCGGAGGATTGAACTCATTATTCTGCAGCGTTGCGCGAGAGTTGACGGTTGCTGACCACATAGTTGATACTTTGTCGATCTTACCAACAATGGCGTTTTATAGCCGCCGCCCCCCCCCTTCTTTCCAATTTTTGATAGTGCAAACATAGCAAATACATGGGGGGGGGGCATCGCGCTAATTCTCACAGCTTTGGGGCGACAGGCACGCGCACATAAAAAACTGCAGCGCCAGCATTTAAGATGCTATTTGGTTGACCTTGATATTTGAAAAAATTGCACCGTCAGCATTTTTGGGGCCACAGGAAGTCACTGTGAAATATTACACCGAGCGTGTCATGTGGGATGAAATAAGCGAAGGTATAGTAAAAAATTTGTTAAATAATACACTTTATTCAGAAACATGGTCCTTGTCGGTCAGTATATAATTTACACAGTTTAAATACATTTTCCATGGCACATACACCAGTATGGAATGCACATCTATGCAATCCCTTTTGCATCAACGATAATCTTGGAACATCCTCCAGATCCACATCAAGAGCTTCTATTCCAGTTAATTTCCATAACCATTTTTTCTTCTCCAATCCCCTGACAATGACCTGCTGCGAATTTTCCAGAGCCCGTTGCAAACAACTTCCAGCTGTTCTGTATGGAACATATCCATCCGCCCAACCGATTCCATGATGTTTGCGCGTTAACCATCGAACCTGACGTGCTTCAGCAGCAGTCAATTGATGGAATTCAAATGGTGGCTCGAATATACAGTGGAATAGTTTATTTCCATCCCGTAAAATGGCTGCTTCTTTTACAATGAAATCGTTTGACCCCGTCATGAAACCTTGTAGATCGACGAACGTTACATTGGCCATCATGCACCCACCGCTTGTTAAAGTATTCTGCGCACGACGTTGGTCAATGGACTGTATTCAACTATACGATCGTGTATGATTAAGCAGTAAGCAGCTGTGTTCACAGACACATTATCTCTGCACTCGAAATCTATGCGCACATCAATGGTTGCACTTTTAACAGACTCGTTTTGGCGAGAGCAGTCTATGACCACAAATGGCCCTCGTGATAAGAACTCTAATTCATCCAATAGCGGCTCACTGTATCGATTACCATAATATGAGTTTTGAAATTTTGCGTACATATCGTAAAGTACCGCATACTTATTTTTTTCAAAGTCCAAGTTTAGGTCATCGTACGGATACGATTCGGAATTTAGGTACAACCGTATGTTTGACAGTTTACAATCGTCGAATTGATTAGCACTCTTATCCAATTGATTCTTCCTATCATTCTGCAATGCAAATATGATGAAGCGAGGTTTCTCCAATTGCGTTACAGTCTTTATCGCCCACGTATGCTTCGTAGTTGTTTGTAAATGTGGATATTCATATAGATCCCAAAAGCGAAAACTCATAGGTATCATTTGTCCTCTCTCGAGAACGCGTAGTAACGACAATTTGGTTACTTCTTCCAGACTTATGTGCGGCATACGCCACTGAACTTTGAATAATTCGATTTTAGGCCTTAAAGTACTAGAACCATTCAACGCGTTTAGATCGTTTCGCGATCGAATTAAGACCAACTCTTGACGCACGTTAACGGTAATCTTGTTATAATCTTCACCGAAGCCAAATAGCATATTGAATGGTATGCAGAAATTGAAATCTGCGCCATCCAGTTTACGATACCAGCCAGCGGTGGCCAATGCTTTACTTTTTCCGGGGGAGATAGACACGTGTGTTTTTAACGTAGTCGTTATTCCAGGATTTCTACAGCGATATATTTCAACGCCATTCAGTTCATATCGAATTTCATCAAACATGAAAGCAGCGCAATTGGTATCGAGAGTAACATTGTTGCTTGTTCCTTCAGGTGCAGCCTCTGCTAAAATGACTTTTCCTTCAATATACAAGAAACTCTCGCACGGTAGCGTATACAGATCCTGCTGATGTATCGGTATCCTTATTTCATCACTATTTCCGAGAGTAGTATTTGCATAGGGATTATATGTGTGCACTTCTATCTTAGTTATACGATTATCAGAGATTGGCGTATTGCCAATGGCCAAAATGTCAGACATTATTGCTTTACAACAAATCCCAACGATTGTAGAAAACGTATGTTCTGCAAGCTCAAGTTCTTCCTCGACGATGGTGTGGCACGATAATTTGTTCGACTTACTGTATCGATGAACGTATTTTTTGTAGCGGCTGCGATTAGAGGTTCGTCCGTTTTGTTATACACAAGCATAATACAGCACTTATTCGTAGATGCGTGGGTCCCGCCGTCTCACATGTAGTCTAACCGTGATTTCTTCTCCGCGAAAATCAATCAGACGATTGTTTTGGTCCACCAGACGTATTTCTAAATCATCTATTCTTCGCACGACGATCGGAAGATAAATGACTCGAGGTGGAGTTTCTGAGATCTTATATCCAGGAGGAACCCTAGGCGAAAATTCATGAATAATGTGTACGGGTTTGTCATTGCTGTATGATCCGGATGTTATGCTACATTCCACTCTGATCACGTTGATGCTTATGATATTCACAGGAGCGTCAGACTCATACCACATTTTAGGTGGGAGAATACGATTTACAGAAAATCCAAGTAGCGATCCTATGTTATTGGGTTTCTCAAAATTAATCTTATAGGAGCAGTATATTTCACTCTTCATCGTATTATTGTTAGCACGTATGATGAGAGGATATTCGTCGTTCCCCGAATCATGCCCGGTGGGATATCGTCGCAGTATTTCCCGTTTCAAGTACTTATTGATTGCATCCAGTTCGTAAGATCCTTCGGGAATGACAATTTCTTCGTCATTTTCACCGAAATAAAATTTATTATTGCGATCATCGACGTTCGGTATCGTGTTAAACGTTTCAAAATCCACGAGGCCCAATTCGTATTCGTGACTGCTCAAATCGATCGAGGGAAAGTACTGGACTGTGAGCATACTGCTCGTACCCGTTAACGTTAGTGTCAACGACGAAGGTGTCATGTTTATGCGAAAGGGGTAAAGAATGTAATGAAATTGTATGTATCGATAATGTGCATTTATAATGAGTTTTCCTCGAGAAATTTTATGCACAGTTGCCCGCATATGGTTTGATCGAAATTTTGAAAACGTGCATGATTGTAAGTAATTTTTGCTGATGATCCAAAGTATGCAATAAGTTCCACAGGTGGGCGTAGATTACCAAAACTATCGAAGTATTTTACGGTACCATTGCGTTTCACGTATGCGACCCAATGTGTACCGGGACCGATTCGACGTCGAACGACTATCGACCGGCTATCGGACGGGTATCGAACGTACACGTTCAAC
Organism: Lasioglossum lativentre; assembly: GCA_916610255.1. Classification (NCBI taxonomy): domain Eukaryota; kingdom Metazoa; phylum Arthropoda; class Insecta; order Hymenoptera; family Halictidae; genus Lasioglossum; species Lasioglossum lativentre. The sequence goes on from CAKAJI010000040.1 coordinate 771,028, forward strand.
GTGGAACGGGTGTAGAACGGGGTGTCGAACGGGTATCGAACGTGTATCGAACGTACACGTTCAACGTCGAACGGGAATCGAACGGGTATCGAACGTTTTTTTTTTTGAAAACGCTTCCAATTGAATATGCAGCAAAATTATGTTGAACAAAAACATGAAAAGAGGGAAAAAGAAGTGTTAACGAAAGAGATTGCCAAGACGAGTGAAGCTATACGAAAAAAATATTTGACACTAAAAGCTGGAAAAATGGATACCGATGCCGTGTTGGAACATAGCTTGCAACCTGTGATAAGACCCTTGAAAGAATTGATTGAAAACACAAAACCATTTCCCAGCCCAATTCTTCAAGAGGCATCTTCAGAGTCTGCATCCCCATTGTATCGGCAGCAGTCACCTGTGTTTAATGCTACACCTGAATATCATGGAGAGACCTCTTCAGCATCACCACGGCATGAACAACCACCTATGCTTAACGCTGCACTCCAATATTGCGGATTGAAGCCGTCTGTACTAAACGCTACGCCTCGGTATCGCGGATTGAAAAGAGTACGTGCGGAAACACCTTTAAAACCAACACCTCATCGATTATCGAAACGACTTTGTCCAGATTCCGAACCTCCTGCAGAAGAAGTATGGACAGACGAAGCAGAAACACTTGAACAAAATATTCTCGAAACGACAATGCGTGAGATTGCTGAGAATCCTGAACAGCATGATGAAGCCGCTACATATTTGACTCAGAATCTCGGACCGCTGTCGCAGGAATATTTGAACTTATTTTTCATGGATAAGAAAAAACAGGTTGACCACGTGTATGGTGTGTACTATGATAAAAATACAATGATGCTTGGGGATAAGAATTTCGACGTAGACATGGAAGATAATATAATCATCGATAATGTAAAATACAGAGGAACGCCTGGCCTTTTCGAACTAATTTTCAAGAGAATGCCCGACGATACAATATACACCGATGCTGACAAACAGAAATATAAGAGTATTCTGCTGACGACAAATGCGCACAGGCGCAACCATAATGCTGCAAATCCCCCATTGAGTAACAGAGGATACAAGTATAAACATATAATTGCATCACTGCTTGAAATACGACCTCGCACTGGAAGAGGGATTGCCCCCAAGTCAATTTTGATGAATACATTACCGGAGAACATGACGGTTACCGATAATGCGATTGATTATGTACATTGGGACATCGCGAGCTGCTGGACATACCGGACATGATAATGAAATTGTTTCAATAATAGAGGAGCTCCGAGAAGCGGGATTGATTATAAATTAAAAACCGTTCAGACCATGTTCATCAGTACCTTTTCATGATGGCTATCAACAAGTTCGGTGCTATGCTCCGAAACGAGTCAAATAAAGATGGTGAAACATGCAAGAATTATGTGCGATGGAGCGCACTTTGCCTCGATGGTGATGCTTTCGACGCGAGAGACCGAAAAATAGAACGTTTAGCAAGCCCGACGAATGATGCTGATGCTGTAAATAAGGTATACTTGGACAAAGAAATGATGGATATTTTGAAGGCATGTGATGCCAAGTGTTTGAAGCTGCGGGAAGAAATACTAACCAAAATCGATCGCGTGCATGAACACATGCTCGAGATGATGCGCGATACAATTGCAACAATGACCTCAAAGAACAGAAATGGGGGGCCAATTTTTGAAAGCTTTAAAAGTTAAAGTCCATATGTCGAATGATATAAATATATTTACATATTTTGTAAGATGTTAGTTTCCAGCAAGAATGCATTCGCAAGGTACCAATCGCAATGTCAATGTAAAATTCATGGGCCGGATCATGCGATTATTTTTATGCATTTTAAATTTCTTTTGTTCAATCCTAAATCCTGAACATGAGCAAAGAGAAGACGCAATTAGTGGAGGAACTGCATGCACCCGCTAGACGGATTTTTCCGCGACGCCGAGTGTTAGTGCATGGGTATGACGACCTATGGCAAGCCGATCTCGTAGATATGCAGCCTCACGCGCGTATAAATGGTGGTAACAAGTACATATTAACCGTTATCGATGTGTTATCCAAATATGCATGGGGCGTACCGCTCAAGACTAAAAGTGGAGGCGAGGTAGCTGAAGCGTTCAGAAAGATATTTCGAAATCGATGTCCGAAAAATTTACAAACCGATCAGGGAAAGGAATTTTACAACACTGAGGTGCATAAACTTTTCACGAAACATGCCATTAATCATTATTCTACATATTCGGTTATGAAGGCTTCCATCGTAGAACGGTTCAATCGCACATTGAAGAATAACATGTGGAAAGAGTTTACACTTAATGGAACCTATAAATGGGCCAAAGTGCTACCGCGACTAGTTGGAAAGTACAATGCACAAAAGCACAGAACCATTGGAATGCGACCGTGTGATGTCACCCCTGCCATTTCCGACAGGCTCTTAGACACTGTATATAACAACATAAAGATTGCTGCGCCGGCGAAATTCAACGTGGGACAGTCTGTACGCATCAGCAAATTTAAAACCGTTTTCGATAAAGGTTACACGCCAAATTGGACCACTGAGGTGTTCAAGATAGTCAAGGTACAAGCAACTAATCCTGTAACTTATCTGCTACAAGATTCCCGTGGAAACCCCGTTGCTGGAGGATTCTATGAACACGAATTGCACCGCGTTGCCAATCCAGATGTATACCTAGTGGAGAAAGTGCTGCGTAGAAAAGGAAATAAGGTGTATGTAAAATGGTTAGGATTGAGTAATGTAAATAATTCATGGATAAATAAAGACAATGTATTATAAACATTTATTATGAACATTTATTATAAACATTTATTACAAACAATTTAACCTGTTTAATGAAAAAATATAATCTTTTATTTACATTGAATATAAACAATTTTATAGCTATGTTACGAATTGCCTGCGTGTATTTCACTCTGATCGAAATCTGATTGCGATACTAACCATCAAAGACCGTACTGCGATTAATTAGGGAATTCTCACAATGCTAACGCATTATCAACCGCAGCACAGCTGATGGAAAGAGAAACACTAAAATAATTATGTTCGAAACGTAACACTACGAAGGAATTCGATAATGGCCCCACGGCAATGTTTCTGTCGAGTTGGGTATGATATACCGTTTGTCATCATATGGACTGAGAGCAATTTTGCGCTCTGATATAGTATACACTTTGTGTAATTTCGATCGTATGCATGTCTGTGTACGACTCATAGCAATTTCATCTTGCAAACATCGCATGTAATCATCAAACGTTATTGTTGTCCTCACAACGTTATTTTTTACACCTTTCGCTTTTTTTGTGTCCTGTTTCCCGTCTATACGGAATGTATACATTTTTGCTCTCAGCCCGACAAAGTCCGTCATTATCATCCCATTGTTCTCGTCTTTCATCAAGCCGGGAACCTTTTTATTTACAAGTGGGATATTATACTTATTCTCTATCGGATAATCGCTTGTGTCGAAACGGCTAATATCGCGTCTCATGGTTTCATAAATGTTATCGCACGTAATATGATAAATTAAGCTATCGGTGTCTGTGTACATTAATTTACAAGTTTTACCATATTGAGGAACCATGTACTCATGATGAAATTCGTACAAGCACGTTTTGGAAATATCTAATATGCACATGCCCACATAGATTGGCTTGTTGAATTTCACCATGACTTTGCGCAACTCCACAGCAGCCAAGTTTTCAGAAAATACACAGCGGCTGTGGAAATTTGGTTTCGCGATCATTGCCTCTGCACCATATCGTCCATCCCAATGTGTCACGAGTTTTACATCTACATGATTCCGAACATTTTCCATTGTTTTACCGAATACCGCGTTGTTCATCAATTTGTACAAATTCTTTTCAAAATCGTTAGTGGCATTTGTTCTAAACAGGGTATTTAATTCTATGTATTCGCGGAGCCATGTTGACTGTGCAAATTGGAGAATGCGATGGATCTTTGTAATACGAAGACCGTGGCGCGTGCACTGCTGCAGGTTATAATAATGTATTACGTAACGCTGCTTATCATGTAACGTTGCAAGCAACTTGGCATCTCTTTTGCCAGGTGGTTTGGCACGTGTCGGACAGAATGGTAGGCCAGTGTGAATATCATGCAGACTTTGTGGATATTCTAGATCCACCTCGAGAATGTAACCTATGGGTGAATCAGCAGCAATCAAAGATATGTCGAAGTTTTCAATGTCGTTAACCCATTGAAATTCGGCATATGGCAAAGGTTGACACATTGCCCATCCATACAAATTGTTTACATCAAAATACATCAAGTATGATGATGGATTCGATGAATCGTACGACTGCATGTACTTGTTATTGGCTTCAGCATGTCTGGCGGAACATTGGCTCAAACCGCCGCGTATACCGCGTTCGATATACATCACCATATCGATATCAGTTAATAATTCAAATCTAATTTTTGTATGCTTTAGCATAGCATCCCACGTGAAACCTGGTAAAGTATAATAATATGCCGGATCTAAACCGTAGCTCTTAATGCAGCTATCTCGAAAATTTTCAAATACATCAGCCAATAACAAAACATCAGTTTTCAAATACAGATCGCTGTATTCACCCAAGGTTTTTATGTTGAATCGCTTCCACACATTCTCGGCATGTGCATAATCACGTTCGGATACGGTTTCGCCTGTCAGCGAAGGGAGGCGCTCAGTTGCGCACAATATTATTGCCCACATGCACATTGCGCACATATCTTTTGGACACAGCATGATTGGGCACAAGTAGAATCGGACACATTTCGATTGCGCACATGAAGAATCGGACACATCTCGATTGCGCACAAGAAGAATCGGACACATCTCGATTGCGCACAAATAGAATTGGATTCATCTTTATTCGGCACAGATAAAACTGCACACACGCGAATCGTGCACAAATAGAATTGCTTACAGTAATTTTGAATGCAGATGGAAATGCGGCCGATGGCAGATGGAAATGATGGAAGTGTCAAATCTATGTTTATGAATTCTTGTGAAAGATCTGCCAAATATACCTTGACGAATTAATTTTTGAAGTGTAGAAATGTATAGTTTTTGGAGTGTGCAATAAATTTTAGGTTATAATGATTTTACTCGACATATGGTTTCGACAGTGTCTGTATTAAGAGATAAAATTTGTGCAGGAAGAGTACATTAATTATATGTAAATATAACACGTGCCACGGAAAAATGAATAGATTATTCGATTTTTAATATTAATGTGATTGTGAATTAAAATATTGACAACGAAGAGCGAAGCACTGTAAAATTACACGGATGTGTAGAATTGATTTCACAGCTCCCGAATAATTCTGTGTGAAAAAGATAATTTAGATAAGTATTTTTTGCCTATAAAATATAATAATTTTTGTGAGGAATGAATACGATACTTTGTGATTTTTTATATTTTTCTATTACATGTGGTGTACGAAGCAGATCTACTAGCTGAACTATTTTAATTGGAACGCACGGTCAGATCCTGATTATTGCAATGACAATGTTCTCACGGTGAGTAATATGTAACTTGTGATCTTGAAAACCATTATATTCTTAGATAGAAAACATTAATAATTGAAGTTTATATGAGACATATATGATCGTGCTTTATACAATCTGTTTTAAACCAGTTAATCAGCGTGTAATGTCACAGCAGCGTTTAGAATGATAACTGTAAATGTATATTGAATTTCCCCAATCAGATGTACCTTCTTTGATATAGATACATAATCCCATTTCTTTGTCATTTTAACTACATGATATAACGTGAGAAGTACACCTTGCGGTTGAGTTTTAATTCTTGTTTTTTAAATTATCATAACTGCTCTGGAATTTGTGCGTGCCAATGTATGAAATAATTAAAGGAAAGTAAGTAGATATAGAAAGTAAGGAAGCATGTATGTAATAATTAAAGGAAAGTTTAAATAAGCAGTGCTGGGTAGAATTCAAATATACTTGTAGAATTATAATTTGTAGATGCGCACATAAGTTTCTATAACAATAAAAAATGGGAATATAGTAAACTCGACTCTTAACAGTTCTGTTTTTTTTTTTCATTTATAAGTACTTGTTTATAAAGTAATTAAGCTGGTTCATGGATTTCGAATGTGGTGTAAGCATTGGTCTTTGTAAGTTTGACATACGTGGAAGTGCAACCACGTTGTCATAATGTCGTGTTATCTGTGTTTGATCTGAAGTGCCAGATGTATGTTTAGGAAATCTTGTGATGGGTCTGTCGTATGTACCGGGACCAATTAATGTTTGAAGTGTAGAAATGAATGGTTTTTGGAGTGTGCAATAAATTTTAGGTTATAATGTTTTTACTCGAAATATGGTTTCGATAGTGTCTGTATTAAGAGATAAAATTTGTGCAGGAAGAGTACATTAATTATATGTAAATATAACACGTGCCACGGAAAAATGAGTAGATTATTCGATTTTTAATATTAATGTGATCGTGAATTAAAATATTGACAACGAAGAGCGAAGCACTGTAAAATTACACGAATGTGTATGTTGAATTGATTTCACAGCTCCCGAATAATTCTGTGTGATAAAGATAATTTAGATAAGTATTTTTTGCCTATAAAATATAATAATTTTTGTGAGGAATGAATACGATACTTTGTGATTTTTTATATTTTTCTATTACATGTGGTGTACGAAGCAGATCTACTAGCTGAACTATTTTAATTGGAACGCACGGTCAGATCCTGATTATTGCAATGAAAATGTTCTCACGGTGAGTTAATATGTAACTTGTGATCTTGAAAACCATTATATTCTTAGATAGAAAGCATTAATAATTGAAGTTTATACGAGACATATATGATCGTGCTTTATACAATCTGTTTTAAACCAGTTAATCAGCGTGTAATGTCACAGCAGCGTTTAGAATGATAACTGTAAATGTATATTGAATTTCCCCAATCAGATGTACCTTCTTTTATATAGATACATAATCCCATTTCTTTGTCATTTTAACTACATGATATAACGTGAGAAGTAAACCTTGCGGTTGAGTTTTAATTCTTGTATTTTAAATTATCATAACTGCTCTGGAATTTGTGCGTGCCAATGTATGAAATAAGTAAAGGAAAGTAAGTAGATATAGAAAGTAAGAAAGCATGTATGTAATAATTAAAGGAAAGTTTAAATAAGCAGTGCTGGGTAGAATTCAAATATACTTGTAGAATTATAATTTGTAGATGCGCACATAAGTTTCTATAATAATAAAAAATGGGAATATAGTAAACTCGACTCTTAACAGTTCTGTTAAAATATATAAGTTTATGAAAGAAGAGTACATTAATTATATGTAGATATAACACGTGCCACGGAAAAATGAGTAGATTATTCGATTTTTAATATTAATGTGATTGTGAATTAAAATAGTGATAACGAAGAGCGAAGGACTGAAAATTTACACGAATGTGTAGAATTGCTTTCACAGCTCCTGAATAATTCTGTGTGAAAAAGATAATTTAGATAAGTATTTTTTGCCTATAAAATATAATAATTTTTCTGAGTAATGAATACGATACTTTGTGGTTTTTTATATTTTTCTTTTACATGTGGTGTACGAAGCAGAACTACTAGCTGAACTATTTTAATTGGAACACACGGCCAGATCCTGATTATTGCAATGACAATGTTCTAACGGTAAAAAGCATTGATAATTTAACGTTCTATTCTTTGTATTTCTTGAAATATTCATAATATGAAGAATAAATAATAATTATCAGTAGATAAGAAACATTTTTAAATAAATTTTAGTGCAAATTTCATCCCGATATCTCTGATGGTTCAAGAGTTATAGTAAAATGTCACGATCCAGCCTGCTGTTTTCGGTCGTCGTATGCTGTGTATCGCGCGGTGCAGCATTCAAATAAATTTTTAACAACGTTCTTTGTTATAACTAATTTTACGGAAAGTTTCTATCTTTGTCAGCGATAATATCATCGACCATATTTTCATTTTTATGTTCTTCACAATCATTTGTTTAGTCAGCGACCACCATTTGTTATTTCATCTGACGCACGCAACGCGTAGCTAACGAATATTACAATACAATATTGTTAGAATCAATTATATTCAAGGTAATGATCGTATTTTCATATTCATTCTATAAAATGTGTAATCGTAATTTTACCGTGTCGTCAATGTTTTACCAATTTTTTTACATATGTTGAATTATGGCTGTTTAAAATTCATTGTATTGTCGATAATATTTTGTTTCTCTCAAAGTAATTATACTGTTAATAGATGGAAAAAATCGCAGGGAAAGTGAAAGGTTCTTTTGTCTTTGTACACAACGATTACGTGTACAATAAAGATCATCGCAGTGAAAATATTTATCGTTGCAACACACGACGTACCACACGATGTTGTGGGGCTGTGATGGTTCTTAGCGATGGGACTATTACGCTATTAAAACCTCACAATCATTCTAAAGTGTTTCATAGAATCCAGCGGGAGATAATGAAAAGTGATATGCTTCAACTATGTCGGGAGACATTGATCCCATTAAAAAAAATATTCGATGACATCTGTAGAAAGTAATTATTGTACCATATTTTTGAAAGAAACTTTGAACAATATGAAATAGATTTAAAAATTATCAGAAAACTAAATAAAATTCTTTTTTTTGTGTAGGTATCCTATTGCTGCAAGCACATTATCATATAACAGTATAAAAGCTGTACTTTTCCGAGAAAGACAAAAAAGCTATCCACAAGTTGCGCCTAATTTAATTGCCATAAATGACTGCATTGAGACTCATTCTATCATGGATAACATTACTAAAATAGTAATAAAGGATGAAGATGGTAAAGCAGCAATTTTGTTCACTACAGGCACACTTTTGAAGGTTCTTGATACCTCCCACTGTATCTATGCTGATGGTATTTTCTCCGTAAGTAGTATACAAGTGAAAGTAAAGTATAATATATAGGGTGTAACAGAGAATATGTTAGAATCAACTCAGGAACTGTGATTATACTATATTTAAAAACATTGAGATGAGATTTTTCTGTTTTAATTTTGTCTTATCTAATTCCATCTGTGTGTGCATAAGATATTCAAAATGACTATGTTGCCAATTTCCAGAAAACTTGTAGAAGTCTTGTTATGGATCCAGTTACACTCTGAAAGACTCCTGGTGTTTGTCGAATTTGTTGAGAAGCTTTTTAAAGATAGATCAAGCATATGTTTATATGAATTTTTTTCGTTGTTTTAGATGTACAATCAGCTTCTGAAGTTGGTCTCACATATTCTGTTACACCTTGTATAATATATGTAGACACATAAGACAAACACACAACATTATGTCAGTGTTTAAAGTGTGTATATTATTATTAATATATAAGGGATTTCTAGGATTTTGTCTACTCTAATATTGCTGTTGTTTTTGCAAATCCAAATGTTTATTACACTGAGAAGTAGCTTGTAAAAGAATTAGCAAATTGTGCGATTCGTGTTTTTTCAACTTTTTGGAGTAATCGACGATTTTTCACTAATAAATGAGTATAAATGTGTTGATATTTTAATGCCTCTGTGCCGAAAATTCATGATAATTTGAATGAGGCTATCAAGAATTACACTTGATATGACCTCTATTACTCTCAAGACAAAGAAAATATTTCTATAGAGTTTTACTTTAATAATTATGTTCCAAGTCAAATATTTTTCGAGCGACTGCTGACCAGATGTAGCATCCTTACTTCCAGCACGGTATTTCATTACCCTGAACTTACGCTACTTAGACAGGCAAGGACCGCTTCTTGTAAGATAACAAAGATATTGGTCGGACAAGAAAATATTAAATTTATTAGTCCTTCAAATTATTATGAATTGTCTGGGCATTTCAAGATCAACATACGTGTTTAAAATCCATTTTTTAAATCAGCTACACTAGTAAAAATGTGTCGCTGTTACAAAAAAATCGTCGATAAACTTTAAAACTTGAAAAAAATTTTCTTGACGGAAAAAAACATGAAAATGAAAACAACTATTGTTTTGTACATTTTGTTATTTGTAAAAGTAATGAAGACATTAAAATTTATAAGATAAACGAAATACCTGGTATTCATATAATATGTAGTATAGGCATAATACTGAATGTATACATATATATATATATATTATGTATGAACGAATTATGTAATAGTTGGACTGTTTTTAATTTCTTAGAAGGAACAGAAAATGTTAAAAAATGTTCTTCCGAAAGTTGTTTCATATGAAGGGGAACATAATGTGATACAAATATTCTTTTACATGCGAAATAATGGAAAAGATGTATACATATATATTATATTTTATTTCTATTCAATTCTATACAATTTGCATTTTATTTCTATTCAAGGTTTTACCTCCTAAACCACCAATTGCACAACTTTATATTATTCACATTGTATACATGGATACCGTAAGTATAATATACATTACCAAAGTATGTTATTTTAGTTTGTTATACTATAATTATATGATGTGTATAGGAATGTTGGGCAAATTTTATTTTGATTATCGTACAAAGAATAATGAAAGAATTTATTCCTGAATCACGAGTAACGATATTATTCGGAGAAGAATTATTTACTAGTAACGAATAAATCTGTATCGTATTAAATAAATACTATGTTTTGTTATTCGAAATTAGTTCACGACAAATATAGATTTGAAGATCAAAATGCACTCAACACTGACAGATGTTAATAGCACTTTAGGTGAAATATTTTTCGAGATAACGTTTGATAATTGACGAAGTACCTTAAATTGAGAGAGCATTTACAGGTTATCGTAATGTTTTGTTATGTAATATAGAAATTAGCAATTAGACGTTTGTTTTAAATATCCCATTGTAACATTACTTATTTTGTTATTTTACTACAAGCATAAAAGTGCATATAATTTTTATTCTTTCCCTTTAATACATGGTAACTGCTGCCCTATGACCAGGGTAAAAATTCACATCGTATTGATAGTGGTACCAAATTTAACAGCTTGTATTATACTTATGAAAGTTTTGCTTTGAAAGGGAGTGGGTACAATATTTATATTGTGCGAAACATTAACAAAAGCTATGTATATAGCAATATGGAGCAAGATAAAAGAATTAGCTCCAACGCTTCATGAGAATTTGAAGTTTACAATGACTGATTATGAAAGTGCAGCAATGATTGCATTGGAGCAGCAGTTTCCATTGAGCAGTGTAAAAGGCTGCTGGTTCCACTATAATCAGGTTAATATAATTTTATAGGGAATAAATTTACTGCCCATGAAAAGATATAATTTTAAACCAACTGTACGTTTTACAGGCTTTATTACGAAAATGGCGCCATTTAGGTCTCGCAGATGCACCAACTAAAGTATTGTCAATGGCAATGACTTTAGCTTTAGCTCCTGCAGACCTCTTTAAAAAAGGTTTCGCTGAAATTGAAAGAGAATCAGCTTCATTTACCGCTGACCATCCTCCAATCAAAATTTTTATCGAATACATACGATCCACGTGGTTGCCAAAAGCAGAAAAAGTTTCAGTATATGATTGTCCCATGAGAACGAACAATACCACCGAGTCTTACAATAATGTTATTTCATTGAAGCTAGGAAGAGGGAAAAAAAACATATGGATATTTTTGGGTAATTCTTTCATTAATTTTATTTCATTTATACATTTTTATTTGTGTATAAAACAAAATTTAAAAGAACGATTTCTCATCCAAGCCAAGTTAACTGTGTAAACTTTACAGAAACTATAAAGCAACTAATAATGGATGAAGAAATTAAATTAAAAAGACTCAATGAAGGACAATGTGTACGTCGTAAAAGCAACAAGAAAAGTATAATAAGAGATAATAAGATTGGATTACTACAGAAACATCTTGCTAGTGGAAGGTTTGATTTTGTCGTAAATGTTATACTAAGGTTCCTTAAACTACATCTAATTGTTTTCTTTATAATGCTTTATAAAATACTTTGATTAAAAAAATATAATTACACATAAAAGATATTTACTTATTGGTTTTTAGATTAACTTTGAAAGAGTTTTTATTATCGTTTCATAAAGGTCATAAGATATTAATGTATGGAGATCATGAAGGTAAAGTATGAAAATTAGTGTTAATGTAAACAAAAATAGGGATTGTTCTAATCGCGCATTGTTTTCATTGCACATAAGTTTTTCCCAGAACCGTAATGACCTTAATCAAAATAAACTACCATCCATTTTAAATGAAACTTTTATGTACCGCCTATAGCTGAATACCGTAAGGTCACAAACATAGGTCTACGACTACGCTATCGGTATACAGCTACAGAATTTGAAATGTCGTAGGACTAGGTTACCTGTCTTGAATCTATTAATAATTTAAACACGCGGGACTGGTTAAAACAGTGTGTAATGAGGATTCTCATAAAAAAGTCATTTACATAATACTCTTGTCATGATTTACCGAGGTTGCAAAATTTTCAACATTTTACTTATAATAGACGTAATCTAATTAATATTAAATTAATAATCACTTTAATAAAATATATAAAATATTTTCCTTATTTATAGCGGTACATGTTTGCACTACTCCAGAACCGATTTGTATTATAAAAAATGAAATTACTGGTCAAAATCGAAATAAGTTAATACTTAAGGCGGTAGACTCAATTCCAGAATTGCAAGGATCTGGGATGCGCGTTCTCATTTCTCGATAATACAAAGATGGGATTTTAAGTAGTGAAAAGCGCTAAATAAAAGATCAATCTGGGCTGCGATCGCCCTCTATAGTCCTATTTTTACGTTTATGAGGCGTAATTTGCATTATTCGACAAGCATGTAGCTATGAGAATAGCTATAAAATCAGCTACATACGTAGTTGTATGCTTCCGAATAATGCAAATTACGCCCGCAAATAAAAAATAGAACTCTTGAGAGCGAGAGCGGCCTAGATCGAGCTATCTAGCGATTTTGTCTACTGAAAAACCCCATTTTTGTATTATCGAGAAATGAGAACGCGAATCCCGCACCCTCGCAATCCAGGAAAAACGAGTTCACTCGTTTAAAGACATCTTTAAGACATCTCAGTGCTATCTGGATATAGTTGAGAAACAAAATTTAGTGAAAATTTTATGACAACCGGTAAATCTAAAATCTTAATAATTATTTCTTAATCATTATTTTAACAATTCCAGGTGCATATAAAAAATGTACGAAGAAAAGAGTCAACCAAGAATTGGAGGACAGAGGTACAATTTATAATTGGAATAAACTTAGTATTGCTAGAGAAGAACTCATTTCTTTCTTACTAAATTGTTTTTTTACAGATAATCTGAACGTACGTGGACATGCAGAATTGCTGGGCAAAAAGACCAAATTCACAAACTTAAAAATGCCACTTGTAATATTGGAAAAACTCAATATTTGAGTTTTTAACACAATTTTTGTCGTTTGGCCATTTTGGATGTACGTTACAAAGCGATCTTCAATATTTACAAAGAGATTCCAATTGACCTTCACAGATGGGTCATTCCACGCGGAAACGGACACATTTTGGAGTAAAATTTCAGATTTTGTTCAAATTTAAATATGGTGATTTTTGATATCTTAACAAAACGTGTTAATCTTTTTTCATTGAGTCATAAGTTTAGAATTACACTGTCTAACAAATTTCAACTTTTTTTTTGTATTTCGATTCCCACTATGCGATTCTTATAGAGTTTTCCGCGCTGATTCCGAATCTGTTTTTAATTTTTTTCCTATACGTCCAGTTTTTGAGAAAATGGAGTTTTAAAAAAAGACATATTTTTCAACTTTAAACAAATATTGTGATGTTATTATAAAAGATATTGAATTGTTCTTTGCAGCAAAAGATTCTGTAGACTTTCCCGAATACAGTGATATCCAATATTAATACATTATGATTGTTTAAACATGTTTAAACAATGATTAAAGACGGAGAGACACCACTTTTGCGGATATTTTCAAATTTATCCCAAAAATTAAAGGTCCAGCGGAAAATCGAACTATACCACGCGATAGAGCAGACTTTTATCTTGAAAAACCCCCGTTTGAAGTTTGCGACATTGACGTTTTTTTCGAACCAGAAAGCAAAATATCTTCGCCCGACATGAGTTTCCGCCAGTGGCGCTCGGGACGGGATACGGAGCGGGGAACGACCGTTCTGATGGTGAGCGCCACTGGTGACAATTGTCGGGCGAAGATATTTTGCTTTCTGGTTCGAAAAAACCGTCGACCATGCAAACTTCAATGGGGGGGTTCTCAAGATAAAAGTCTGCTCTTTCGCGTGGTATAGTTCAATTTTTCGCTGGACCCTTGTTTTTTGAGATAAATTCGAAAATATCCGCAAAAATTGGTGCAAAAGTGGTGTCTCTCCGTCTTTAATCATTGTTTAAACATGTTTAGACAATCATAATGTATTAATATTGGATATCACTGTATTCGGGAAAGTCTACAGAATCTTTTGCTGTAAAGAACAATTCAATATCTTTTATAATAACATCACAATATTTGTTTAAAGTTGAAAAATATGTCTTTTTTTAAAACTCCATTTTCTCAAAAACTGGACGTATAGGAAAAAAATTAAAAACAGATTCGGAATCAGCGCGGAAAACTCTATAAGAATCGCATAGTGGGAATCGAAATACTTTTTGGCTGTTGGACAGTGTTATCAAAGCGATGAAAACGGGTTTTTGGGAACTTGTAGTGAAATCATAAGAGTATCTACTAAAAATGTTTTTTTCACCATTTCTTTTGCAATCATTTTAAACATATTCCGAATTTTCAATAGGCCTGTGTCCCCTTTACGGACCTCTACTAAAAAAGATATACTGCCTCAGACAGCCAAACACAGTGGGCTGGATCGTGACATTTTACTATAACTGCTGAACCATAATAGAAATATCGAGATAAAATTTGTACTAAAATTCATTATAAAATGATTCTTATGCGTTGATAATTCTTGTAATAAATATATACTTTTTGTAATCATTTTTAATTTATTGTTCAAATTTTGTGGTCTTAATATGGAATTTGAAATTGTTAATTTGTTACTTATTTAGTATCTTTTTCAGATAATTTAAATCGGCCAATGTCTTTGGTTATAAACTCTGTATTTCTTGAAGTATTCACAATATGAAAAATAAATGTCAAGAAATACAGAGAAATTTATCAAACCAAATATATCAATGTATCTGGTTAATTTATAACCAAAGAGTAACAAATGTACAATTTTTAATTTTATTTTAAAACAACAAATTTGGTCTGCTATGAAAACACGGAATTTGTTTAAAACAATTGCAAAAGAAATGGTGAAAAAACATTTTTAGTAGATACTCTTGCGTTTTCACTACAATGAATACTTTGATAGTTTTATACTTATGACTCAATGACAAAAAGATAACACGTTTGTTTACACGTGTGTAAAATCAACAATTTTTAAGATATCGAAAAATCCTTTGAGATTCGTTCATAGATCACTAAAGACTACACATATTTAAATTTGAACAAAATCCGAAATTTTACTCCAAAAAGATAACACGTTTGTTTACACGTGTGTAAAATCAACAATTTTTAAGACATCGAAAAATCCTTTGAGATTCGTTCATAGATCACTAAAGACTACACATATTTAAATTTGAACAAAATCCGAAATTTTACTCCAAAATGTATTCGTTTTCGCGTGGAATGACCCAGATATGTTATAACCGTATTTCTATTATTCTAAGATATATATAGTGTTGATGTTTTTTGAGCATACTTATATTTCTGGTTTACGAAGTGTCACGTACATCGTAAAGCTGACATTGCATATAGGGCATCGTTTGCAGTCACATTGGCTGATACAAGTTATACAACAAGCAAGATGACCGCAAGGCACACAAACTTCTGTTGCTTTGTTAATAAAACAAATTATGCAAAATCCTGATTTGTGGTTATTACTATCTTCTTGATCATTAGTATCTCCTTTTTCACATTCCCAAAAACTATCATTAAGTATTTCAACAATATAATCGCCTAAAAAATATATGTTCAATTAATTATCCGTACTGCTTGGTTATATGAAAAATTTGATTTTTCGATACACCTCGGTCACAATTGGTGATAATTGACACCACTTATTGTATTAATAATAACGATTTAGAAAAGTTGAGATTAATATGTGGATTGGAGATAACCTGCTGACACTGTCCCGTCCTGTATTGTCGAGGAATTCGATGATGCCGAAGTCGTACCTGGTAACGTTTTTGCATGCATCCATTCTGGTTTATCTTTAACAACAAATTATATACGGAGAGAACATTATAATATATATAATATCTATAATCGATAATACGTACTACATAATATAAAATTAATTTATTTACCGGCTTCTGTAGGATTATAAGTTGTTTTGTCAAAAGAGTTAGCATCAGCAATTTCATCATTAATATCTTCATCTGTACAAAAAGTATTTTAATTCTATGAGGTAGCTTTAAAATTATCAATATATATTTACCTGCCAATGCACTGATTTTATTGATTTTAAAAATTGTGTCTTTATGTTGAAATATATTTAAAAATTCCTCTAGAGATAATCTACAAAATCATATAAATTTATAAACATATATACAATAAAAATAATTATAAATAGAAAGAATGATACACTAACCTTCCAGTATCAAGTTCAGCTTGAGCTTTAGCAATTTTTTTCCCTCGACTAATGTTTTCACGTGTACGTGGTTTTCGCGACGTTACACCATTTTGTAGCCGATTTAAATCCAATTCCTGATCAATAAGTAAATCTCTTATTTTTTCTAAAATTTAATAACATTTAACTACATACTGCCGCATATTTAGAGTAACATGACAATGATGTAAGTATATAGTTATTAAATTATAAATAGATTGATTGAAAAAAATTAAATAATACTTTACCTAGAAATGACCAAACGTTTATGTTCTGTTTTCCTAATTTTTGACCAGCAACATTATGGAAAGACTCTGCAATATTGTTAGTGCGCACCGGACAATTGTATACGCTTACTTGCGATGCCATTTTTAACCAATTAATTCGCATGTAAGTCATAAATAAAAGAACATTGGGGAAATTACTTGCTATGTTGTCTGCCTCTTTTTGTATAATTAATAAGGCTTCTTGAAATTTTGTTTCAGGTACTAAAGCCAAAGACATTGACATACGCACAACAGTATTAGGTACATTAGTCAAACCAAGTTTGCGCCACTTTCGCAGAATAGCCTGCGATATATCGTACATATATGTATGACAAAAAATATAGCTTTCTATACATAGACAAAATTGTAATTTATATGATAATATATAACTTCAAACAGTATCACCAACCTGACAATAGTGAAACCAGCAACCATGTATATGCGCATTAGGGAATAACTCATTTAGAGTTGTAACAGCGGCTGCTTCATAATCACTCATTATGAATCTTATATTATTTGCCAATTCAGGTATTAAATGAAATATCTTTTTCCATATAGCAGTATATAGTGCAGCCGTCCGTGTTTCACATAGGACAAGTATAGTTGCAATACCCTGAAGAGAAGCAATTCTTTATGTTTGTGAAGGAGCATTGGATACAATTTAAGAAGTAAATCCAATATAAATTATGTTTTACATTATCCATGTAGCGTATATGGATGGTGTAGAGCTGTCCCATGTGAGGCTTCTTGGGTAAAACCTAAAATTACAGACGACTATTATTATCTACTATTATTATTATTATCTATTATTATATACACAGTAAGTTTACTTTGAAAAGTCTGATATTCTTGATATAAACATTTAAGTTAAATAGCTTCTGTAATATATAGAGTTTAAGTTAATTAAACTCTTAAACAAAAACATTGTAAAATTTCTAAGAGTTTTATGCTACTTACTGCAAATGTTCCATCAACGAATATTTCTTTTGAATTCTTTAATCCTTCCAGCAAGCCGTCAGTTGTAATTATAACAGCAAATTCGTCTTTTAATGACTTCACAATAGATACCTTTAATTTTTCCAATGGTTGATAAGTTTTCATCTGATCATACAAAATTTCTAAGGATTGCGGAATTGTGGGTTTGAAATTAGCTCTCTGTCTGTGCAACGTTGGTCTTAATTTTGAAAATGAACAGTAAGCTGCAGCATCTGGATGTCTTTAAATAAATATTTGTATAATATTTCAGTAAATTTATATATATATGTGACACTGTCAACAATTAATTTCTGTGATTTCTTAATATGTTTTAAAAACCCCCACACGCTCTAAAAATTAAACACAAACTAACTCCATATGGTTGTTCTTTCCTGTGTACATCTGCTATTCCAAATCATTTCTACAACATATTAAAAAATCTTTGAAATCTGTAAGAGTGTCACATATCGATAGATAGATAAATATGTGTTCAAAATATTTGGAGGAAATATAAAAAAAGTTAATAAAAGAAACACATAAGAAACACATAAACATACTTTCTACAAACATCATCAAATATTTGTTTAAATGAGATCAATGTCTCCCGACTCAGCTTCATCATTTCTTCTACCATAAAATGCTGCGTAACAGTATATTCTTGCCCAGGGTGGTTATGGGGTTTTAATAGCGTAATAGTTCCATCGCTAAGAACCATCACAGCCCCACAACATCGTGTGGTACGTCGTGTGTTGCAACGATAAATATTTTCACTGCGATGATCTTTATTGTACACGTAATCGTTGTGTACAAAGACAAAAGAACCTTTCACTTTCCCTGCGATTTTTTCCATCTATTAACAGTATAATTACTTTGAGAGAAACAAAATATTATCGACAATACAATGAATTTTAAACAGCCATAATTCAACATATGTAAAAAAATTGGTAAAACATTGACGACACGGTAAAATTACGATTACACATTTTATAGAATGAATATGAAAATACGATCATTACCTTGAATATAATTGATTCTAACAATATTGTATTGTAATATTCGTTAGCTACGCGTTGCGTGCGTCAGATGAAATAACAAATGGTGGTCGCTGACTAAACAAATGATTGTGAAGAACATAAAAATGAAAATATGGTCGATGATATTATCGCTGACAAAGATAGAAACTTTCCGTAAAATTAGTTATAACAAAGAACGTTGTTAAAAATTTATTTGAATGCTGCACCGCGCGATACACAGCATACGACGACCGAAAACAGCAGGCTGGATCGTGACATTTTACTATAACTCTTGAACCATCAGAGATATCGGGATGAAATTTGCACTAAAATTTATTTAAAAATGTTTCTTATCTACTGATAATTATTATTTATTCTTCATATTATGAATATTTCAAGAAATACAAAGAATAGAACGTTAAATTATCAATGCTTTTTACCGTTAGAACATTGTCATTGCAATAATCAGGATCTGGCCGTGTGTTCCAATTAAAATAGTTCAGCTAGTAGTTCTGCTTCGTACACCACATGTAAAAGAAAAATATAAAAAACCACAAAGTATCGTATTCATTACTCAGAAAAATTATTATATTTTATAGGCAAAAAATACTTATCTAAATTATCTTTTTCACACAGAATTATTCAGGAGCTGTGAAAGCAATTCTACACATTCGTGTAATTTTTCAGTCCTTCGCTCTTCGTTATCACTATTTTAATTCACAATCACATTAATATTAAAAATCGAATAATCTACTCATTTTTCCGTGGCACGTGTTATATCTACATATAATTAATGTACTCTTCTTTCATAAACTTATATATTTTAACAGAACTGTTAAGAGTCGAGTTTACTATATTCCCATTTTTTATTGTTATAGAAACTTATGTGCGCATCTACAAATTATAATTCTACAAGTATATTTGAATTCTACCCAGCACTGCTTATTTAAACTTTCCTTTAATTATTACATACATGCTTTCTTACTTTCTATATCTACTTACTTTCCTTTACTTATTTCATACATTGGCACGCACAAATTCCAGAGCAGTTATGATAATTTAAAATACAAGAATTAAAATTCAACCGCAAGGTTTACTTCTCACGTTATATCATGTAGTTAAAATGACAAAGAAATGGGATTATGTATCTATATAAAAGAAGGTACATCTGATTGGGGAAATTCAATATACATTTACAGTTATCATTCTAAACGCTGCTGTGACATTACACGCTGATTAACTGGTTTAAAACAGATTGTATAAAGCACGATCATATATGTCTCGTATAAACTTCAATTATTAATGCTTTCTATCTAAGAATATAATGGTTTTCAAGATCACAAGTTACATATTAACTCACCGTGAGAACATTTTCATTGCAATAATCAGGATCTGACCGTGCGTTCCAATTAAAATAGTTCAGCTAGTAGATCTGCTTCGTACACCACATGTAATAGAAAAATATAAAAAATCACAAAGTATCGTATTCATTCCTCACAAAAATTATTATATTTTATAGGCAAAAAATACTTATCTAAATTATCTTTATCACACAGAATTATTCGGGAGCTGTGAAATCAATTCAACATACACATTCGTGTAATTTTACAGTGCTTCGCTCTTCGTTGTCAATATTTTAATTCACGATCACATTAATATTAAAAATCGAATAATCTACTCATTTTTCCGTGGCACGTGTTATATTTACATATAATTAATGTACTCTTCCTGCACAAATTTTATCTCTTAATACAGACACTATCGAAACCATATTTCGAGTAAAAACATTATAACCTAAAATTTATTGCACACTCCAAAAACCATTCATTTCTACACTTCAAACATTAATTGGTCCCGGTACATACGACAGACCCATCACAAGATTTCCTAAACATACATCTGGCACTTCAGATCAAACACAGATAACACGACATTATGACAACGTGGTTGCACTTCCACGTATGTCAAACTTACAAAGACCAATGCTTACACCACATTCGAAATCCATGAACCAGCTTAATTACTTTATAAACAAGTACTTATAAATGAAAAAAAAAACAGAACTGTTAAGAGTCGAGTTTACTATATTCCCATTTTTTATTGTTATAGAAACTTATGTGCGCATCTACAAATTATAATTCTACAAGTATATTTGAATTCTACCCAGCACTGCTTATTTAAACTTTCCTTTAATTATTACATACATGCTTCCTTACTTTCTATATCTACTTACTTTCCTTTAATTATTTCATACATTGGCACGCACAAATTCCAGAGCAGTTATGATAATTTAAAAAACAAGAATTAAAACTCAACCGCAAGGTGTACTTCTCACGTTATATCATGTAGTTAAAATGACAAAGAAATGGGATTATGTATCTATATCAAAGAAGGTACATCTGATTGGAGAAATTCAATATACATTTACAGTTATCATTCTAAACGCTGCTGTGACATTACACGCTGATTAACTGGTTTAAAACAGATTCTATAAAGCACGATCATATATGTCTCGTATAAACTTCAATTATTAATGTTTTCTATCTAAGAATATAATGGTTTTCAAGATCACAAGTTACATATTACTCACCGTGAGAACATTGTCATTGCAATAATCAGGATCTGACCGTGCGTTCCAATTAAAATAGTTCAGCTAGTAGATCTGCTTCGTACACCACATGTAATAGAAAAATATAAAAAATCACAAAGTATCGTATTCATTCCTCACAAAAATTATTATATTTTATAGGCAAAAAATACTTATCTAAATTATCTTTTTCACACAGAATTATTCGGGAGCTGTGAAATCAATTCAACATACACATTCGTGTAATTTTACAGTGCTTCGCTCTTCGTTGTCAATATTTTAATTCACGATCACATTAATATTAAAAATCGAATAATCTACACATTTTTCCGTGGCACGTGTTATATTTACATATAATTAATGTACTCTTCCTGCACAAATTTTATCTCTTAATACAGACACTATCGAAACCATATTTCGAGTAAAAAAATTATAACCTAAAATTTATTGCACACTCCAAAAACTATACATTTCTACACTTCAAAAATTAATTCGTCAAGGTATATTTGGCAGATCTTTCACAAGAATTCATAAACATAGATTTGACACTTCCATCATTTCCATCTGCCA
Source organism: Lasioglossum lativentre (assembly GCA_916610255.1). Classification (NCBI taxonomy): domain Eukaryota; kingdom Metazoa; phylum Arthropoda; class Insecta; order Hymenoptera; family Halictidae; genus Lasioglossum; species Lasioglossum lativentre. Next base: position 793,144 of record CAKAJI010000040.1, read on the forward strand.
TCGGCCGCATTTCCATCTGCATTCAAAATTACTGTAAGCAATTCTATTTGTGCACGATGCGCGTGTGTGCAGTTTTATCTGTGCCGAATAAAGATGAATCCAATTCTATTTGTGCGCAATCGAGATGTGTCCGATTCTTCTTGTGCGCAATCGAGATGTGTCCGATTCTTCTTGTGCGCAATCGAGATGTGTCCGATTCTACTTGTGCCCAATCATGCTGTGTCCAAAAGATATGTGCGCAATGTGCATGTGGGAAATCGTATTGTGCGCAACTGAAGGCCTCTCGTCAGCGAAACTGTAGAATGACTCGAGCGGCGGCAAGCAGAGATCGTCTAATTTATCTACGCAATCGAGGTATTCGTATGGAAAGACACCCTTTCGCGTCAACAACATGAAATTTTCTGTGGAAAGATTTTGAAATTCGGAACGTAAAATTGTCAATTTGTTTGTGTCGAGGAAAGATGCTAATTTGTCGAGACTGGTATTCAAAAATTTGTACGAATCGATAAATCGTAATTTAATACAATTACGCGAATCTGATTGCTGATCTTTAACATTTTTTGTAAATGAAATATACTTTTCTTTAGTTATTGGTAATACGTCGACATGGCCTTCAAACGCATTAGCTATTTCTTCGATAATGAAATGTGAATCGTACCCGGATAAATTGTGGAAAACTATGGGAATACAAAACGAATTTTTGTAATTTAAATTGCAATTTTGATGTGCGGGGCCTCTATATCGTCCTGTTAGATGGCAATGATCGCGCACCCGTATATCATTTCCCTCAAATGGTTTTTCACAAATGTGGCAATGCGCTGCGTTGATAAATGCTTCGCACTGTTCATTCGTTAGCTGTTTCATAGGTATATTATTGGATAAGGCGCATTTAACGAAATATGCTAAATTTTCTAATTCTCTGACGAACCATGAGACGCACTTCGCATCGCGACGAGACCGATATACCGATAGAGATGCATCGTGCGAACAATGTACATAGTATGCGATGCTAAATACTCTGTGATGCTGGTATGCGTGTGATTGAAGTATCTCATCTTCCTCCCCGCAATCTTCCGTCTTCTCCAGAATGCATTCGAGGTCGGCGTACACCACAAATGGAAGCGGTTCTTTCCACATATAGTTGTCGAAAGAGAGCCATTTATCATCTTCGCTAGGTAACATGATGGCGCAGCGATTCAGTTCTGCACAATCACTTTCATGGGCCTGCAATCTTCCGTTGGAATAAAAGTAGTGTAAACACCTGAAAAAAACGCAATTTTATTTACATGTGTTATGATATACCATATTACTTTTGTAAATGTTGTACATACCGATCACAGATGAATTTCGTGTGAGTGTTTTTGGTCAATTGTGCGCTAACGAGTCGTGATAGGTTCTTAATCCACACATAATGCCCCACACTACTGTTGGCCTGGTCTTGTATGTACAGCAAGTTAACATGCCGATTCCTCTTCTGATTAGTGAGACGCAGTGGAAAAAATGTGAATGATTTTGCTCTTCTTTTCTCGAAGATGTCTTCAAACCCATACACATTGATCGAAATATCGTTCAACTTTTCGAACCGGGTAATTTGATTCAGCAGCATGGGAAACTCGATGTCTTCGAATTTTAATACAGTTGTGTATTGTGGGTACGAACTTTGGCGGTTATTGTTAGCTGTCGCTGGATACAGAGCTGCAATCACCGACCATGCAAAGCATGCATTGTCTTTGGAGTGAACATTAATTGTAGCTTTCTTCAACGCTATTTCTCTCGGTACGTTGATCTGACACCCAGCATGTAGCGGGTTAAATTTGTTGATACCGACTGTAAGATTGAGTATTCGCGACAACGCCCATCCGCTATCCCGTTCCTGAAATTCTTCCAACGACGTTAGGATGGGCTCCACGATGTACAGCTCGTACATCTCTTCGAGATCGGTTGCGTAAACGATTTCACAATTTTTTGTGCCAACACTTTTGCGCGAGCGTTGATCACCTGTCACAAATTCACCATTAAACACAGCGTTCACTTTTAAGGACTTATGTTTTCCCAAAGCGTTCCGTATTTTTTCAAGCACAATTTCCCTCGCGGCCTGGAGGAAGCTGAGAGGTTCAATGTAATTGGAATTGATAACAGCACCTGTGAAAATGCGACCCTTGAAAGCTGTGTCTATTTCACGCCACAAGAGTTCAGTGCTTGTATGTCCAGCACCTTCACGTATGAAACGTCTTCGCAAAGAATGTTTCAAACTCTCAAGACCCGCGATACGTGCGATCAATGATTGTTGAATACCGATCGATAATCGAGGGCGCTTTGCCCGATTATATTCTTCAAGTAACTCGAGGCATTCGTTGCATCTTTCCTCCCAGACAAGGTATTCTTCCTGCAATCTTAAGCGATCAGATTGTTCCCACAAATGACGTTCAATTTTCTGAACTTCTTCCATGGCTGCGTCGATTTTCATCTTTTTTGTCTCAAAATCAGTGACTGAACAAAACTAATTTGGTGTGGTGCATATATAGTCTTTCCAAAAACCGCAGGCTCAGCAAAAAAAACCAATCGGTGTCGAGAAAACGTAGTCCAGAAACCACCGCTAATTTTTTTCAGTGTCTCATTCGCTCGCGATATTGGAAACGGATACATCCATGTCTCGAAACATTTACGCAGCATTGCATTTTCGCACGCTTGGTATAATATTTCACTTTCAAACACTAGCATATTTTTCAACAATCATTGATCGCACGTATCGCCGGTTCCACGCTAACAAAATCTTTTTTTAACTTCAATTAGATGGTCTAGTTCTCAGAAATTCGCAATCAATGATGCAACGTTCACCCGTTTCGACGATGTCCAATATCGTGGACGGCGAATCGACCGCGGGCCATCGCGCCACGACTTGGCTAAATCTTTTCGTATAGGTGAAACATACGCGACTCGTTACGTCGTTTCGCATTAAACGCTCTATCACCGTTCTCTGCTCGACGGGGAAACGATCGTTCAAATACGAATTTATAACGTGAATCCAAGCTAAACTTTTTAACGTTGACACAGTCATTTTTTCATCAATATTCGTCGTCACCAGATACAAATAACGCGCGTCTTTTCATCGGTGAAAAGGGTGGAATCAAACGTGTTCCCGCATAGACACACTCGGTTCTTAAATAGCCTACCCAAAACAGCAGACTCAGCAAAAAAAGAAAAAAACCAATCGATGTTGAAAAGAGAAAAACGCAGTCCAGAAAATGTCGCTAATCTTTCAGTGTCTCATTCGCTCACGATATTAGAAACGATACTTCCGTGACGAGAAACATTTACACAGCATTGCATTTTCGCAAGCTCGGTATAATAAAAAAAATGTCAGGGTCAATCAAATAGCGTCTTAAATGCTGGCGCTGCAGTTTTGTCGTGATTCCTGTTCGTTCCTAAGGGGTTTCATATTTTATAAAAAATGTCAAGGTCAATCAAATGGCGTCTTAAATGCTGACGTGTTTATGCCTGTCGCCCAAAAGCTGCGAGAGTTATTCTTTGCGATATATACCAAAATGTTCGCTGTGTTTATAAGATTGTCGGTTGGTCAAGCGATTAATGGGATGGTCTACCAAGCGGAAGACCGAGGTTCGAATCCTGTTGGGGTAAGAAAGTTTTTTTCCCGTTAAAGAAAAAAAATGTGGTTCGCAACCGCTTGTGACGTCACGGAAGTGGTGGGGGTTCCTGCGAAGGCGGTCGGTAACAGACGGGCTATGAAACGCCATTGTCGGTTAGATCGGCAGAGTGTCAACATGTGTGGCTCGCCGTCTACCGCTTGTGACGTCACGGAAGTGGTGGGGGTTCCTGCAAAGGCGGTCGGTAACAGACAGGCTATGAAACGCCATTGTCGGGTAGATCAGCAGAGTGTCAACATGTGTGGCCCGCCGTCTACCGCTTGTGACGTCACTACCTGCGAACCACATAGTTGATACGGAAGTCGCTTCCGTGACGTCACTTCCTCATGACCCCAAAATTCGCTTAGGTAGTGACGTCACTCCCTCATGACCCCCCCCTTCCTCATGACCCCCAAAATTCGCTTAGGTAGTGACGTCACTCCCTCGTGACCCCCCCCCCCCTTCTTCATGACCCCCAAAATTCGCTTAGGTAGTGACGTCACTCCCTCATGACCCCCCCCACCCAAAAAAAGGGGGGGGGGGATGGCCGGGGGGGCAATGGCCGGGGGGGGGGCAATGGCCGGGGGCAATGGCCGGGGGGGGGATTACCCCCTCCCCCACATGGGGGGAACCACCCTGAGTTAGAAAAGACAGTCTTCCTACTTAAGGTATTTTCAATGATACACTGCATTTTACTTTATATTATAATATATTTTCAATGATACACTACAAATTACGTTATATTATAAGGTATTTTCAATGATACACTACAAATTACGATATATTATAAAGTATTTTCAATGATACATTGCATATTACGTTATATTATAAGGTATTTTCAATGATACACTACAATTACGATATATTCTAAAGTATTTTCAATGATACATTGCATATTACGTTATATTATAAGGTATTTTCAATGATACACTACAATTACGATATATTCTAAAGTATTTTCAATGATACATTGCATATTACGTTATATTATAAGGTATTTTCAATGATACACTACAATTACGATATATTCTAAAGTATTTTCAATGATACATTGCATATTACGTTATATTATAAGGTATTTTCAATGATACACTACAATTACGATATATTATAAGGTATTTTCAATGATACACTGCATATTACATTACATTATAAGGTATCTTCAATGATACACTGCATATTACATTACATTATAAGGTATTTTCAATAACACACTGCATATTATGTTATATTATAAGGTATTATCAATGATACACTGCATATTACGATATATTATTAGGTAATTTCAATAACACACAGCATATTATGTTATATTATAAAGTATTTTCAATGATACACTGCATATTACGTTATATTATAAGGTATTATCAATGATACACTGCATATTACGATATATTATTAGGTAATTTCAATAACACACAGCATATTATGTTATATTATAAGGTATTTTCAATGATACACTGCATATTACGTAATATTATAAGGTATTTTCAATGATACACTGCATACTACGTTACATTAACAGGTATTTTCAATGATACACTGCATATTACATTACATTATAAGGTATTTTCAATGACGGACTGCAAATATTACGTTTCATTATAATGTATTTTCAATGATACACTGCATATTACGTTATATTATAAAGTATTTTCAATGATACACTGCATATTACATTATATTATAAGTTATTTTCAATGATACACTGCATATTACATTATTTTATAATGTATTTTCAATGGGAGACTGCATATTACGTTATATTATAAGCTATTTTCAATGATACACTGCATATTACTTTATATTATAAGGTATTTTCAATAATACACTACAAATTACGTTATATTATAAGGTATTTTCAATGATACACTACAAATTACGATATATTCTAAAGTATTTTCAATGATACACTGTATATTACGTTATATTATAAGGTATTTTCAATGATACACTGCATATTACGTTATATTATAAGGTATTTTCAATGATACACTGCATATTACATTACATTATAAGGTATTTTCAATGATACACTGCATATTACATTACATTATAAGGTATTTTCAATAACACACTGCATATTATGTTATATCATAAGGTATTATTAATGATACACTGCATATTACGATATATTAGGTATTTTCAATGATAAACTACTATATATAATAAGGTATTTTCAATGATAGACTGCAAATATCACGTTATATTATAAGGTATTTTCAATGATACACTGCATATTACGTTATATTATAAGGTATTTTCAATGATACACTGCATATTACATTACATTATAAGGTATTTTCAATGATACACTACAAATTACGTTATATTATAAGGTATTTTCAATGATACACTACAAATTACGATATATTATAAAGTATTTTCAATGATACATTGCATATTACGTTATATTATAAGGTATTTTCAATGATACACTACAATTACGATGTATTCTAAAGTATTTTCAATGATACACTGTATATTACGTTATATTATAAGGTATTTTCAATGATACACTGCATATTACGTTATATTATAAGGTATTTTCAATGATACACAGCATATTACGTTATATTATAAGGAATTTTCAATGAATCACTGCATATTACGTTATATTATAAGGTATTTTCAATGATAGACTGCATATTACGTTATATTATATGGTATTTCCAATGATAGACTGCATATTACATTGTATTATAAGGTATTTTCAATGATACACTGCATATTACGTTATATTATAAGGTATTTTCAATGATACACTGCATATTACGTTATATTATAAGCTATATTCAATGATACACTGCGTATTACGTTATATTATAAGTTATTTTCATTGATAGACTGCATATTACCTTATATAATAAGGTATTTTCAATGATAGACTGCAAATATCACGTTATATTATAAGGTATTTTCAATGATACACTGCATATTACGTTATATTATAAGGTATTTTCAATGATACACTGCATATTACATTACATTATAAGGTATTTTCAATGATACACTACAAATTACGTTATATTATAAGGTATTTTCAATGATACACTACAAATTACGATATATTATAAAGTATTTTCAATGATACATTGCATATTACGTTATATTATAAGATATTTTCAGTGATACACTACAATTACGATGTATTCTAAAGTATTTTCAATGATACACTGTATATTACGTTATATTATAAGGTATTTTCAATGATACACTGCATATTACGTTATATTATAAGGTATTTTCAATGATGCACAGCATATTACGTTATATTATAAGGAATTTTCAATGAATCACTGCATATTACGTTATATTATAAGGTATTTTCAATGATAGACTGCATATTACGTTATATTACATGGTATTTCCAATGATAGACTGCATATTACATTGTATTATAAGGTATTTTCAATGATACACTGCATATTACGTTATATTATAAGGTATTTTCAATGATACACTGCATATTACGTTATATTATAAGCTATATTCAATGATACACTGCGTATTACGTTATATTATAAGTTATTTTCATTGATAGACTGCATATTACCTTATATAATAAGGTATTTTCAATGATAGACTGCAAATATCACGTTATATTATAAGGTATTTTCAATGATACACTGCATATTACGTTATATTATAAGGTATTTTCAATGATACACTGCATATTACATTACATTATAAGGTATTTTCAATGATACACTACAAATTACGTTATATTATAAGGTATTTTCAATGATACACTGTATATTACGTTATATTATAAGGTATTTTCAATGACACACTGCGTATTACGTTATATTATAAGTTATTTTCATTGATAGACTGCATATTACCTTATATAATAAGGTATTTTCAATGATAGACTGCAAATATCACGTTATATTATAAGGTATTTTCAATGATACACTGCATATTACGTTATATTATAACTTATTTTCAATGATACACTGCATATTACATTACATTATAAGGTATTTTCAATGATACAATGCATATTACATTATAAGGTATTTTCAATAACACACAGCATATTATGTTACATTATAAGGTATTTTCAATGATACACTGCATATTACATTATTTTATAATGTATTTTCAATGGGAGACTGCATATTACATTATATTATAAGCTATTTTCAATGATACACTACAAATTACGATATATTATAAGGTATTTTCAATGATACACTACAATTACGATATATTCTAAAGTATTTTCAATGATACACTGTATATTACGTTATATTATAAGGTATTTTCAATGATACACAGCATATTACGTTATATTATAAGGTATTTTGAATGAATCACTGCATATTACGTTATATTATAAGGAATTTTAAATGATACAGTACATATTACATTACATTATAAGGTATTTTCAATGATACACTGCATATTACGTTATATTATAAGGTATTTTCAGTAATAGACTGGATATTACGTTATATCAAAATGTATTTTCAATGATACACTGCATATAACATTATATTATAAGGTATTTTCAATGATACACTGCATATTACGTTATATTATAATGTATTTTCAATGATACACTGCATATTACGTTATATTATAAGGTATTTTCAATGATACACTGCATATTACGTTATATTATAAGGTATTTTCAGTAATAGACTGGATATTACGTTATATCAAAATGTATTTTCAATGATACACTGCATATAACATTATATTATAAGGTATTTTCAATGATACACTGCATATTCCGTTATAGTATAAGATATTTTCAATGATACACTGCATATTATGTTATATTATAAGGTATTTTCAATGATACACTACATATTACGTTATATTATAATGTATTTTCAATGATACACTGCATATTACATTATATTATAAGGTATTTTCAATGATACACTGCATATTACGTTATATTATGAGGTATTTTCAATGATAGACTGCATATTAGGTTATTTATAGGGTATTTTCAATGATTCACTGCATATTACGTTATATTAAAATCTATTTTCAATGATACACTGCATATTACATTACATTATAAGGTATTTTCAATGATACACTGCAGATTACGTTATATTATAAGGTATTTTCAATGATACACAGCATATTACGTTATATTATAAGGTATTTTGAATGAAACACTGTATATTACGTTATATTTTAAGGAATTTTAAATGATACACTGCATATTAAATTACATTATAAGGTATTTTCAATGATACACTGCATATTACGTTATATTATAAGGTATTTTCAATGCCACACTGCACATTAAGTTATATTATAATGTATTTCCAATTATACACTGCCTATTACATTATATTATAAGGTATTTTCAAAGATACACTGCATATTACGTTATATTATAAGGTATTTTCCATGATAGACTGCATATAACGTTATGTTATAAGGTATATCCAATGATTCACTACGTATTACGTTATATTATAAGGAATTTTCAACGATACACTACAAATTACGATATATTATAAGGTATTTTCAATGATACACTGCATATTACGTTATAGTATAAGGTATTTTCAATGATACACTGCATATTACGTTATATTATAAGGTATTTTCAATGATACACTGCATATTACGTTATATTATAAGGTATTTTCAGTAATAGACTGGATATTACGTTATATCAAAATGTATTTACAATGATACACTGCATATAACATTATATTATAAGGTATTTTCAATGATACACTGCATATTCCGTTATAGTATAATATATTTTCAATGATACACTGCATATTATGTTATATTATAAGGTATTTTCAATGATACACTACATATTACGTTATATTATAAGGAATTTTCAATGATACACTGCATATTACATTATTTTATAAGGTATTTTCAACGACACACTGCATATTACGATATATTATAAGGTATTTTCAATGATTCACTGCAAATTACGTTATATTATAATGTATTTTCAATGATACACTGCATATTACATTATATTATAAGGTATTTTCAATGATACACTGCGTATTACGTTATATTATAAGTTATTTTCATTGATAGACTGCATATTACCTTATATAATAAGGTATTTTCAATGATAGACTGCAAATATCACGTTATATTATAAGGTATTTTCAAAGATACACTGCATATTACGTTATATTATAACTTATTTTCAATGATACACTGCATATTACATTACATTATAAGGTATTTTCAATGATACAATGCATATTACATTATAAGGTATTTTCAATAACACACAGCATATTATGTTACATTATAAGGTATTTTCAATTATACACTGCATATTACATTATATTATAAGTTATTTTCAATGATACACTGCATATTACATTATTTTATAATGTATTTTCAATGGGAGACTGCATATTACATTATATTATAAGCTATTTTCAATGATACACTACAAATTACGATATATTATAAGGTATTTTCAATGATACACTACAATTACGATATATTCTAAAGTATTTTCAATGATACACTGTATATTACGTTATATTATAAGGTATTTTCAATGATACACAGCATATTACGTTATATTATAAGGTATTTTGAATGAATCACTGCATATTACGTTATATTATAAGGAATTTTAAATGATACAGTACATATTACATTATATTATAAGGTATTTTCAATGATACACTGCATATTACGTTATATTATAAGGTATTTTCAGTAATAGACTGGATATTACGTTATATCAAAATGTATTTTCAATGATACACTGCATATAACATTATATTATAAGGTATTTTCAATGATACACTGCATATTACGTTATATTATAATGTATTTTCAATGATACACTGCATATTACGTTATATTATAAGGTATTTTCAATGATACACTGCATATTACGTTATATTATAAGGTATTTTCAGTAATAGACTGGATATTACGTTATATCAAAATGTATTTTCAATGATACACTGCATATAACATTATATTATAAGGTATTTTCAATGATACACTGCATATTCCGTTATAGTATAAGATATTTTCAATGATACACTGCATATTATGTTATATTATAAGGTATTTTCAATGATACACTACATATTACGTTATATTATAATGTATTTTCAATGATACACTGCATATTACATTATATTATAAGGTATTTTCAATGATACACTGCATATTACGTTATATTATGAGGTATTTTCAATGATAGACTGCATATTAGGTTATTTATAGGGTATTTTCAATGATTCACTGCATATTACGTTATATTAAAATCTATTTTCAATGATACACTGCATATTACATTACATTATAAGGTATTTTCAATGATACACTGCAGATTACGTTATATTATAAGGTATTTTCAATGATACACAGCATATTACGTTATATTATAAGGTATTTTGAATGAAACACTGTATATTACGTTATATTTTAAGGAATTTTAAATGATACACTGCATATTAAATTACATTATAAGGTATTTTCAATGATACACTGCATATTACGTTATATTATAAGGTATTTTCAGTGATAGACTGGATATTACGTTATATTATAAGGTATTTTCAATGATACACTGCATATTACGTTATATTATAATGTATTTTCAATGATACACTGCATATTACGTTATATTATAATGTATTTTCAATGATACACTGCTTATTACGTTATATTATAAGGTATTTCCAATTATACACTGCCTATTACAGTATATTATAAGGTATTTTCAAAGATACACTGCATATTACGTTATATTATAAGGTATTTTCAATGATACACTGCATATTACATTATATTATAAGGTATTTTCAATGATACACTGCAGATTACGTTATATTATAAGGTATTTTCAATGATACACAGCATATTACGTTATATTATAAGGTATTTTGAATGAAACACTGTATATTACGTTATATTTTAAGGAATTTTAAATGATACACTGCATATTAAATTACATTATAAGGTATTTTCAATGATACACTGCATATTACGTTATATTATAAGGTATTTTCAATGCCACACTGCACATTAAGTTATATTATAATGTATTTCCAATTATACACTGCCTATTACATTATATTATAAGGTATTTTCAAAGATACACTGCATATTACGTTATATTATAAGGTATTTTCCATGATAGACTGCATATAACGTTATGTTATAAGGTATATCCAATGATTCACTACGTATTACGTTATATTATAAGGAATTTTCAACGATACACTACAAATTACGATATATTATAAGGTATTTTCAATGATACACTGCATATTACGTTATAGTATAAGGTATTTTCAATGATACACTGCATATTACGTTATATTATAAGGTATTTTCAATGATACACTGCATATTACGTTATATTATAAGGTATTTTCAGTAATAGACTGGATATTACGTTATATCAAAATGTATTTACAATGATACACTGCATATAACATTATATTATAAGGTATTTTCAATGATACACTGCATATTCCGTTATAGTATAATATATTTTCAATGATACACTGCATATTATGTTATATTATAAGGTATTTTCAATGATACACTACATATTACGTTATATTATAAGGAATTTTCAATGATACACTGCATATTACATTATTTTATAAGGTATTTTCAACGACACACTGCATATTACGATATATTATAAGGTATTTTCAATGATTCACTGCAAATTACGTTATATTATAATGTATTTTCAATGATACACTGCATATTACATTATATTATAAGGTATTTTCAATGATACACTGCGTATTACGTTATATTATAAGTTATTTTCATTGATAGACTGCATATTACCTTATATAATAAGGTATTTTCAATGATAGACTGCAAATATCACGTTATATTATAAGGTATTTTCAAAGATACACTGCATATTACGTTATATTATAACTTATTTTCAATGATACACTGCATATTACATTACATTATAAGGTATTTTCAATGATACAATGCATATTACATTATAAGGTATTTTCAATAACACACAGCATATTATGTTACATTATAAGGTATTTTCAATTATACACTGCATATTACATTATATTATAAGTTATTTTCAATGATACACTGCATATTACATTATTTTATAATGTATTTTCAATGGGAGACTGCATATTACATTATATTATAAGCTATTTTCAATGATACACTACAAATTACGATATATTATAAGGTATTTTCAATGATACACTACAATTACGATATATTCTAAAGTATTTTCAATGATACACTGTATATTACGTTATATTATAAGGTATTTTCAATGATACACAGCATATTACGTTATATTATAAGGTATTTTGAATGAATCACTGCATATTACGTTATATTATAAGGAATTTTAAATGATACAGTACATATTACATTACATTATAAGGTATTTTCAATGATACACTGCATATTACGTTATATTATAAGGTATTTTCAGTAATAGACTGGATATTACGTTATATCAAAATGTATTTTCAATGATACACTGCATATAACATTATATTATAAGGTATTTTCAATGATACACTGCATATTACGTTATAGTATAATGTATTTTCAATGATACACTGCATATTACGTTATATTATAAGGTATTTTCAATGATACACTGCATATTACGTTATATTATAAGGTATTTTCAGTAATAGACTGGATATTACGTTATATCAAAATGTATTTTCAATGATACACTGCATATAACATTATATTATAAGGTATTTTCAATGATACACTGCATATTCCGTTATAGTATAAGATATTTTCAATGATACACTGCATATTATGTTATATTATAAGGTATTTTCAATGATACACTACATATTACGTTATATTATAATGTATTTTCAATGATACACTGCATATTACATTATATTATAAGGTATTTTCAATGATACACTGCATATTACGTTATATTATGAGGTATTTTCAATGATAGACTGCATATTAGGTTATTTATAGGGTATTTTCAATGATTCACTGCATATTACGTTATATTAAAATCTATTTTCAATGATACACTGCATATTACATTACATTATAAGGTATTTTCAATGATACACTGCAGATTACGTTATATTATAAGGTATTTTCAATGATACACAGCATATTACGTTATATTATAAGGTATTTTGAATGAAACACTGTATATTACGTTATATTTTAAGGAATTTTAAATGATACACTGCATATTAAATTACATTATAAGGTATTTTCAATGATACACTGCATATTACGTTATATTATAAGGTATTTTCAGTGATAGACTGGATATTACGTTATATTATAAGGTATTTTCAATGATACACTGCATATTACGTTATATTATAAGGTATTTTCAATGATACACTGCATATTACGTTATATTATAATGTATTTTCAATGATACACTGCTTATTACGTTATATTATAAGGTATTTCCAATTATACACTGCCTATTACAGTATATTATAAGGTATTTTCAAAGATACACTGCATATTACGTTATATTATAAGGTATTTTCAATGATACACTGCATATTACATTATATTATAAGGTATTTTCAATGATACACTGCAGATTACGTTATATTATAAGGTATTTTCAATGATACACAGCATATTACGTTATATTATAAGGTATTTTGAATGAAACACTGTATATTACGTTATATTTTAAGGAATTTTAAATGATACACTGCATATTAAATTACATTATAAGGTATTTTCAATGATACACTGCATATTACGTTATATTATAAGGTATTTTCAGTGATAGACTGGATATTACGTTATATTATAAGGTATTTTCAATGATACACTGCATATTACGTTATAGTATAAGGTATTTTCAATGATACACTGCATATTACGTTATATTATAAGGTATTTTCAATGATACACTGCATATTACGTTATATTATAAGGTATTTTCAGTAATAGACTGGATATTACGTTATATCAAAATGTATTTTCAATGATACACTGCATATAACATTATATTATAAGGTATTTTCAATGATACACTGCATATTCCGTTATAGTATAATATATTTTCAATGATACACTGCATATTATGTTATATTATAAGGTATTTTCAATGATACACTACATATTACGTTATATTATAAGGAATTTTCAATGATACACTGCATATTACATTATTTTATAAGGTATTTTCAACGACACACTGCATATTACGATATATTATAAGGTATTTTCAATGATTCACTGCAAATTACGTTATATTATAATGTATTTTCAATGATACACTGCATATTACATTATATTATAAGGTATTTTCAATGATACACTGCATATTACGTTATATTATAATGTATTTTCAATGATACACTGCTTATTACGTTATATTATAACGTATTTTCAATAATACACTGCATATTATATTACATTATAAGGTATTGTCAATGATACACTGCATATTACGTTATATTTTAAGGAATTTTCAATGATACACTGCATATTACGTTATATTATAATGTATTTTCAATGATACACTGCTTATTACGTTACATTATAAGGTATTTTCAGTGATAGACTGGATATTACGTTATATTATAAGGTATTTTCAATGATACACTGCATATTACGTTATATTATAAGGTATTTTCAATGATACACTGCATATTACGTTATATTATAAGGTATTTTCAATGCCACACTGCACATTAAGTTATATTATAATGTATTTCCAATTATACACTGCCTATTACATTATATTATAAGGTATTTTCAAAGATACACTGCATATTACGTTATATTATAAGGTATTTTCCATGATAGACTGCATATAACGTTATGTTATAAGGTATATCCAATGATTCACTACGTATTACGTTATATTATAAGGAATTTTCAATGGTACACTACAAATTACGATATATTATAAGGTATTTTCAATGATACACTGCATATTACGTTATAGTATAAGGTATTTTCAATGATACACTGCATATTACGTTATATTATAAGGTATTTTCAATGATACACTGCATATTACGTTATATTATAAGGTATTTTCAGTAATAGACTGGATATTACGTTATATCAAAATGTATTTTCAATGATACACTGCTTATTACGTTATATTATAACGTATTTTCAATGATACACTGCATATTATATTACATTATAAGGTATTGTCAATGATACACTGCATATTACGTTATATTATATGGTATTTTCAATGATACACTGCATATTACCTTATATTATAAGGTATTTTCAATGATAGACTGCATATTACGTCATTTATAAGGTATTTTCTATGATACACTGCATATTACGTTATATTATAAGGTATTTTCAATGCCACACTGCACATTAAGTTATATTATAATGTATTTCCAATTATACACTGCCTATTACATTATATTATAAGGTATTTTCAAAGATACACTGCATATTACGTTATATTATAAGGTATTTTCCATGATAGACTGCATATAACGTTATGTTATAAGGTATATCCAATGATTCACTACGTATTACGTTATATTATAAGGAATTTTCAATGATACACTACAAATTACGATATATTATAAGGTATTTTCAATGATACACTGCATATTACGTTATAGTATAAGGTATTTTCAATGATACACTGCATATTACGTTATATTATAAGGTATTTTCAATGATACACTGCATATAACGTTATATTATAAGGTATTTTCAGTAATAGACTGGATATTACGTTATATCAAAATGTATTTTCAATGATACACTGCATATAACATTATATTATAAGGTATTTTCAATGATACACTGCATATTCCGTTATAGTATAAGATATTTTCAATGATACACTGCATATTATGTTATATTATAAGGTATTTTCAATGATACACTACATATTACGTTATATTATAAGGAATTTTCAATGATACACTGCATATTACATTATTTTATAAGGTATTTTCAACGACACACTGCATATTACGATATATTATAAGGTATTTTCAATGATTCACTGCAAATTACGTTATATTATAATGTATTTTCAATGATACACTGCATATTACATTATATTATAAGGTATTTTCAATGATACACTGCATATTACGTTATATTATGAGGTATTTTCAATGATAGACTGCATATTAGGTTATTTATAGGGTATTTTCAATGATTCACTGCATATTACGTTATATTAAAATCTATTTTCAATGATACACTGCATATTACATTACATTATAAGGTATTTTCAATGATACACTGCATATTACGTTATATTATAAGGTATTTTCAATGATACACAGCATATTACGTTATATTATAAGGTATTTTCAATGAAACACTGCATATTACGTTATATTTTAAGGAATTTTAAATGATACACTGCATATTAAATTACATTATAAGGTATTTTCAATGATACACTGCATATTACGTTATATTATAAGGTATTTTCAATGATACACTGCATATTACGTTATATTATAATGTATTTTCAATGATACACTGCATATTACTATATATTATAATGTATTTTCAATGATACACTGCTTATTACGTTATATTATAAGGTATTTCCAATTATACACTGCCTATTACAGTATATTATAAGGTATTTTCAAAGATACACTGCATATTACGTTATATTATAAGGTATTTTCAATGATACACTGCATATTACATTATATTATAAGGTATTTTCAATGATACACTGCATATTACGTTATATTATAATGTATTTTCAATGATACACTGCTTATTACGTTATATTATAACGTATTTTCAATGTTACACTGCATATTATATTACATTATAAGGTATTGTCAATGATACACTGCATATTACGTTATATTATATGGTATTTTCAATGATACACTGCATATTACCTTATATTATAAGGTATTTTCAATGATAGACTGCATATTACGTCATTTATAAGGTATTTTCTATGATACACTGCATATTACGTTATATTATAAGGTATTTTCAATGCCACACTGCACATTAAGTTATATTATAATGTATTTCCAATTATACACTGCCTATTACATTATATTATAAGGTATTTTCAAAGATACACTGCATATTACGTTATATTATAAGGTATTTTCCATGATAGACTGCATATAACGTTATGTTATAAGGTATTTCCAATGATTCACTACGTATTACGTTATATTATAAGGAATTTTCAATGATACACTACAAATTACGATATATGATAAGGTATTTTCAATGATACACTGCATATTACGTTATATTATAAGGTATTTTCAGTGATAGACTGGATATTACGTTATATTATAAGGTATTTTCAATGATACACTGCATATTACGTTATATTATAATGTATTTTCAATGATACACTGCATATTACGTTATATTATAATGTATTTTCAATG
Source organism: Lasioglossum lativentre (assembly GCA_916610255.1). Classification (NCBI taxonomy): domain Eukaryota; kingdom Metazoa; phylum Arthropoda; class Insecta; order Hymenoptera; family Halictidae; genus Lasioglossum; species Lasioglossum lativentre. The sequence continues at coordinate 811,136 of CAKAJI010000040.1, forward strand.
ATACACTGCTTATTACGTTATATTATAACGTATTTTCAATAATACACTGCATATTATATTACATTATAAGGTATTGTCAATGATACACTGCATATTACGTTATATTTTAAGGAATTTTCAATGATACACTGCATATTACGTTATATTATAATGTATTTTCAATGATACACTGCTTATTACGTTACATTATAAGGTATTTTCAGTGATAGACTGGATATTACGTTATATTATAAGGTATTTTCAATGATACACTGCATATTACGTTATATTATAAGGTATTTTCAATGATACACTGCATATTACGTTATATTATAAGGTATTTTCAATGCCACACTGCACATTAAGTTATATTATAATGTATTTCCAATTATACACTGCCTATTACATTATATTATAAGGTATTTTCAAAGATACACTGCATATTACGTTATATTATAAGGTATTTTCCATGATAGACTGCATATAACGTTATGTTATAAGGTATATCCAATGATTCACTACGTATTACGTTATATTATAAGGAATTTTCAATGGTACACTACAAATTACGATATATTATAAGGTATTTTCAATGATACACTGCATATTACGTTATAGTATAAGGTATTTTCAATGATACACTGCATATTACGTTATATTATAAGGTATTTTCAATGATACACTGCATATTACGTTATATTATAAGGTATTTTCAGTAATAGACTGGATATTACGTTATATCAAAATGTATTTTCAATGATACACTGCTTATTACGTTATATTATAACGTATTTTCAATGATACACTGCATATTATATTACATTATAAGGTATTGTCAATGATACACTGCATATTACGTTATATTATATGGTATTTTCAATGATACACTGCATATTACCTTATATTATAAGGTATTTTCAATGATAGACTGCATATTACGTCATTTATAAGGTATTTTCTATGATACACTGCATATTACGTTATATTATAAGGTATTTTCAATGCCACACTGCACATTAAGTTATATTATAATGTATTTCCAATTATACACTGCCTATTACATTATATTATAAGGTATTTTCAAAGATACACTGCATATTACGTTATATTATAAGGTATTTTCCATGATAGACTGCATATAACGTTATGTTATAAGGTATATCCAATGATTCACTACGTATTACGTTATATTATAAGGAATTTTCAATGATACACTACAAATTACGATATATTATAAGGTATTTTCAATGATACACTGCATATTACGTTATAGTATAAGGTATTTTCAATGATACACTGCATATTACGTTATATTATAAGGTATTTTCAATGATACACTGCATATAACGTTATATTATAAGGTATTTTCAGTAATAGACTGGATATTACGTTATATCAAAATGTATTTTCAATGATACACTGCATATAACATTATATTATAAGGTATTTTCAATGATACACTGCATATTCCGTTATAGTATAAGATATTTTCAATGATACACTGCATATTATGTTATATTATAAGGTATTTTCAATGATACACTACATATTACGTTATATTATAAGGAATTTTCAATGATACACTGCATATTACATTATTTTATAAGGTATTTTCAACGACACACTGCATATTACGATATATTATAAGGTATTTTCAATGATTCACTGCAAATTACGTTATATTATAATGTATTTTCAATGATACACTGCATATTACATTATATTATAAGGTATTTTCAATGATACACTGCATATTACGTTATATTATGAGGTATTTTCAATGATAGACTGCATATTAGGTTATTTATAGGGTATTTTCAATGATTCACTGCATATTACGTTATATTAAAATCTATTTTCAATGATACACTGCATATTACATTACATTATAAGGTATTTTCAATGATACACTGCATATTACGTTATATTATAAGGTATTTTCAATGATACACAGCATATTACGTTATATTATAAGGTATTTTCAATGAAACACTGCATATTACGTTATATTTTAAGGAATTTTAAATGATACACTGCATATTAAATTACATTATAAGGTATTTTCAATGATACACTGCATATTACGTTATATTATAAGGTATTTTCAATGATACACTGCATATTACGTTATATTATAATGTATTTTCAATGATACACTGCATATTACTATATATTATAATGTATTTTCAATGATACACTGCTTATTACGTTATATTATAAGGTATTTCCAATTATACACTGCCTATTACAGTATATTATAAGGTATTTTCAAAGATACACTGCATATTACGTTATATTATAAGGTATTTTCAATGATACACTGCATATTACATTATATTATAAGGTATTTTCAATGATACACTGCATATTACGTTATATTATAATGTATTTTCAATGATACACTGCTTATTACGTTATATTATAACGTATTTTCAATAATACACTGCATATTATATTACATTATAAGGTATTGTCAATGATACACTGCATATTACGTTATATTATATGGTATTTTCAATGATACACTGCATATTACCTTATATTATAAGGTATTTTCAATGATAGACTGCATATTACGTCATTTATAAGGTATTTTCTATGATACACTGCATATTACGTTATATTATAAGGTATTTTCAATGCCACACTGCACATTAAGTTATATTATAATGTATTTCCAATTATACACTGCCTATTACATTATATTATAAGGTATTTTCAAAGATACACTGCATATTACGTTATATTATAAGGTATTTTCCATGATAGACTGCATATAACGTTATGTTATAAGGTATTTCCAATGATTCACTACGTATTACGTTATATTATAAGGAATTTTCAATGATACACTACAAATTACGATATATGATAAGGTATTTTCAATGATACACTGCATATTACGTTATATTATAAGGTATTTTCAGTGATAGACTGGATATTACGTTATATTATAAGGTATTTTCAATGATACACTGCATATTACGTTATATTATAATGTATTTTCAATGATACACTGCATATTACGTTATATTATAATGTATTTTCAATGATACACTGCTTATTACGTTATATTATAAGGTATTTCCAATTATACACTGCCTATTACAGTATATTATAAGGTATTTTCAAAGATACACTGCATATTACGTTATATTATAAGGTATTTTCAATGATACACTGCATATTACATTATATTATAAGGTATTTTCAATGATACACTGCATATTACGTTATATTATAATGTATTTTCAATGATACACTGCTTATTACGTTATATTATAACGTATTTTCAATGATACACTGCATATTATATTACATTATAAGGTATTTTCAATAACACACAGCATATTATGTTACATTATAAGGTATTTTCAATGATACACTGCATATTACGTTACATTATAAGGTATTTTCAATGATACACTGCATATTACGTTATATTATAAGGTATTTTCAATGATACACAGCATATTACGTTATATTATAAGGAATTTTCAATGAATCACTGCATATTACGTTATATTATAAGGTATTTTCAATGATAGACTGCATATTACGTTATATTATATGGTATTTCCAATGATAGACTGCATATTACATTGTATTATAAGGTATTTTCAATGATACACTGCATATTACGTTATATTATAAGGTATTTTCAATGATACACTGCATATTACGTTATATTATAAGCTATATTCAATGATACACTGCGTATTACGTTATATTATAAGTTATTTTCATTGATAGACTGCATATTACCTTATATAATAAGGTATTTTCAATGATAGACTGCAAATATCACGTTATATTATAAGGTATTTTCAATGATACACTGCATATTACGTTATATTATAAGGTATTTTCAATGATACACTGCATATTACATTACATTATAAGGTATTTTCAATGATACACTACAAATTACGTAATATTATAAGGTATTTTCAATGATACACTACAAATTACGATATATTATAAAGTATTTTCAATGATACATTGCATATTACGTTATATTATAAGGTATTTTCAATGATACACTACAATTACGATGTATTCTAAAGTATTTTCAATGATACACTGTATATTACGTTATATTATAAGGTATTTTCAATGATACACTGCGTATTACGTTATATTATAAGTTATTTTCATTGATAGACTGCATATTACCTTATATAATAAGGTATTTTCAATGATAGACTGCAAATATCACGTTATATTATAAGGTATTTTCAATGATACACTGCATATTACGTTATATTATAAGGTATTTTCAATGATACACTGCATATTACATTACATTATAAGGTATTTTCAATGATACACTACAAATTACGTTATATTATAAGGTATTTTCAATGATACACTACAAATTACGATATATTATAAAGTATTTACAATGATACATTGCATATTACGTTATATTATAAGGTATTTTCAATGATACACTACAATTACGATGTATTCTAAAGTATTTTCAATGATACACTGTATATTACGTTATATTATAAGGTATTTTCAATGATACACTGCGTATTACGTTATATTATAAGTTATTTTCATTGATAGACTGCATATTACCTTATATAATAAGGTATTTTCAATGATAGACTGCAAATATCACGTTATATTATAATGTATTTTCAATTATACACTGCATATTACGTTATATTATAATGTATTTTCAATGATACACTGCTTATTACGTTATATTATAAGGTATTTCCAATTATACACTGCCTATTACAGTATATTATAAGGTATTTTCAAAGATACACTGCATATTACGTTATATTATAAGGTATTTTCAATGATACACTGCATATTACATTATATTATAAGGTATTTTCAATGATACACTGCATATGACGTTATATTATAATGTATTTTCAATGATACACTGCTTATTACGTTATATTATAACGTATTTTCAATAATACACTGCATATTATATTACATTATAAGGTATTGTCAATGATACACTGCATATTACGTTATATTATATGGTATTTTCAATGATACACTGCATATTACCTTATATTATAAGGTATTTTCAATGATAGACTGCATATTACGTCATTTATAAGGTATTTTCTATGATACACTGCATATTACGTTATATTATAAGGTATTTTCAATGCCACACTGCACATTAAGTTATATTATAATGTATTTCCAATTATACACTGCCTATTACATTATATTATAAGGTATTTTCAAAGATACACTGCATATTACGTTATATTATAAGGTATTTTCCATGATAGACTGCATATAACGTTATGTTATAAGGTATTTCCAATGATTCACTACGTATTACGTTATATTATAAGGAATTTTCAATGATACACTACAAATTACGATATATTATAAGGTATTTTCAATGATACACTGCATATTACGTTATATTATAAGGTATTTTCAGTGATAGACTGGATATTACGTTATATTATAAGGTATTTTCAATGATACACTGCATATTACGTTATATTATAATGTATTTTCAATGATACACTGCATATTACGTTATATTATAATGTATTTTCAATGATACACTGCTTATTACGTTATATTATAAGGTATTTCCAATTATACACTGCCTATTACAGTATATTATAAGGTATTTTCAAAGATACACTGCATATTACGTTATATTATAAGTTATTTTCAATGATACACTGCATATTACATTATATTATAAGGTATTTTCAATGATACACTGCATATTACGTTATATTATAATGTATTTTCAATGATACACTGCTTATTACGTTATATTATAACGTATTTTCAATGATACACTGCATATTATATTACATTATAAGGTATTTTCAATAACACACAGCATATTATGTTACATTATAAGGTATTTTCAATGATACACTGCATATTACGTTACATTATAAGGTATTTTCAATGATACACTGCATATTACGTTATATTATAAGGTATTTTCAATGATACACTGCATATTACGTTATATTATAAAGAATTTTCAATGAATCACTGCATATTACCTTATATTATAAGGTATTTTCAATGATAGACTGCATATTACGTTATATTATATGGTATTTCCAATGATAGACTGCATATTACATTGTATTATAAGGTATTTTCAATGATACACTGCATATTACGTTATATTATAAGGTATTTTCAATGATACACTGCATATTACGTTATATTATAAGCTATATTCAATGATACACTGCGTATTACGTTATATTATAAGTTATTTTCATTGATAGACTGCATATTACCTTATATAATAAGGTATTTTCAATGATAGACTGCAAATATCACGTTATATTATAAGGTATTTTCAATGATACACTGCATATTACGTTATATTATAAGGTATTTTCAATGATACACTGCATATTACATTACATTATAAGGTATTTTCAATGATACACTACAAATTACGTAATATTATAAGGTATTTTCAATGATACACTACAAATTACGATATATTATAAAGTATTTTCAATGATACATTGCATATTACGTTATATTATAAGGTATTTTCAATGATACACTACAATTACGATGTATTCTAAAGTATTTTCAATGATACACTGTATATTACGTTATATTATAAGGTATTTTCAATGATACACTGCGTATTACGTTATATTATAAGTTATTTTCATTGATAGACTGCATATTACCTTATATAATAAGGTATTTTCAATGATAGACTGCAAATATCACGTTATATTATAAGGTATTTTCAATGATACACTGCATATTACGTTATATTATAAGGTATTTTCAATGATACACTGCATATTACATTACATTATAAGGTATTTTCAATGATACATTGCATATTACGTTATATTATAAGGTATTTTCAATGATACACTACAATTACGATGTATTCTAAAGTATTTTCAATGATACACTGTATATTACGTTATATTATAAGGTATTTTCAATGATACACTGCGTATTACGTTATATTATAAGTTATTTTCATTGATAGACTGCATATTACCTTATATAATAAGGTATTTTCAATGATAGACTGCAAATATCACGTTATATTATAAGGTATTTTCAATGATACACTGCATATTACGTTATATTATAACTTATTTTCAATGATACACTGCATATTACATTACATTATAAGGTATTTTCAATGATACACTGCATATTACATTATAAGGTATTTTCAATAACACACAGCATATTATGTTACATTATAAGGTATTTTCAATTATACACTGCATATTACATTATATTATAAGTTATTTTCAATGATACACTGCATATTACATTATTTTATAATGTATTTTCAATGGGAGACTGCATATTACGTTATATTATAAGCTATTTTCAATGATACACTACAAATTACGATATATTATAAGGTGTTTTCAATGATACACTGCATATTACGTTATATTAAAATGTATTTTCAATGATACACTGCATATTACGTTATATTATAAGGTATTTTCAATGATACACTACAATTACGATATATTCTAAAGTATTTTCAATGATACACTGTATATTACGTTATATTATAAGGTATTTTCAATGATACACAGCATATTACGTTATATTATAAGGTATTTTGAATGAATCACTGCATATTATGTTATATTATAAGGAATTTTAAATGATACAGTGCATATTACGTTATATTATAAGGTATTTTCAATGATACACTGCATATTACATTACATTATAAGGTATTTTCAATGATACACTACAAATTACGTTATATTATAAGGTATTTTCAAAGATACACTGCATATTACGTTAAATTATAAGGTATTTTCAATGATACACTGCATATTACATTATATTATAAGGTATTTTCAATGATACACTGCATATTACGTTATATTATAATGTATTTTCAATGATACACTGCTTATTACGTTATATTATAACGTATTTTCAATAATACACTGCATATTATATTACATTATAAGGTATTGTCAATGATACACTGCATATTACGTTATATTATATGGTATTTTCAATGATACACTGCATATTACCTTATATTATAAGGTATTTTCAATGATAGACTGCATATTACGTCATTTATAAGGTATTTTCTATGATACACTGCATATTACGTTATATTATAAGGTATTTTCAATGCCACACTGCACATTAAGTTATATTATAATGTATTTCCAATTATACACTGCCTATTACATTATATTATAAGGTATTTTCAAAGATACACTGCATATTACGTTATATTATAAGGTATTTTCAATGATACACTGCATATTACGTTATATTATAATGTATTTTCAATGATACACTGCATATTACGTTATATTATAATGTATTTTCAATGATACACTGTATATTACGTTATATTATAAGGTATTTTCAATGATACACTGCGTATTACGTTATATTATAAGTTATTTTCATTGATAGACTGCATATTACCTTATATAATAAGGTATTTTCAATGATAGACTGCAAATATCACGTTATATTATAAGGTATTTTCAATGATACACTGCATATTACGTTATATTATAACTTATTTTCAATGATACACTGCATATTACATTACATTATAAGGTATTTTCAATGATACACTGCATATTACATTATAAGGTATTTTCAATAACACACAGCATATTATGTTACATTATAAGGTATTTTCAATTATACACTGCATATTACATTATATTATAAGTTATTTTCAATGATACACTGCATATTACATTATTTTATAATGTATTTTCAATGGGAGACTGCATATTACGTTATATTATAAGCTATTTTCAATGATACACTACAAATTACGATATATTATAAGGTATTTTCAATGATACACTGCATACTACATTACATTATGAGGTATTTTCAATGATAATCTACTATATATAATAAGGTATTTTCAATGATAGACTGCAAATATCACGTTATATTATAAGGTATTTTCAATGATACACTGCATATTACGTTATATTATAAGCTATTTTCAATGATACACTGAATATTACGTTATATTATAAGGTATTTTCAATGATACACTGCATATTACGTTATATTAAAATGTATTTTCAATGATACACTGCATATTACGTTATATTATAAGGTATTTTCAATGATACACTACAATTACGATATATTCTAAAGTATTTTCAATGATACACTGTATATTACGTTATATTATAAGGTATTTTCAATGATACACAGCATATTACGTTATATTATAAGGTATTTTGAATGAATCACTGCATATTACGTTATATTATAAGGAATTTTAAATGATACAGTACATATTACATTACATTATAAGGTATTTTCAATGATACACTGCATATTACGTTATATTATAAGGTATTTTCAGTAATAGACTGGATATTACGTTATATCAAAATGTATTTTCAATGATACACTGCATATAACATTATATTATAAGGTATTTTCAATGATACACTGCATATTCCGTTATAGTATAAGATATTTTCAATGATACACTGCATATTATGTTATATTATAAGGTATTTTCAATGATACACTACATATTACGTTATATTATAAGGTATTTTCAATGATACACTGCATATTACGTTATATTATAACTTATTTTCAATGATACACTGCATATTACATTACATTATAAGGTATTTTCAATGATACACTGCATATTACATTATAAGGTATTTTCAATAACACACAGCATATTATGTTACATTATAAGGTATTTTCAATTATACACTGCATATTACATTATATTATAAGTTATTTTCAATGATACACTGCATATTACATTATTTTATAATGTATTTTCAATGGGAGACTGCATATTACGTTATATTATAAGCTATTTTCAATGATACACTACAAATTACGATATATTATAAGGTATTTTCAATGATACACTGCATACTACATTACATTATGAGGTATTTTCAATGATAATCTACTATATATAATAAGGTATTTTCAATGATAGACTGCAAATATCACGTTATATTATAAGGTATTTTCAATGATACACTGCATATTACGTTATATTATAAGCTATTTTCAATGATACACTGAATATTACGTTATATTATAAGGTATTTTCAATGATACACTGCATATTACGTTATATTATAAGGTATTTTCAATGATACACTGCATATTACGTTATATTATAAGGTATTTTCAATGATACACTACAATTACGATATATTCTAAAGTATTTTCAATGATACACTGTATATTACGTTATATTATAAGGTATTTTCAATGATACACAGCATATTACGTTATATTATAAGGTATTTTCAATGAATCACTGCATATTACGTTATATTATAAGGAATTTTAAATGATACAGTACATATTACATTACATTATAAGGTATTTTCAATGATACACTGCATATTACGTTATATTATAAGGTATTTTCAGTAATAGACTGGATATTACGTTATATCAAAATGTATTTTCAATGATACACTGCATATAACATTATATTATAAGGTATTTTCAATGATACACTGCATATTCCGTTATAGTATAAGATATTTTCAATGATACACTGCATATTATGTTATATTATAAGGTATTTTCAATGATACACTACATATTACGTTATATTATAAGGAATTTTCAATGATACACTGCATATTACATTATTTTATAAGGTATTTTCAACGACACACTGCATATTACGATATATTATAAGGTATTTTCAATGATTCACTGCAAATTACGTTATATTATAATGTATTTTCAATGATACACTGCATATTACATTATATTATAAGGTATTTTCAATGATACACTGCATATTACGTTATATTATAATGTATTTTCAATGATACACTGCATATTACGTTATATTATAATGTATTTTCAATGATACACTGCTTATTACGTTATATTATAAGGTATTTCCAATTATACACTGCCTATTACAGTATATTATAAGGTATTTTCAAAGATACACTGCATATTACGTTATATTATAAGGTATTTTTTATTGATAGACTAGAATTACCATATATTCTAAGGTATTTTCAATGATACACTGCATATTACGTTATATCATAAGGTATTTTCACGGATACACCGCATATTACGTTATATTATAAGGTATTTTTCAGTGATACACTGCATATTACGTTATACTATAAGGTATTTTCAATGATACACTACAAATTACGATATATTATAAGGTATTTTCAATGATACACTGCATATTACTTCATATTATAAGGTATTTTCATTGATAGACTAGAATTACCATATATTCTAAGGTATTTTCAATGATACACTGCATATTACATTATATTATAAGGTATTTTCAATGATACACTGCATATTACGTTATATTATAATGTATTTTCAATGATACACTGCTTATTACGTTATATTATAACGTATTTTCAATGATAAACTACTATATATAATAAGGTATTTTCAATGATAGACTGCAAATATCACGTTATATTATAAGGTATTTTCAATGATACACTGCATATTACGTTATATTATAAGCTATTTTCAATGATACACTGAATATTACGTTATATTATAAGGTATTTTCAATGATACACTGCATATTACGTTATATTAAAATGTATTTTCAATGATACACTGCATATTACGTTATATTATAAGGTATTTTCAATGATACACTACAATTACGATATATTCTAAAGTATTTTCAATGATACACTGTATATTACGTTATATTATAAGGTATTTTCAATGATACACAGCATATTACGTTATATTATAAGGTATTTTGAATGAATCACTGCATATTACGTTATATTATAAGGAATTTTAAATGATACAGTACATATTACATTACATTATAAGGTATTTTCAATGATACACTGCATATTACGTTATATTATAAGGTATTTTCAGTAATAGACTGGATATTACGTTATATCAAAATGTATTTTCAATGATACACTGCATATAACATTATATTATAAGGTATTTTCAATGATACACTGCATATTACGTTATAGTATAATGTATTTTCAATGATACACTGCATATTACGATATATTATAAGGTATTTTCAATGATTCACTGCAAATTACGTTATATTATAATGTATTTTCAATGATACACTGCATATTACATTATATTATAAGGTATTTTCAATGATACACTGCATATTACGTTATATTATAATGTATTTTCAATGATACACTGCATATTACGTTATATTATAATGTATTTTCAATGATACACTGCTTATTACGTTATATTATAAGGTATTTCCAATTATACACTGCCTATTACAGTATATTATAAGGTATTTTCAAAGATACACTGCATATTACGTTATATTATAAGGTATTTTTTATTGATAGACTAGAATTACCATATATTCTAAGGTATTTTCAATGATACACTGCATATTACGTTATATCATAAGGTATTTTCACGGATACACCGCATATTACGTTATATTATAAGGTATTTTTCAGTGATACACTGCATATTACGTTATACTATAAGGTATTTTCAATGATACACTACAAATTACGATATATTATAAGGTATTTTCAATGATACACTGCATATTACTTCATATTATAAGGTATTTTCATTGATAGACTAGAATTACCATATATTCTAAGGTATTTTCAATGATACACTGCATATTACATTATATTATAAGGTATTTTCAATGATACACTGCATATTACGTTATATTATAATGTATTTTCAATGATACACTGCTTATTACGTTATATTATAACGTATTTTCAATGATAAACTACTATATATAATAAGGTATTTTCAATGATAGACTGCAAATATCACGTTATATTATAAGGTATTTTCAATGATACACTGCATATTACGTTATATTATAAGCTATTTTCAATGATGCACTGAATATTACGTTATATTATAAGGTATTTTCAATGATACACTGCATATTACGTTATATTAAAATGTATTTTCAATGATACACTGCATATTACGTTATATTATAAGGTATTTTCAATGATACACTACAATTACGATATATTCTAAAGTATTTTCAATGATACACTGTATATTACGTTATATTATAAGGTATTTTCAATGATACACAGCATATTACGTTATATTATAAGGTATTTTGAATGAATCACTGCATATTACGTTATATTATAAGGAATTTTAAATGATACAGTACATATTACATTACATTATAAGGTATTTTCAATGATACACTGCATATTACGTTATATTATAAGGTATTTTCAGTAATAGACTGGATATTACGTTATATCAAAATGTATTTTCAATGATACACTGCATATAACATTATATTATAAGGTATTTTCAATGATACATTGCATATTACGTTATATTATAAGGAATTTTAAATGATACAGTACATATTACATTACATTATAAGGTATTTTCAATGATACACTGCATATTACGTTATATTATAAGGTATTTTCAGTAATAGACTGGATATTACGTTATATCAAAATGTATTTTCAATGATACACTGCATATAACATTATATTATAAGGTATTTTCAATGATACACTGCATATTACGTTATAGTATAATGTATTTTCAATGATACACTGCATATTACGTTATATTATAAGGTATTTTCAATGATACACTGCATATTACGTTATATTATAAGGTATTTTCAGTAATAGACTGGATATTACGTTATATCAAAATGTATTTTCAATGATACACTGCATATAACATTATATTATAAGGTATTTTCAATGATACACTGCATATTACGTTATAGTATAATGTATTTTCAATGATA
>CAKAJI010000041.1:0-41504 GCA_916610255.1 Lasioglossum lativentre
AGGTATTTTCACTGATACACTGAATATTACGTTATATTATAAGGTATTTTCAATGATACACTGAATATTACGTTATGTTATAAGGTATTTTCATTGATACACTACAAATTACCATATATTATAAGGTATTTTCAATGATACACTACAAATTTCGATATATTATAAGGTATTTTCAATGATACACTGCATATTACTTTATATTATAAGGTATTTTCATTGATACACTACAAATTACGATATATTATAAGGTATTTTCAATGATACACAGCATATTACGTTATATTATAAGGTATTTTCATTGATAGACTAGAATTACCATATATTCTAAGGTATTTTCAATGATACACTGCATATTACGTTATATTATAAGGTATTTTCAATGATACACTGCATATTACGTTATATTATAAGGTATTTTCAATGATACATTGCATATTACGTTATATTATAAGGTATTTTCAATGATAAACTACTATATATTATAAGGTATTTTCAATGATACACTACAAATTACGATATATTATAAGGTATTTTCACTGATACACTGAATATTACGTTATATTATAAGGTATTTTCAAAGATACACTTCATATTACGTTATATTATAATGTATTTTCAATGATACACTGCATATTATGTTATATTATAAGGTATTTTCAATGATACACAGAATATTACGTTATATTATAAGGTATTTTCATTGATATACTACAAATTACGATATATTATAAGGTATTTTCAATGATACACAGCATATTACGTTATATTATAAGGTATTTTCAATGATAAACTACTATATATTATAAGGTATTTTCAATGATACACTACAAATTACGATATATTATAAGGTATTTTCACTGATACACTGAATATTACGTTATATTATAAGGTATTATCATAGATAGACTAGAATTACCATATATTCTAAGGTATTTTCAATGATACACTGCATATTACGTTATATTATAAGGTATTTTCAATGATACACTGCATATTACGTTATATCATAAGGTATTTTGAATGATACACTGCATATTACGTTATATTATAAGGTATTTTCAATGATACACTGCATATTACGTTATATTATAAGGTATTTCCAATGATACACAGAATATTACGTTATATTATAAGGTATTTTCAATGATACACTGCATATTACCATATATTATAAGGTATTTTCAATGATACACTACAAATTACGTTATATTATAAGGTATTTTCATTGATACACTACAAATTACGATATATTATAAGGTATTTTCAATGATACACAGCATATTACGTTATATTATAAGGTATTTTCATTGATAGACTAGAATTACCATATATTCTAAGGTATTTTCAATGATACACTGCATATTACGTTATATTAAAAGGTATTTTCAATGATACACTGCATATTACGTTATATTCTCAGGTATTTTCAATGATACACTGCATATTACGTTATATTATAAGGTATTTTCAATGATACACTGCATATTACGTTATATTATAAGGTATTTTCAATGATACACAGAATATTACGTTATATTATAAGGTATTTTCATTGATACACTACAAATTACCATATATTATAAGGTATTTCCAATGATACACTGCATATTACGTTATATTATAAGGTATTTTGAATGATACACTGCATATTACGTTATATTATAAGGTATTTTCATTGATAGACTAGAATTACCATATATTCTAAGGTATTTTCAATGATACACTGCATATTACGTTAAATTATAAGGTATTTTCAATGATACACTGCATATTACGTTTTATTATAAGGTATTTTCGATGATACACTGCATATTACGTTATATTATTAGGTATTTTCAATGATACACTAAAAAATTACGATATATTATAAGGTATTTCCAATGATACTCTGCATATTACGTTATATTATAAGGAATTTTCAATGATACACTGCATATTACGTTATATTATAAGGTATTTTCATTGATAGCCTAGAATTACCATATATTCTCAGGTATTTCCAATGATACACTGCATATTACGTTATATTATAAGGTATTTTCAATGATACACTGCATATTACGTTATATTATAAGGTATTTTCAATGATACACAGAATATTACGTTTTATAATAAGGTATTTTCAATGATAAACTACTATATATTATAAGGTATTTTCAATGATACACTACAAATTACAATATATTACAAGGTATTTTCAATGATACACTGCATATTACGTTATATTATAAGGTATTTTCAATGATACACTGCATATTACGTTATATTATAAGGTATTTTCAATGATACACAGAATATTACGTTATATTATAAGGTATTTTCAAAGATACACAGAATAGTACGTTATATTATAAGGTATTTTCAATGATAAACTACTATATATTATAAGGTATTTTCAATGATACACTACAAATTACGATATATTATAAGGTATTTTCACTGATACACTGCATATTACGTTATATTATAAGGTATTTTCATTGATAGACTAGAATTACCATATATTCTAAGGTATTTTCAATGATACACTACAAATTACGATATATTATAAGGTATTTTCAATGATACACTGCATATTACGTTTATTATAAGGTATTTTCAATGATACATTGCATATTACGTTTTATTATAAGGTATTTTCAATGATACACAGAATATTACGTTATATTATAAGGTATTTTCATTGATACACTACAAATTACCATATATTATAAGGTATCTTCAATGATACACTGCATATTACGTTTTATTATAAGGTATTTTCAATGATACACTGCATATTACGTTTTATTATAAGGTATTTTCAATGATACATTGCATATTACGTTATATTATAAGGTATTTTCAGTGATAAACTACTATATATTACAAGGTAGTTTCAATGATACACTACAAATTACGATATATTATAAGGTATTTTCAATGATACACAGCATATTACGTTATATTATAATGTATTTTCAATGATACACTGCATATTATGTTATATTATAAGGTATTTCCAATGATACACTGCATATAACCATATATTATAAGGTATTTTCAATGATACACTGCATATTACGTTATATTATAAGGTATTTTCAATGATACACTGCATATTACGTTATATTATAAGGTATTTTCAATGATACACTGCATATTACGTTATATTATAAGGTATTTCCAATGATACACTGCATATTACCATATATTATAAGGTATTTTCAATGATACACTGCATATTACCATATATTATAAGGTATTTTCAATAAATACACTACAAATTACGATATATTATAAGGTATTTTCGATGATACACTGCATATTACTTTATATTATAAGGTATTTTCATTGATACACTACAAATTACGATATATTATAAGGTATTTTCAATGATACACTGCATATTACGTTATATTATAAGGTATTTTCATTGATAGACTAGAATTACCATATATTCTAAGGTATTTTCAATGATACACTGCATATTACGTTATATTATAAGGTATTTTCAATGATACACTGCATATTACGTTATATTATAAGTTATTTTCAATGATACACAGAATATTACGTTATATTATAAGGTATTTTCATTGATACACTACAAATTACCATATATTATAAGGTATCTTCAATGATACACTGCATATTACGTTATACTATAAGGTATTTTCAATGATACACTGCATATTACGTTTTATTATAAGGTATTTTCAATGATACATTGCATATTACGTTATATTATAATGTATTTTCAATGATACACTGCATATTATGTTATATTATAAGGTATTTTCAATGATACACTGCATATTACGTTATATTATAAGGTATTTTCAATGATACACTGCATATTACGTTATATTATAAGGTATTTTCAATGATACACTGCATATTACGTTATATTATAAGGTATTTTCATTGATACACTACAAATTACGATATATTATAAGGTATTTTCAATGATACACTGCATATTACGTTATATTATAAGGTATTTTCAGTGATAAACTACTATATATCACAAGGTAGTTTCAATGATACACTACAAATTACCATATATTCTAAGGTATTTTCAATGATACACTGCATATTACGTTATATTATAAGGTATTTTCAAAGATACACTGCATATTACGTTATATTATAATGTATTTTCAATGATACACTGCATATTATGTTATATTATAAGGTATTTTCAATGATACACTGCATATTACGTTTTATTATAAGGTATTTTCAATGATACATTGCATATTACGTTTTATTATAAGGTATTTTCAATGATACACAGAATATTACGTTATATTATAAGGTATTTTCATTGATACACTACAAATTACCATATATTATAAGGTATCTTCAATGATACACTGCATATTACGTTTTATTATAAGGTATTTTCAATGGTACACTTCATATTACGTTTTATTATAAGGTATTTTCAATGATTCATTGCATCATACGTTATATTATAAGGTATTTTCAGTGATAAACTACTAAATATTACAAGGTAGTTTCAATGATACACTACAAATTACCATATATTCTAAGGTATTTTCAATGATACACTGCATATTACGTTATATTATAAGGTATTTTCAAAGATACACTGCATATTACGTTATATTATAATGTATTTTCAATGATACACTGCATATTATGTTATATTATAAGGTATTTTCAATGATACACTGCATATTACGTTTTATTATAAGGTATTTTCAATGATACATTGCATATTACGTTATATTATAAGGTATTTTCAGTGATAAACTACTATATATTACAAGGTAGTTTCAATGATACACTACAAATTACCATATATTCTAAGGTATTTTCAATGATACACTGCATATTACGTTATATTATAAGGTATTTTCAAAGATACACTGCATATTACGTTATATTATAATGTATTTTCAATGATACACTGCATATTATGTTATATTATAAGGTATTTTCAATGATACACAGCATATTACGTTATATTATAAGGTATTTTCAATGATAAACTACTATATATTATAAGGTATTTTCAATGATACACTACAAATTACGATATATTATAAGGTATTTTCACTGATACACTGAATATTACGTTATATTATAAGGTATTTTCATAGATAGACTAGAATTACCATATATTCTAAGGTATTTTCAATGATACACTGCATATTACGTTATATTATAAGGTATTTTCAATGATACACTGCATATTACGTTATATTATAAGGTATTTTCAATGATACACTGAATATTACGTTATGTTATAAGGTATTTTCATTGATACACTACAAATTACCATATATTATAAGGTATTTTCAATGATACACTACAAATTTCGATATATTATAAGGTATTTTCAATGATACACTGCATATTACTTTATATTATAAGGTATTTTCATTGATACACTACAAATTACGATATATTATAAGGTATTTTCAATGATACACAGCATATTACGTTATATTATAAGGTATTTTCATTGATAGACTAGAATTACCATATATTCTAAGGTATTTTCAATGATACACTGCATATTACGTTATATTATAAGGTATTTTCAATGATACACTGCATATTACGTTATATTATAAGGTATTTTCAATGATACACTGCATATTACTTTATATTATAAGGTATTTTCATTGATACACTGCATATTACTTTATATTATAAGGTATTTTCATTGATACACTACAAATTACGATATATTATAAGGTATTTTCAATGATACACAGCATATTACGTTATATTATAAGGTATTTTCAATGATAAACTACTATATATTATAAGGTATTTTCAATGATACACTACAAATTACGATATACTATAAGGTATTTTCACTGATACACTGAATATTACGTTATATTATAAGGTATTTTCATAGATAGACTAGAATTACCATATATTCTAAGGTATTTTCAATGATACACTGCATATTACGTTATATTATAAGGTATTTTCAATGATACACTGCATATTACGTTATATTATAAGGTATTTTCAATGATACACTGAATATTACGTTATGTTATAAGGTATTTTCATTGATACACTACAAATTACCATATATTATAAGGTATTTTCAATGATACACTACAAATTTCGATATATTATAAGGTATTTTCAATGATACACTGCATATTACTTTATATTATAAGGTATTTTCATTGATACACTACAAATTACGATATATTATAAGGTATTTTCAATGATACACAGCATATTACGTTATATTATAAGGTATTTTCATTGATAGACTAGAATTACCATATATTCTAAGGTATTTTCAATGATACACTGCATATTACGTTATATTATAAGGTATTTTCAATGATACACTGAATATTACGTTATGTTATAAGGTATTTTCATTGATACACTACAAATTACCATATATTATAAGGTATTTTCAATGATACACTACAAATTACGATATATTATAAGGTATTTTCAATGATACACTGCATATTACTTTATATTATAAGGTATTTTCATTGATACACTACAAATTACGATATATTATAAGGTATTTTCAATGATACACAGCATATTACGTTATATTATAAGGTATTTTCAATGATAAACTACTATATATTATAAGGTATTTTCAATGATACACTACAAATTACGATATACTATAAGGTATTTTCACTGATACACTGAATATTACGTTATATTATAAGGTATTTTCATAGATAGACTAGAATTACCATATATTCTAAGGTATTTTCAATGATACACTGCATATTACGTTATATTATAAGGTATTTTCAATGATACACTGCATATTACGTTATATTATAAGGTATTTTCAATGATACACTGAATATTACGTTATGTTATAAGGTATTTTCATTGATACACTACAAATTACCATATATTCTAAGGTATTTTCAATGATACACTGCATATTACGTTATATTATAAGGTATTTTCAATGATACACTGCATATTACGTTATATTATAAGGTATTTTCAATGATACATTGCATATTACGTTATATTATAAGGTATTTTCAGTGATAAACTACTATATATTACAAGGTAGTTTCAATGATACACAGAATATTACGTTATATTATAAGGTATTTTCAATGATACACTGCATATTACGTTATATTATAATGTATTTTCAATGATACACTGCATATTACGTTATATTATAAGGTATTTTCATTGATACACTACAAATTACCATATATTATAAGGTATTTTCAATGATACACTACAAATTACGATATATTATAAGGTATTTTCAATGATACACTGCATATTACTTTATATTATAAGGTATTTTCATTGATACACTACAAATTACGATATATTATAAGGTATTTTCAATGATACACAGCATATTACGTTATATTATAAGGTATTTTCAATGATAAACTACTATATATTATAAGGTATTTTCAATGATACACTGCATATTACGTTATATTATAATGTATTTTCAATGATACACTGCATATTATGTTATATTATAAGGTATTTTCAATGATACACTGCATATTACGTTATATTATAATGTATTTTCAATGATACACTGCATATTATGTTATATTATAAGGTATTTTCAATGATACACAGAATATTACGTTATATTATAAGGTATTTTCATTGATATACTACAAATTACGATATATTATAAGGTATTTTCAATGATACACAGCATATTACGTTATATTATAAGGTATTTTCAATGATAAACTACTATATATTATAAGGTATTTTCAATGATACACTACAAATTACGATATATTATAAGGTATTTTCACTGATACACTGAATATTACGTTATATTATAAGGTATTATCATAGATAGACTAGAATTACCATATATTCTAAGGTATTTTCAATGATACACTGCATATTACGTTATATTATAAGGTATTTTCAATGATACACTGCATATTACGTTATATCATAAGGTATTTTGAATGATACACTGCATATTACGTTATATTAAAAGGTATTTTCAATGATACACTGCATATTACGTTATATTATAAGGTATTTTCAATGATACACTGAATATTACGTTATGTTATAAGGTATTTTCATTGATACACTACAAATTACCATATATTATAAGGTATTTTCAATGATCCACTACAAATTACGATATATTATAAGGTATTTTCAATGATACACTGCATATTACTTTATATTATAAGGTATTTTCATTGATACACTACAAATTACGATATATTATAAGGTATTTTCAATGATACACAGCATATTACGTTATATTATAAGGTATTTTCAATGATAAACTACTATATATTATAAGGTATTTTCAATGATACACTACAAATTACGATATATTATAAGGTATTTTCACTGATACACTGAATATTACGTTATATTATAAGGTATTTTCATAGATAGACTAGAATTACCATATATTCTAAGGTATTTTCAATGATACACTGCATATTACGTTATATTATAAGGTATTTTCAATGATACACTGCATATTACGTTATATTATAAGGTATTTTCAATGATACACTGAATATTACGTTATGTTATAAGGTATTTTCATTGATACACTACAAATTACCATATATTATAAGGTATTTTCAATGATACACTACAAATTTCGATATATTATAAGGTATTTTCAATGATACACAGCATATTACGTTATATTATAAGGTATTTTCATTGATAGACTAGAATTACCATATATTCTAAGGTATTTTCAATGATACACTGCATATTACGTTATATTATAAGGTATTTTCAATGATACACTGCATATTACGTTATATTATAAGGTATTTTCAATGATACACTGCATATTACGTTATATTATAAGGTATTTTCATTGATACACTACAAATTACCATATATTATAAGGTATTTTCAATGATACACTACAAATTACGATATATTATAAGGTATTTTCAATGATACACTGCATATTACTTTATATTATAAGGTATTTTCATTGATACACTACAAATTACGATATATTATAAGGTATTTTCAATGATACACAGCATATTACGTTATATTATAAGGTATTTTCAATGATAAACTACTATATATTATAAGGTATTTTCAATGATACACTGCATATTACGTTATATTATAATGTATTTTCAATGATACACTGCATATTATGTTATATTATAAGGTATTTTCAATGATACACTGCATATTACGTTATATTATAAGGTATTTTCAATGATACACTGCATATTACGTTATATTATAAGGTATTTTCAATGATACACTGCATATTACGTTATATTATAAGGTATTTTCAATGATACACTGCATATTACGTTATATTATAAGGTATTTTCATTGATACACTACAAATTACCATATATTATAAGGTATTTTCAATGATACACTAAAAAATTTCGATATATTATACGGTATTTCCAATGATACACTGCATATTACCATATATTATAAGGTATTTTCAATGATACACTACAAATTACGATATATTATAAGGTATTTTCAATGATACACTGCATATTACTTTATATTATAATGTATTTTCATTGATACACTACAAATTACGATATATTATAAGGTATTTTCAATGATACACAGCACATTACGTTATATTATAAGGTATTTTCAATGATAAACTACTATATATTATAAGGTATTTTCAATGATACACTACAAATTACGATATATTATAAGGTATTTTCAAAGATACACTGCATATTACGTTATATTATAATGTATTTTCAATGATACACTGCATATTATGTTATATTATAAGGTATTTTCAATGATACACTGCATATTACGTTATATTATAAGGTATTTTCAATGATACACTGCATATTACGTTATATTATAAGGTATTTTCATTGATGCACTACAAATTACCATATATTATAAGGTATTTTCAATGATACACTACAAATTACGATATATTATAAGGTATTTTCAATGATACACTGCATATTACGTTTTATTATAAGGTATTTTCAATGATACATTGCATATTACGTTTTATTATAAGGTATTATCAATGATACACATAATATTACGTTATATTATAAGGTATTTTCATTGATACACTACAAATTACAATATATTATAAGGTATTTTCAATGATACACTGCATATTACGTTATATTATACGGTATTTTCATTGATACACTACAAATTGCGATATATTATAAGGTATCTTCAATGATACACTGCATATTACGTTTTATTATAAGGTATTTTCAATGATACACAGAATATTACGTTATATTATTAGGTATTTTCAATGATACACTAAAAAATTACTATATATTATAAGGTATTTCCAATGATACACTGCATATTACGTTATATTATAAGGTATTTTCAATGATACACTGCATATTACGTTATATTATAAGGTATTTTCATTGATACACTACAAATTACCATATATTATAAGGTATCTTCAATGATACACTGCATATTACGTTTTATTATAAGGTATTTTCAATGATACACTGCATATTACGTTATATTATAAGGAATTTTCAATGATACACTGCATATTACGTTATATTATAAGGTATTTTCATTGATAGACTAGAATTACCATATATTCTAAGGTATTTTCATTGATACACAGAATATTACGTTATATTATAAGGTATTTTCAATGATAAACAACTATATATTACAAGGTATTTTCAATGATACACTGCATATTACGTTATATTGTAAGGTATTTTCAATGATACACAGAATATTACGTTATATTATAAGGTATTTTCAATGATAAACTACTATATATTACAAGGTATTTTCAATGATACACTACAAATTACAATATATTCTAAGGTATTTTCAATGATAAACTACTATATATCATAAGGTATTTTCAATGATACACTGCATATTACGTTATATTATAAGGTATTTCCAATGATACTCTGCATATTACGTTATATTATAACGTATTTTCATTGATACACTACAAATTACGATATATTATAAATTATTTTCAATGATACACTGCATATTACGTTATATTATAAGGTATTTTCAATGATACACTGCATATTACGTTATATTATAAGGTATTTTCATTGATACACTACAAATTACCATATATTATAAGGTATCTTCAATGATACACTGCATATTACGTTTTATTATAAGGTATTTTCAATGATACACTGCATATTACGTTTTATTATAAGGTATTTTCAATGATACACAGAATATTACGTTATATTATTAGGTATTTTCAATGATACACTAAAAAATTACTATATATTATAAGGTATTTCCAATGATACACTGCATATTACGTTATATTATAAGGTATTTTCAATGATACACTGCATATTACGTTATATTATAAGGTATTTTCATTGATACACTACAAATTACCATATATTATAAGGTATCTTCAATGATACACTGCATATTACGTTTTATTATAAGGTATTTTCAATGATACACTGCATATTACGTTATATTATAAGGTATTTTCAATGATACACTACAAATTACGATATATTATAAGGTATTTTCAATGATACACTGCATATTACTTTATATTATAAGGTATTTTCATTGATACACTACAAATTACGATATATTATAAGGTATTTTCAATGATACACAGCATATTACGTTATATTATAAGGTATTTTCAATGATAAACTACTATATATTATAAGGTATTTTCAATGATAAACTACTATATATTATAAGGTATTTTCAATGATACACTACAAATTACGATATATTATAAGGTATTTTCACTGATACACTGCATATTACGTTATATTATAAGGTATTTTCATTGATAGACTACAATTACCATATATTCTAAGGTATTTTCAATGATACACTGCATATTACGTTATATTATAAGGTATTTTCAATGATACACTGCATATTACGTTATATTATAAGGTATTTTCAATGATACACAGAATATTACGTTATATTATAAGGTATTTTCAATGATAAACTACTATATATTAAAAGGTATTTTCAATGATACACTGCATATTACGTTATATTATAAGGTATTTTCATTGATAGCCTAGAATTACCATATATTCTAAGGTATTTCCAATGATACATTGCATATTACGTTATATTATAAGGTATTTTCAATGATACACTGCATATTACGTTATATTATAAGGTATTTTCAATGATACACTGCATATTACGTTATATTATAAGGTATTTTCATTGATAGCCTAGAATTACCATATATTCTAAGGTATTTCCAATGATACATTGCATATTACGTTATATTATAAGGTATTTTCAATGATACACTGCATATTACGTTATATTATAAGGTATTTTCAATGATACACTGCATATTACGTTATATTATAAGGTATTTTCAATGATACACAGAATATTACGTTATATTATAAGGTATTTTCATTGATACGCTACAAATTACGATATATTATAAGGTATTTTCATTGATAGACTACAATTACCATATATTCTAAGGTATTTTCAATGATACACTGCATATTACGTTATATTATAAGGTATTTTCAATGATACATTGCATATTACGTTATATTATTAGGTATTTTCAATGATACACTAAAAAATTTCGATATATTATAAGGTATTTCCAATGATACACTGCATATTACTATATATTATAAGGTATTTTCAATGATACACTACAAATTACGATATATTATAAGGTATTTTCAATGATACACTGCATATTACTTTATATTATAAGGTATTTTCACTGATACACTGCATATTACGTTATATTATAAGGTATTTTCATTGATAGACTACAATTACCATATATTCTAAGGTATTTTCAATGATACACTGCATATTACGTTATATTATAAGGTATTTTCAATGATACACTGCATATTACGTTATATTATAAGGTATTTTCAATGATACACAGAATATTACGTTATATTATAAGGTATTTTCAATGATAAACTACTATATATTATAAGGTATTTTCAATGATACACTGCATATTACGTTATATTATAAGGTATTTTCATTGATAGCCTAGAATTACCATATATTCTAAGGTATTTCCAATGATACATTGCATATTACGTTATATTATAAGGTATTTTCAATGATACACTGCATATTACGTTATATTATAAGGTATTTTCAATGATACACTGCATATTACGTTATATTATAAGGTATTTTCAATGATACACAGAATATTACGTTATATTATAAGGTATTTTCATTGATACGCTACAAATTACGATATATTATAAGGTATTTTCATTGATAGACTACAATTACCATATATTCTAAGGTATTTTCAATGATACACTGCATATTACGTTATATTATAAGGTATTTTCAATGATACATTGCATATTACGTTATATTATTAGGTATTTTCAATGATACACTGCATATTACGTTATATTATAAGGTATTTTCAATGATACACAGAATATTACGTTATATTATAAGGTATTTTCATTGATACGCTACAAATTACGATATATTATAAGGTATTTTCATTGATAGACTACAATTACCATATATTCTAAGGTATTTTCAATGATACACTGCATATTACGTTATATTATAAGGTATTTTCAATGATACATTGCATATTACGTTATATTATTAGGTATTTTCAATGATACACTAAAAAATTTCGATATATTATAAGGTATTTCCAATGATACACTGCATATTACCATATATTATAAGGTATTTTCAATGATACACTACAAATTACGATATATTATAAGGTATTTTCAATGATACACTGCATATTACTTTATATTATAAGGTATTTTCACTGATACACTGCATATTACGTTATATTATAAGGTATTTTCAATGATACACAGAATATTACGTTATATTATAAGGTATTTTCATTGATACGCTACAAATTACGATATATTATAAGGTATTTTCATTGATAGACTACAATTACCATATATTCTAAGGTATTTTCAATGATACACTGCATATTACGTTATATTATAAGGTATTTTCAATGATACATTGCATATTACGTTATATTATTAGGTATTTTCAATGATACACTAAAAAATTTCGATATATTATAAGGTATTTCCAATGATACACTGCATATTACCATATATTATAAGGTATTTTCAATGATACACTACAAATTACGATATATTCTAAGGTATTTTCAATGATACACTGCATATTACGTTATATTATAAGGTATTTTCAATGATACACTGCATATTACGTTATATTATAAGGTATTTTCAATGATACATTGCATATTACGTTATATTATAAGGTATTTTCATTGATGCACTACAAATTACCATATATTATAAGGTATTTTCAATGATACACTACAAATTACGATATATTATAAGGTATTTTCAATGATACACCGCATATTACGTTATATTATAATGTATTTTCAATGATACACTGCATATTACGTTATATTATAAGGTATTTTCAATGATACACTGCATATTACGTTTTATTATAAGGTATTCTCAATGATACACTGCATATAACGATTTATTATAAGGTATTTTCAATGATACACTGCATATTACGTCATATTATAAGGTATTTTCAATGATACACTGCATATTACGTTATATTATAAGGTATTTTCAATGATACACAGAATATTACGTTTTATAATAAGGTATTTTCAATGATACACAGAATATTACGTTTTATAATAAGGTATTTTCAATGATAAACTACTAAATATTATAAGGTATTTCCAATGATACACTACAAATTACGATATATTACAAGGTATTTTCAATGATACACTGCATATTACGTTATATTATAAGGTATTTTCAATGATACACTGCATATTACGTTATATTATAAGGTATTTTCAATGATACACTGCATATTACGTTATATTATAAGGTATTTTCAATGATACACTGCATATTACGTTATATTATAAGGTATTTTCAATGATACACTGCATATTACGTTATATTATAAGGTATTTTCAATGATACACAGAATATTACGTTATATTATAAGGAATTTTCAATGATACACTGCATATTACGTTATATTATAAGGTATTTTCATTGATAGCCTAGAATTACCATATATTCTAAGGTATTTCCAATGATACATTGCATATTACGTTATATTATAAGGTATTTTCAATGATACACTGCATATTACGTTATATTATAAGGTATTTTCAATGATACACCGCATATTACGTTATATTATAATGTATTTTCAATGATACACTGCATATTACGTTATATTATAAGGTATTTTCATTGATACACTACAAATTACGATATATTATAAATTATTTTCAATGATACACTGCATATTACGTTATATTATAAGGTATTTTCAATGATACACTGCATATTACGTTATATTATAAGGTATTTTCAATGATGCACTGCATATTACGTTATACTATTAGGTATTTTCAATGATACACTAAAAAATTACTATATATTATAAGGTATTTCCAATGATACACTGCATATTACGTTATATTATAAGGTATTTTCAATGATACACTGCATATTACCTTATATTATAATGTATTTTCATTGAAAGACTAGAATTACCATATATTCTACGGTATTTTCAATGATACACCGCATATTACGTTATATTATAAGGTATTTTCAATCATACACTGCATATTACGTTATATTATAAGGTATTTTCAATGATAAACTGCATATTACGTTATATTATAAGGTATTTTCAATGATAAACTACTATATATTATAAGGTATTTTCAATGATACACTACAAATTACGATATATTATAAGGTATTTTCAATGATACACTGCATATTACGTTATATTATAAGGTATTTTCAATGATACACTGCATATTACGTTATATTATAAGGTATTTTCAATGATACACTGCATATTACGTTATATTATACGGTATTTTCATTGATACACTACAAATTGCGATATATGATAAGGTATTTTCAATGATACACAGCAGATTACGTTATATTATAAGGTATTTTCAATGATAAACTACTATATATTATAAGGTATTTTCAATGATACACTACAAATTACGATATATTATAAGGTATTTTCACTGATACACTGCATATTACGTTATATTATAAGGTATTTTCATTGATAGACTAGAATTACCATATATTCTAAGGTATTTTCAATGATACACTGCATATTACGTTATATTATAAGGTATTTTCAATGATACACTACAAATTACGATATATTATAAGGTATTTTCAATGATACACTGCATATTACCTTATATTATAAGGTATTTTCATTGATAGACTAGAATTACCATATATTCTAAGGTATTTTCAATGATACACTGCATATTACGTTATATTATAAGGTATTTTCAATGATACACTGCATATTACGTTATATTATAAGGTATTTTCAATGATACACTACAAATTACGATATATTATAAGGTATTTTCAATGATACACTGCATATTACTTTATATTATAAGGTATTTTCATTGATACACTACAAATTACGATATATTATAAGGTATTTTCAATGATACACAGCATATTACGTTATATTATAAGGTATTTTCAATGATAAACTACTATATATTATAAGGTATTTTCAATGATAAACTACTATATATTATAAGGTATTTTCAATGATACACTACAAATTACGATATATTATAAGGTATTTTCACTGATACACTGCATATTACGTTATATTATAAGGTATTTTCAATGATACACTGCATATTACGTTATATTATTAGGTATTTTCAATGATACACTAAAAAATTTCGATATATTATAAGGTATTTCCAATGATACACTGCATATTACCATATATTATAAGGTATTTTCAATGATACACTACAAATTACGATATATTATAAGGTATTTTCAATGATACACTGCATATTACTTTATATTATAAGGTATTTTCATTGATGCACTACAAATTACCATATATTATAAGGTATTTTCAATGATACACTACAAATTACGATATATTATAAGGTATTTTCAATGATACACTGCATATTACTTTATATTATAAGGTATTTTCATTGATACACTACAAATTACGATATATTATAAGGTATTTTCATTGATAGACTACAATTACCATATATTCTAAGGTATTTTCAATGATACACTGCATATTACGTTATATTATAAGGTATTTTCAATGATACACTGCATATTACGTTATATTATAAGGTATTTTCAATGATACACTGCATATTACGTTATATTATAAGGTATTTTCATTGATGCACTACAAATTACCATATATTATAAGGTATTTTCAATGATACACTACAAATTACGATATATTATAAGGTATTTTCAATGATACACCGCATATTACGTTATATTATAATGTATTTTCAATGATACACTGCATATTACGTTATATTATAAGGTATTTTCAATGATACACTGCATATTACGTTTTATTATAAGGTATTTTCAATGATACACAGATTATTACGTTTTATAATAAGGTATTTTCAATGATACACAGAATATTACGTTTTATAATAAGGTATTTTCAATGATAAACTACTAAATATTATAAGGTATTTCCAATGATACACTACAAATTACGATATATTACAAGGTATTTTCAATGATACACTGCATATTACGTTATATTATAAGGTATTTTCAATGATACACTGCATATTACGTTATATTATAAGGTATTTTCAATGATACACTGCATATTACGTTATATTATAAGGTATTTTCAATGATACACTGCATATTACGTTATATTATAAGGTATTTTCAATGATACACTGCATATTACGTTATATTATAAGGTATTTTCAATGATACACAGAAAATTACGTTATATTATAAGGAATTTTCAATGATACACTGCATATTACGTTATATTATAAGGTATTTTCATTGATAGCCTAGAATTACCATATATTCTAAGGTATTTCCAATGATACATTGCATATTACGTTATATTATAAGGTATTTTCAATGATACACTGCATATTACGTTATATTATAAGGCATTTTCAATGATACACCGCATATTACGTTATATTATAATGTATTTTCAATGATACACTGCATATTACGTTATATTATAAGGTATTTTCATTGATACACTACAAATTACGATATATTATAAATTATTTTCAATGTGTGACGTTGCAATTTGCGCCGTCACTTTAGTTCGCGTAAACGGTCCTTTGACCGTGTACGGAGTGGACCGGGCCGACCTCTAGCGGTCACAAAAATCACCCGCCGACACTAGAGCGCTCCTGAAGGAATGACAAAAATCTAAAGATGGGTAATTAACGCCATCTCTTGCGCGTGCCGAGTACGGCGAAGTTTCAGGGCCGTGCCAAGGGGCACGACTGGAAGCCGAAAACCCGAGAAGGCGCCCCTCAAAGGATCAGCCGGAGGAAGAAATGGCCATGGGTAGCGTTTGGTTGGATCCGAAACCCCACAGAGATGTCGAGCTCGGATAGAAAGCTCCAGCAAACCACCGTGAATTGTCGTTCCGGCCGACGTCTCAACCCGCCGTGGCTGGAAATCCGGATCGGGGTGGCGTAGGAGATCCATGTATCGATGTCCAAAAGGACGCAGGTCTGGGGCCCTAGGACCTGTCCGACGATCCTGCGATCTGCTAGTCGCGAGCGGGCGAAGCCACTCGGGAAAATTCGGCAACGAGCGCGTAGTGGGGGGAAACGAGGATCGCCGATCCTGGTCGATGCGGATCGCGGGATCATTGTCGCACTGGTCTCGAACGAAAATAGTCCCGTTACGTACCGCCTAGAAAAGTACCGTAGTTCCGAAGTCGCGGGTGAAATTTCGTGCCACCAGTCGAGCGAGGCGAGGAACGAAGCGGCCGTTCAACAGAAATCCCGCTGATTGTTTATTCCCGACCAAGGGTAAGTCGACCAGTGATTTCCTCGATTCCGTTTTCGCATTGGTTCTTTTCGTTTGGTCCGAGGACGACGCGGTGCCGTCTCGTCCTCGATGTTTCGTTTGGTCGAGGTGTAATACCTCAGGCCGTGAGCTCGCGTCTCGCGTAGAGACGCTTTGAGCAATTTCGTTTAGATCGTTCCCTCCGCGTGCGAAAGGAGTCTTCCTCAGGAGTCGCGTCGGGAAAAGAATAGAGTCGCGAGATAACGTCTAACTCGCGAAATCCGGTAACGAAGTACTAATCGCGCGTGGCGAATCGACTTCCGTTCTCTAACATCTTCGAGAGACAATCGCGACAGTCCGGAATTCCGCGCGCCGATCAACCGCGCTTGCGAATTCTCGTTCGTGCGAGATTTATATTGTACCGCCCATCGTACCGTTGCGAGACAATTCCGTTTGACAAAACGCGCTCCGCGGGCGACCATCTTCCGCAAAAGTGTACTAGGAGCGCGGGCTCCCGGGTCGCGACCACGTGGTCGTCCTACTGTAAAATCGACGTATTGAGATCTTCAATAAAATAACGTAGAGCCCAATCTCGTCTCGTTACACTACACCTGCGCGATCCGCCCTGCCGTGAGGGTAGTCCCCGTTCTTCCCTGTGTCCGAACGCCTGGCCATTCGTGTTGCGATTTCCGTCTCGCGGTTTGCGGGGGCTCGCCCCGGACTCGGCTTCCCCGAGCTCGGGCTGTACTTCACGTTTTGAGTGGTACTTCCCCGTACCTGGCGCCCGAACCGAATCTTTAGCGTTCAAGCCGAGCTCCTCGAAAAACCGTTTTGCCCCGGGAGGACCGTATTTGCACGGCCGCGTACGGCCCAGCCTCAGAGCTTATAAAATTCCGGGAGTTGCCCTTGTCCGAGCGTGGTAAAGACCGCTCGATCGGGGACAACGTCGCAAATTGGCGCCCGAACAGGGACTTTTCTTTCGTAAGGGTTTTTCCCCGAGAACGAAGAAAGACGCAGGGATAACGGACGACTCTCGCAGGTCAAAGTACGGTACGACGAAAACAAATTTCGGATTGATCGCACGCGAAAACGCTATTCTTCCCGACGCTACGAACCGCTGCGAAATTCGCTCAATCCCGATTCAGCGAATTTTGCGTTATCCACGGGCAAAAGCCCAGCCGAGGAAGACTATTACAAGAGCCATTGCGACACACATTTATTACCGTTCTACGTATATTTTTTGTTTTTGTTTCGTTCGGTCTACCATGGGTATTTTGGTTGAAATTTTTTGTTTCCCAATTTGGTTCTCCTGCCCATCCCACAGGTGAGGGGAGTGTACGTTTTGGGTCTAGTATTGAGCCCTTTCCAGTTGTAACATTCGTACTTGTTAATAATTGTTCGCGTAGAGGTAGAATTTTTTTTTTTCTCGCAACACTACCGTAGAGTTTGCGTTCGCATTGTCCGGAGAGACAAATATTGTTGGCGAAGAGTACTGTGTGGTTTAGAAATCGTTCAAACGTATCGAGAACAACGACGAAGAATTTGAACGCGATTCGTAACAATAGCCAATCAAGGCTACGAATTCGGTTAAAGTCAACGCGTTCTCGAGTTTATTTTCGTTTGCGATAAGTCTGGCCGAAATTTCCGATCGCGCTACGACGACGGACAATACGAAGCGATCGAAGGACGGGTGAAGGGGGGTAGAGTCCGGACGCGTAACGTAAACATCGCGCGCGGCCGAGAAGCCTCGTAATAGGAGAGCGTTGTGAACGTCTCGAAGACGAGAAATAAATAACGAATTCTCGTAACGTACCGGGTGACGAGAAATGTCGACCGCCGGAGACGACGCGTCGTATTACAGCGCGTACGAAACCGACCCCGAAGAAGAATACGTTTCTTCATTAAAATGGGACCCGGATGCCCCTCCGTCCAGTCCACGAGTATCGACCGTGACTCTTCAAGTACCGGAAACCCCTACACCCGGGAAAATGAGACCACCGATATTGAAGCGACCCACGACCGTATTCAACTCGAAAGCGCGAACCGACGAAATCCCGACGGAACGCCGCGTACCGTCTTCCGCGTTTGACGTAGTTAGGAAGTGGCGTTTGCATTTTGCGGGAAAACCGGAAGAGGATGCAGAAATGTTCCTCATTCGACTCCGCGATTTGCGAGATTGTTCAAATCTAAAGGACGAAGATCTATTGCGTTGCTTGCCGATTTGTTTTTCCGGCATAGCCGCCTTGTGGTACGCGTCCCGCGGTAAAATCACGACGTGGGAAAAATTCGTGGAGGAATGGGGGAAGAATTTCTTTGATCCGGACTATCAAGAACTTTTAGAACATGATTTGCGAATTCGGAAACAGGGTCCGGACGAACCTGTACGCGATTATCTAACGTACATGCGGACGATGATAGACCGGTTGGAGAATCCGTGGTCGCTACAGAAATGTATTCGACGAATATATTGGAACGCGCGGGAAGAACTACGAATCGGAATCGGGCTAGACAGCGTTAAATCCATCGATGAGCTCGAGGAAAGATTACGGGACGCGGAGAGTAACGTTTCGACCGGTAATGCGGATTTGTATCGGTCTCCGTGTCTAGCGAACAAATCATTCGCCTATGATCCGAGCCGATACAAAAAGCAATCGAAAAATTTGAGTCGCGAGAAATCGTATCAGTTCCGACAATACGAGTCCGTTAACGCAGTCCGCGAAAGGGAAAAGGGGGAGAGCGACGACGAAGGGTACCGAGCGGGACCCTCTCGTCCCCGCGAACCCCCTGCCTCCGAGCGCCGTACGGCGTCACCCCGTCTCCACGCACCGCAGTCGCGTCGCCCGAACGAATACTCGGAGAGACGCGAAGATTCCCGACCGCAACCGAACCGCGGCAAGTCGAGAGTGACAGATACCAGCTGTGCTGTCGGTTCACCGGACTACAAACCGGTGAATAGAAACACATGCTGGAACTGTCAACGCTCAGGGCATTGGGCTAAAGAGTGCAGAGAAAGACCTACTAAGCACTGTTACGGGTGCGGGGAGCCGGGAGTGACCATTCGCGATTGTCGTAGATGCGAAAGAAAATCGGAAAACTTTGTACGGAGCCGCTCGCAAGGGCCAGAACGGTCCCGCGAACAATAATATCGGCCCGCATTTCGGAAATAAATGGAATAAAAGATTTAGATTCACGACCGTCGTTATTAATTATCGATGCGCAGATTGGCAAATATCGAGCGCCAGCTTTAATTGATTCCGGTTCTTCAATATCGTTCGCAAGTCGAGCGGTAATTCGGTCGGTAGAAAACCACGCGGAAATATCGCTCGCGGACAAACCGTGCTATTTTCTACTAGCGACAGGAGCGATAGATAGAGCAACGGAACAAGCGCGCTTACGAATAACGATAAAGAAAGAATCTCGAGACATTCTCGTACGCGTTCTCGATAATTTGGTTAATCCGTTATTGTTAGGAATTGATGCGATAGCAAAATTTGGTATCGTTGTCGAGTATCATAGGGCAAAATGGCATTTTGCGTCGAGACCAAGCCTCGAATTTCCCTTCGGTCCCAAATCAAACGAGCCACTCTGTTGCGGCCTACGAACATTATCGGAAATCGAAAAGGAACGGCTACGCGTATTTTTGGAGAAGGAAATGGCAGACTTTGCAAAAATACCGGGAATGACAACCTTGACCACTCATAGAATTGACGTCGGAGACAATAGGCCTATTAAACAAAGGTCCTATCCGGTCTCACCGATCGTGCAACAAGCGATTTACAAAGAGGTAGATTCGTTATTAGAAAATGGAATAATTGAACCATCGGAAAGCGAGTGGTCAAGCCCGATAGTTATGGTTAAAAAGGCCAATGGCAAATATCGATTTTGTTTAGATTTTCGCAAAGTCAATGCAGTTTCGAAAAAAGACGCGTACCCGTTACCGGTTATGACAAGCATTCTCGATAAATTGCGCGCCGCGCGATACATTTCCACGCTCGATCTCAGTCAAGCTTATTTTCAAATTCCACTCGAGGAAAATAGTAAAGAAATTACCGCGTTTACAGTCCCAGGAAAAGGGTTGTTTCATTTCCGAAGAATGCCATACGGACTCACAGGAGCTCCGGCAACGTTTCAACGTTTATTAGATCGTTTAATTGGGCCAGAAATGGAACCCCATGCTTTCGCGTATCTTGATGATATAATCATCGCGACAACAACGTTTGAAGAACACATGCAGTGGCTTCAACGGGTGTTAAATAAAATAAAATCGGCCGGGTTAATTGTAAATCCCGAAAAATGCGAGTTCTGCAGAGAGGAAGTTAAATATCTAGGATTCGTGGTCAGTCGCGAGGGTTTAAAAGTCGACGCGGAGAAAATCGCACCAATTCAGTCTTTTCCGGCTCCGAAAAATTTGAAGCAATTGCGAAGGTTTCTCGGAATGGCTTCTTGGTACCGAAGATTCATTCCGGACTTTGCAACGGTCGCGGAACCATTGAACATCTTGTTACGAAAAGCACAGACTTGGAAATGGGAGGACGGACAGCAATCCGCCTTCGAGAAATTAAGAGCGTTAATTGCGACCGCGCCGACCCTCGCGTGTCCACATTTTGAAATCCCGTTTGTTCTGCAGACCGACGCAAGTACGGTGGGGCTGGGGGCGGTATTAGGACAAGAGATCGAGGGGGAGGAAAGGGTGATCGCGTTCGCTAGTCGGTCACTTAACAACGCAGAACGAAAATATTCCGCGACGGAACTTGAATGCTTAGCTGTCGTGTGGGCCGTACAGAAATTTAGACCGTATTTGGAGGGTTATCGTTTCACGATTATGACGGATCATAGCAGTCTTCGTTGGTTACGGCAGCTCACGAATCCATCGGGGAGGCTCGCGAGATGGGCATTACAGCTGCTAGAATACGATTTTGAAATAAAATATCGGAAAGGCTCCCTAAATCAGGTGCCTGACGCGCTTTCGCGAATGTTTGAGGGGACCGAAGAGGAAGGGAAAGGGTTGCCAATAGTAGCAGCAACGCGAATAGACTGGTTCGAAGAAAAATTTCGTGCGGTTGAAGCGAATCCAAAGCGATTCCCCGACTGGTCCATTCGCGAGGGGAAACTTTACCATCGACGCACCGATCCATTAATCGCGGAAATTCTCGGTAGAGATTTAGACGAATGGAAATTAGTAATTCCGTCAGAGGGGAGAACAGAAGTTCTAAAAGAATCGCACGACGAGGTACAAGCGGCACATTTAGGGGTGGAAAAGACCTACCACCGATTAGCGAGCAAATATTTTTGGCCGGGAATGTTTCGTACCACGGTAGAATACGTGCGACGCTGTCTCATATGCCAAAAATCGAAGGTGGAACAATCCCTCCCCTCCGGGCTCATGGGAAGGCGTCGTATCGGAACACCATGGATGGTGGTAGCGACAGATATAATGGGTCCGCTCCCTCGTAGTCGCGCTGGATTCGCCTATCTGTTGGTCATGCAAGATCTTTTTACTAAATGGATCGAGTGCTGTCCCCTCCGGAAAGCCACCGGGGCAAAAATTGCGGAAGCGCTCGAGAATCAAATATTTTCGCGTTGGGGAACACCCGAAGTATTGATAACAGACAACGGTACCGAATTTGTGAACAAAGATATTCACCAACTCGCAAAAGATTACGGAATTGCAGTCTCAACGACGCCTCCGTATCATCCGCAGGCAAACCCTGTAGAGCGGGTGAATAGAGTATTGAAAACAATGATAATATCGTACATTGGAAATGATCATCGCGATTGGGATGCGAACATCCCAAAATTCCGTTTCGCGTATAATACCGCACACCACACAGTACTACAAGCGTCTCCGGCATTTCTAAACTTCGGACGAGATCCGAGACCGTTCATATGTAAACGAGCGGCCGAAGAACCGCCGGTAGAATTAGAGACCGTACCCTCCGGGGAGTGGAAGGAACGAATTACGCATCTCGCGTCGTTACGTCATTGGGTAGGCGAAAACCTTGATAGAGCGTACGAAACGCAATCGAAATATTATGATTCGCGCCACCGGGATAAACGCTTCGAAATTGGGGAGTTAGTAATGCGACGAAATCACGTATTGTCGTCGACCGCGCAGAATATCGCGTCGAAACTAAGTCCGAAATTTGTAGGACCCTTCCGTATCGAGTCAAAACCCTCGGAAGTGGTATACAATCTAGCCACGTTAGAGGGCAAGAAAGCTGGAAAAGTCCATGTATCGGACCTGAAATCGTACACTCCACCTCACGACGAACCAGCGGAACAGCCCACCACTGCAAAATTACATCTTACAGATGCAGGAATTATCGAGAGACCCCGAAGAAGAGGCCAGATACAGGATACTGGTCGAAGACCTGGAGATACTCCGCAGAGATTTCGAAGTACTCAGGACCAGCCTCAGACCACCAGTAAGGGTGGCTAAAGAAATTAAAGTGGCGGACCTCCTAGGAGACCTGGGGGAGGCGGCCCAAAAGCTACCACCACCCTTGACACCCACACCACAGGGACCGCCAAGCACAACAATTTCGGAAATATCGAGGGAGGAAACAGTAGATCTCGAGCAAATATACGAGCTTCCCACTCCGGAGGAGGACGAAAACATAATGACTCTCGACGAAACAGCGAGAAGAATAAGCGCGAACCTCGCGGCGCTCCGAAAATATATCGAACACCCGCCAAAAACAATCCCGGCCAGTGTGAAGAAGACGGACACAGCAGGAACGGCAGCGGAAATACCGAAAAAGACCCAAGAACAGAAACCAGTCGCGAAAAGCGAAATTCCGGTACACCTCCGACCACGGAAACAACTCCCGAAATGGGAGCAGTTTGAGCTGCACATGCAAGGGAAAGGCAGTAAAGCGAAAGACTGCGACGCATGTTGGAACTGTGGCAAAAGAGGCCACAATCGCAAGGATTGCAAAGAAGCAAAGCAGCCACACTGCTTCAAATGCGGCCGCCCGAACGAATCGGTACGGACGTGCCCGAATTGCCGAGATGCGTGGAAAAAAATGAACGACGCGCACAGGGAGAACATGGGACTCCCGAAATTCCCACGACAATAAAGCAATCCGGACACGGAAGGAAGAGGAATCCCGCGAAAAGCACCAGCGGCATAATCAATCACGAAGCAGATCATTTTTTTTTGTCGTTTCATTTCCGTTCATTTTCACTTCTTTCCTCTTGTCGCCAAAATTCCGTTTCTTTTTTTTATTACTTTCATTTTTTTTTCTTTCGTCTTTCGATCCCTCATTGCAATGCCGGATCCGAAACAACCGAGAGCGTTTCCGTAGATAGAGGTTACGATCAATAAGGGTCACATTATTTCCGGCCCCATACACCAAAATAAAATAAATTCCGTATTTTCGTATAGGAACCATTGCGTAATTCGTCATTAATTTTGTTACCTTCCCACCCGTAGTTAGAGTGAATTGGTCTCGTCCGATTTTCAGGCATTGTAAGGTATTTTCAGGTAGCAGTAGAACTTTAGGAAGGGGTTGCAGCGAAGGCGTGTTCGTACAGCGGTGAAGGCTCTCTTTGTAAAGGTCGACTTCCAGAGGGAACGCTCTATTTTTGGCGAATCAGGAATCACGGGGTCGACACCCATCGGTCAGTCCGGTCCATTTTTAAGGGGGGGGGAGTTGTGACGTTGCAATTTGCGCCGTCACTTTAGTTCGCGTAAACGGTCCTTTGACCGTGTACGGAGTGGACCGGGCCGACCTCTAGCGGTCACAAAAATCACCCGCCGACACTAGAGCGCTCCTGAAGGAATGACAAAAATCTAAAGATGGGTAATTAACGCCATCTCTTGCGCGTGCCGAGTACGGCGAAGTTTCAGGGCCGTGCCAAGGGGCACGACTGGAAGCCGAAAACCCGAGAAGGCGCCCCTCAAAGGATCAGCCGGAGGAAGAAATGGCCATGGGTAGCGTTTGGTTGGATCCGAAACCCCACAGAGATGTCGAGCTCGGATAGAAAGCTCCAGCAAACCACCGTGAATTGTCGTTCCGGCCGACGTCTCAACCCGCCGTGGCTGGAAATCCGGATCGGGGTGGCGTAGGAGATCCATGTATCGATGTCCAAAAGGACGCAGGTCTGGGGCCCTAGGACCTGTCCGACGATCCTGCGATCTGCTAGTCGCGAGCGGGCGAAGCCACTCGGGAAAATTCGGCAACGAGCGCGTAGTGGGGGGAAACGAGGATCGCCGATCCTGGTCGATGCGGATCGCGGGATCATTGTCGCACTGGTCTCGAACGAAAATAGTCCCGTTACGTACCGCCTAGAAAAGTACCGTAGTTCCGAAGTCGCGGGTGAAATTTCGTGCCACCAGTCGAGCGAGGCGAGGAACGAAGCGGCCGTTCAACAGAAATCCCGCTGATTGTTTATTCCCGACCAAGGGTAAGTCGACCAGTGATTTCCTCGATTCCGTTTTCGCATTGGTTCTTTTCGTTTGGTCCGAGGACGACGCGGTGCCGTCTCGTCCTCGATGTTTCGTTTGGTCGAGGTGTAATACCTCAGGCCGTGAGCTCGCGTCTCGCGTAGAGACGCTTTGAGCAATTTCGTTTAGATCGTTCCCTCCGCGTGCGAAAGGAGTCTTCCTCAGGAGTCGCGTCGGGAAAAGAATAGAGTCGCGAGATAACGTCTAACTCGCGAAATCCGGTAACGAAGTACTAATCGCGCGTGGCGAATCGACTTCCGTTCTCTAACATCTTCGAGAGACAATCGCGACAGTCCGGAATTCCGCGCGCCGATCAACCGCGCTTGCGAATTCTCGTTCGTGCGAGATTTATATTGTACCGCCCATCGTACCGTTGCGAGACAATTCCGTTTGACAAAACGCGCTCCGCGGGCGACCATCTTCCGCAAAAGTGTACTAGGAGCGCGGGCTCCCGGGTCGCGACCACGTGGTCGTCCTACTGTAAAATCGACGTATTGAGATCTTCAATAAAATAACGTAGAGCCCAATCTCGTCTCGTTACACTACACCTGCGCGATCCGCCCTGCCGTGAGGGTAGTCCCCGTTCTTCCCTGTGTCCGAACGCCTGGCCATTCGTGTTGCGATTTCCGTCTCGCGGTTTGCGGGGGCTCGCCCCGGACTCGGCTTCCCCGAGCTCGGGCTGTACTTCACGTTTTGAGTGGTACTTCCCCGTACCTGGCGCCCGAACCGAATCTTTAGCGTTCAAGCCGAGCTCCTCGAAAAACCGTTTTGCCCCGGGAGGACCGTATTTGCACGGCCGCGTACGGCCCAGCCTCAGAGCTTATAAAATTCCGGGAGTTGCCCTTGTCCGAGCGTGGTAAAGACCGCTCGATCGGGGACAACGTCGCAAATGATACACTGCATATTACGTTATATTATAAGGTATTTTCAATGATACACTGCATATTACGTTATATTATAAGGTATTTTCAATGATGCACTGCATATTACGTTATATTATTAGGTATTTTCAATGATACACTAAAAAATTACTATATATTATAAGGTATTTCCAATGATACACTGCATATTACGTTATATTATAAGGTATTTTCAATGATACACTGCATATTACCTTATATTATAATGTATTTTCATTGAAAGACTAGAATTACCATATATTCTACGGTATTTTCAATGATACACCGCATATTACGTTATATTATAAGGTATTTTCAATCATACACTGCATATTACGTTATATTATAAGGTATTTTCAATGATAAACTGCATATTACGTTATATTATAAGGTATTTTCAATGATAAACTACTATATATTATAAGGTATTTTCAATGATACACTACAAATTACGATATATTATAAGGTATTTTCAATGATACACTGCATATTACGTTATATTATAAGGTATTTTCATTGATAGACTAGAATTACCATATATTCTAAGGTATTTTCAATGATACACTGCATATTACGTTATATTATAAGGTATTTTCAATGATACACTGCATATTACGTTATATTATAAGGTATTTTCAATGATACACTGCATATTACGTTATATTATAAGGTATTTTCAATGATACACTGCATATTACGTTATATTATACGGTATTTTCATTGATACACTACAAATTGCGATATATGATAAGGTATTTTCAATGATACACAGCAGATTACGTTATATTATCAGGTATTTTCAATGATAAACTACTATATATTATAAGGTATTTTCAATGATACACTACAAATTACGATATATTATAAGGTATTTTCACTGATACACTGCATATTACGTTATATTATAAGGTATTTTCATTGATAGACTAGAATTACCATATATTCTAAGGTATTTTCAATGATACACTGCATATTACGTTATATTATAAGGTATTTTCAATGATACACTGCATATTACGTTATATTATAAGGTATTTTCAATGATACACTACAAATTACGATATATTATAAGGTATTTTCAATGATACACTGCATATTACTTTATATTATAAGGTATTTTCATTGATACACTACAAATTACGATATATTATAAGGTATTTTCAATGATACACAGCATATTACGTTATATTATAAGGTATTTTCAATGATAAACTACTATATATTATAAGGTATTTTCAATGATAAACTACTATATATTATAAGGTATTTTCAATGATACACTACAAATTACGATATATTATAAGGTATTTTCACTGATACACTGCATATTACGTTATATTATAAGGTATTTTCATTGATAGACTACAATTACCATATATTCTAAGGTATTTTCAATGATACACTGCATATTACGTTATATTATAAGGTATTTTCAATGATACACTGCATATTACGTTATATTATAAGGTATTTTCAATGATACACAGAATATTACGTTATATTATAAGGTATTTTCATTGATACACTACAAATTACGATATATTATAAGGTATTTTCATTGATAGACTACAATTACCATATATTCTAAGGTATTTTCAATGATACACTGCATATTACGTTATATTATAAGGTATTTTCAATGATACATTGCATATTACGTTATATTATTAGGTATTTTCAATGATACACTAAAAAATTTCGATATATTATAAGGTATTTCCAATGATACACAGCATATTACCATATATTATAAGGTATTTTCAATGATACACTACAAATTACGATATATTATAAGGTATTTTCAATGATACACTGCATATTACTTTATATTATAAGGTATTTTCATTGATGCACTACAAATTACCATATATTATAAGGTATTTTCAATGATACACTACAAATTACGATATATTATAAGGTATTTTCAATGATACACTGCATATTACGTTTTATTATAAGGTATTTTCAATGATACATTGCATATTACGTTTTATTATAAGGTATTTTCAATGATACACAGAATATTACGTTATATTATAAGGTATTTTCATTGATACACTACAAATTACAATATATTATAAGGTATTTTCAATGATAAACTACTATATATTATAAGGTATTTTCAATGATACACTACAAATTACGATATATTATAAGGTATTTTCACTGATACACTGCATATTACGTTATATTATAAGGTATTTTCATTGATAGACTACAATTACCATATATTCTAAGGTATTTTCAATGATACACTGCATATTACGTTATATTATAAGGTATTTTCAATGATACACTGCATATTACGTTATATTATAAGGTATTTTCAATGATACACAGAATATTACGTTATATTATAAGGTATTTTCATTGATACACTACAAATTACGATATATTATAAGGTATTTTCATTGATAGACTACAATTACCATATATTCTAAGGTATTTTCAATGATACACTGCATATTACGTTATATTATAAGGTATTTTCAATGATACATTGCATATTACGTTATATTATTAGGTATTTTCAATGATACACTAAAAAATTTCGATATATTATAAGGTATTTCCAATGATACACTGCATATTACCATATATTATAAGGTATTTTCAATGATACACTACAAATTACGATATATTATAAGGTATTTTCAA
This sequence comes from Lasioglossum lativentre, assembly GCA_916610255.1. Classification (NCBI taxonomy): domain Eukaryota; kingdom Metazoa; phylum Arthropoda; class Insecta; order Hymenoptera; family Halictidae; genus Lasioglossum; species Lasioglossum lativentre. The sequence continues at coordinate 30,846 of CAKAJI010000041.1, forward strand.
TGATACACTGCATATTACTTTATATTATAAGGTATTTTCATTGATGCACTACAAATTACCATATATTATAAGGTATTTTCAATGATACACTACAAATTACGATATATTATAAGGTATTTTCAATGATACACTGCATATTACGTTTTATTATAAGGTATTTTCAATGATACATTGCATATTACGTTTTATTATAAGGTATTTTCAATGATACACAGAATATTACGTTATATTATAAGGTATTTTCATTGATACACTACAAATTACAATATATTATAAGGTATTTTCAATGATACACAGCAGATTACGTTATATTATAAGGTATTTTCAATGATAAACTACTATATATTATAAGGTATTTTCAATGATACACTACAAATTACGATATATTATAAGGTATTTTCACTGATACGCTGCATATTACGTTATATTATAAGGTATTTTCATTGATAGACTAGAATTACCATATATTCTAAGGTATTTTCAATGATACACTGCATATTACGTTATATTATAAGGTATTTTCAATGATACACTGCATATTACGTTATATTATAAGGTATTTTCAATGATACACTACAAATTACGATATATTATAAGGTATTTTCAATGATACACTGCATATTACTTTATATTATAAGGTATTTTCATTGATACACTACAAATTACGATATATTATAAGGTATTTTCAATGATACACAGCATATTACGTTATATTATAAGGTATTTTCAATGATAAACTACTATATATTATAAGGTATTTTCAATGATAAACTACTATATATTATAAGGTATTTTCAATGATACACTACAAATTACGATATATTATAAGGTATTTTCACTGATACACTGCATATTACGTTATATTATAAGGTATTTTCATTGATAGACTACAATTACCATATATTCTAAGGTATTTTCAATGATACACTGCATATTACGTTATATTATAAGGTATTTTCAATGATACACTGCATATTACGTTATATTATAAGGTATTTTCAATGATACACAGAATATTACGTTTTATAATAAGGCATTTTCAATGATAAACTACTAAATATTATAAGCTATTTCCAATGATACACTACAAATTACGATATATTACAAGGTATTTTCAATGATACACTGCATATTACGTTATATTATAAGGTATTTTCAATGATACACTGCATATTACGTTTTATTATAAGGTATTTTCGATGATACACTGCATATTACGTTATATTATTAGGTATTTTCAATGATACACTACAAATTACCATATATTATAAGGTATCATCAATGATACACTGCATATTACGTTTTATTATAAGGAATTTTCAATGATACACTGCATATTACGTTTTATTATAAGGTATTTCCAATGATACACTGCATATTACGTTATATTATAAGGTATTTTCAATGATACACTACATATTACGTCATATTATAAGGTATTTCCAATGATACTCTGCATATTAAGTTATATTATAAGGAATTTTCAATGATACACTGCATATTACGTTATATTATAAGGTATTTTCATTGATAGCCTAGAATTACCATATATTCTAAGGTATTTCCAATGATACATTGCATATTACGTTATATTATAAGGTATTTTCAATGATACACTGCATATTACGTTATATTATAAGGTATTTTCAATGATACACTGCATATTACGTTATATTATAAGGAATTTTCAATGATACACTGCATATTACGTTATATTATAAGGTATTTTCATTGATAGACTAGAATTACCATATATTCTAAGGTATTTTCAATGATACACAGAATATTACGTTATATTATAAGGTATTTTCAATGATAAACAACTATATATTACAAGGTATTTTCAATGATACACTGCATATTACGTTATATTATAAGGTATTTTCAATGATACACTGCATATTACGTTATATTATAAGGTATTTTCAATGATACACTGCATATTACGTTTTATTATAAGGTATTCTCAATGATACACTGCATATTACGATTTATTATAAGGTATTTTCAATGATACACTGCATATTACGTCATATTATAAGGTATTTTCAATGATACACTGCATATTACGTTATATTATAAGGTATTTTCAATGATACACTGCATATTACGTTTTATTATAAGGTATTCTCAATGATACACTGCATATTACGATTTATTATAAGGTATTTTCAATGATACACTGCATATTACGTCATATTATAAGGTATTTTCAATGATACACTGCATATTACGTTATATTATAAGGTATTTTCAATGATACACAGAATATTACGTTTTATAATAAGGCATTTTCAATGATAAACTACTAAATATTATAAGCTATTTCCAATGATACACTACAAATTACGATATATTACAAGGTATTTTCAATGATACACTGCATATTACGTTATATTATAAGGTATTTTCAATGATACACTGCATATTACGTTTTATTATAAGGTATTTTCGGTGATACACTGCATATTACGTTATATTATTAGGTATTTTCAATGATACACTACAAATTACCATATATTATAAGGTATCATCAATGATACACTGCATATTACGTTTTATTATAAGGAATTTTCAATGATATACTGCATATTACGTTTTATTATAAGGTATTTCCAATGATACACTGCATATTACGTTATATTATAAGGTATTTTCAATGATACACTACATATTACGTCATATTATAAGGTATTTCCAATGATACTCTGCATATTAAGTTATATTATAAGGAATTTTCAATGATACACTGCATATTACGTTATATTATAAGGTATTTTCATTGATAGCCTAGAATTACCATATATTCTAAGGTATTTCCAATGATACATTGCATATTACGTTATATTATAAGGTATTTTCAATGATACACTGCATATTACGTTATATTATAAGGTATTTTCAATGATACACTGCATATTACGTTATATTATAAGGTATTTTCAATGATACACTGCATATTACGTTATATTATAAGGTATTTTCATTGATAGACTAGAATTACCATATATTCTAAGGTATTTTCAATGATACACAGAATATTACGTTATATTATAAGGTATTTTCAATGATAAACAACTATATATTACAAGGTATTTTCAATGATACACTGCATATTACGTTATATTATAAGGTATTTTCAATGATACACAGAATATTACGTTATATTATAAGGTATTTTCATTGATACACTACAAATTACAATATATTATAAGGTATTTTCAATGATACACTACAAATTGCGATATATTATAAGGTATTTTCAATGATACACTGCATATTACGTTATATTATAAGGTATTTTCATTGATAGACTAGAATTACCATATATTCTAAGGTATTTTCAATGATACACTGCATATTACGTTATATTATAAGGTATTTTCAATGATACACTGCATATTACGTTATATTATAAGGTATTTTCAATGATACACTGCATATTACGTTATATTATAAGGTATTTTCAATGATACACTGCATATTACGTTATATTATACGGTATTTTCATTGATACACTACAAATTGCGATATATGATAAGGTATTTTCAATGATACACAGCAGATTACGTTATATTATAAGGTATTTTCAATGATAAACTACTATATATTATAAGGTATTTTCAATGATACACTACAAATTACGATATATTATAAGGTATTTTCACTGATACGCTGCATATTACGTTATATTATAAGGTATTTTCATTGATAGACTAGAATTACCATATATTCTAAGGTATTTTCAATGATACACTGCATATTACGTTATATTATAAGGTATTTTCAATGATACACTGCATATTACGTTATATTATAAGGTATTTTCAATGATACACTACAAATTACGATATATTATAAGGTATTTTCAATGATACACTGCATATTACGTTATATTATAAGGTATTTTCATTGATACACTACAAATTACGATATATTATAAATTATTTTCAATGATACACTGCATATTACGTTATATTATAAGGTATTTTCAATGATACACTGCATATTACGTTATATTATAAGGTATTTTCAATGATGCACTGCATATTACGTTATATTATTAGGTATTTTCAATGATACAGTAAAAAATTACTATATATTATAAGGTATTTTCAATGATACACTGCATATTACGTTATATTATAAGGTATTTTCATTGATGCACTACAAATTATCATATATTATAAGGTATTTTCAATGATACACTACAAATTACGATATATTATAAGGTATTTTCAATGATACACCGCATTTTACGTTATATTATAATGTATTTTCAATGATACACTGCATATTACGTTATATTATAAGGTATTTTCAATGATACACTGCATATTACGTTTTATTATAAGGTATTCTCAATGATACACTGCATATTACGATTTATTATAAGGTATTTTCAATGATACACTGCATATTACGTCATATTATAAGGTATTTTCAATGATACACTGCATATTACGTTATATTATAAGGTATTTTCAATGATACACTGCATATTACGTTTTATTATAAGGTATTCTCAATGATACACTGCATATTACGATTTATTATAAGGTATTTTCAATGATACACTGCATATTACGTCATATTATAAGGTATTTTCAATGATACACTGCATATTACGTTATATTATAAGGTATTTTCAATGATACACAGAATATTACGTTTTATAATAAGGCATTTTCAATGATAAACTACTAAATATTATAAGCTATTTCCAATGATACACTACAAATTACGATATATTACAAGGTATTTTCAATGATACACTGCATATTACGTTATATTATAAGGTATTTTCAATGATACACTGCATATTACGTTTTATTATAAGGTATTTTCGGTGATACACTGCATATTACGTTATATTATTAGGTATTTTCAATGATACACTACAAATTACCATATATTATAAGGTATCATCAATGATACACTGCATATTACGTTTTATTATAAGGAATTTTCAATGATATACTGCATATTACGTTTTATTATAAGGTATTTCCAATGATACACTGCATATTACGTTATATTATAAGGTATTTTCAATGATACACTACATATTACGTCATATTATAAGGTATTTCCAATGATACTCTGCATATTAAGTTATATTATAAGGAATTTTCAATGATACACTGCATATTACGTTATATTATAAGGTATTTTCATTGATAGCCTAGAATTACCATATATTCTAAGGTATTTCCAATGATACATTGCATATTACGTTATATTATAAGGTATTTTCAATGATACACTGCATATTACGTTATATTATAAGGTATTTTCAATGATACACTGCATATTACGTTATATTATAAGGAATTTTCAATGATACACTGCATATTACGTTATATTATAAGGTATTTTCATTGATAGACTAGAATTACCATATATTCTAAGGTATTTTCAATGATACACAGAATATTACGTTATATTATAAGGTATTTTCAATGATAAACAACTATATATTACAAGGTATTTTCAATGATACACTGCATATTACGTTATATTATAAGGTATTTTCAATGATACACAGAATATTACGTTATATTATAAGGTATTTTCATTGATACACTACAAATTACAATATATTATAAGGTATTTTCAATGATACACTACAAATTGCGATATATTATAAGGTATTTTCAATGATACACTGCATATTACGTTATATTATAAGGTATTTTCATTGATAGACTAGAATTACCATATATTCTAAGGTATTTTCAATGATACACTGCATATTACGTTATATTATAAGGTATTTTCAATGATACACTGCATATTACGTTATATTATAAGGTATTTTCAATGATACACTGCATATTACGTTATATTATAAGGTATTTTCAATGATACACTGCATATTACGTTATATTATACGGTATTTTCATTGATACACTACAAATTGCGATATATGATAAGGTATTTTCAATGATACACAGCAGATTACGTTATATTATAAGGTATTTTCAATGATAAACTACTATATATTATAAGGTATTTTCAATGATACACTACAAATTACGATATATTATAAGGTATTTTCACTGATACGCTGCATATTACGTTATATTATAAGGTATTTTCATTGATAGACTAGAATTACCATATATTCTAAGGTATTTTCAATGATACACTGCATATTACGTTATATTATAAGGTATTTTCAATGATACACTGCATATTACGTTATATTATAAGGTATTTTCAATGATACACTGCATATTACGTTATATTATAAGGTATTTTCAATGATACACTGCATATTACGTTATATTATAAGGTATTTTCATTGATAGCCTAGAATTACCATATATTCTAAGGTATTTCCAATGATACATTGCATATTACGTTATATTATAAGGTATTTTCAATGATACACTGCATATTACGTTATATTATAAGGTATTTTCAATGATACACCGCATATTACGTTATATTATAATGTATTTTCAATGATACACTGCATATTACGTTATATTATAAGGTATTTTCATTGATGCACTACAAATTATCATATATTATAAGGTATTTTCAATGATACACTACAAATTACGATATATTATAAGGTATTTTCAATGATACACCGCATATTACGTTATATTATAATGTATTTTCAATGATACACTGCATATTACGTTATATTATAAGGTATTTTCAATGATACACTGCATATTACGTTTTATTATAAGGTATTCTCAATGATACACTGCATATTACGATTTATTATAAGGTATTTTCAATGATACACTGCATATTACGTCATATTATAAGGTATTTTCAATGATACACTGCATATTACGTTATATTATAAGGTATTTTCAATGATACACTGCATATTACGTTTTATTATAAGGTATTCTCAATGATACACTGCATATTACGATTTATTATAAGGTATTTTCAATGATACACTGCATATTACGTTATATTATAAGGTATTTTCAATGATACACTGCATATTACGTTATATTATAAGGTATTTTCAATGATACACAGAATATTACGTTTTATAATAAGGCATTTTCAATGATAAACTACTAAATATTATAAGCTATTTCCAATGATACACTACAAATTACGATATATTACAAGGTATTTTCAATGATACACTGCATATTACGTTATATTATAAGGTATTTTCAATGATACACTGCATATTACGTTTTATTATAAGGTATTTTCGGTGATACACTGCATATTACGTTATATTATTAGGTATTTTCAATGATACACTACAAATTACCATATATTATAAGGTATCATCAATGATACACTGCATATTACGTTTTATTATAAGGAATTTTCAATGATATACTGCATATTACGTTTTATTATAAGGTATTTCCAATGATACACTGCATATTACGTTATATTATAAGGTATTTTCAATGATACACTACATATTACGTCATATTATAAGGTATTTCCAATGATACTCTGCATATTAAGTTATATTATAAGGAATTTTCAATGATACACTGCATATTACGTTATATTATAAGGTATTTTCATTGATAGCCTAGAATTACCATATATTCTAAGGTATTTCCAATGATACATTGCATATTACGTTATATTATAAGGTATTTTCAATGATACACTGCATATTACGTTATATTATAAGGTATTTTCAATGATACACTGCATATTACGTTATATTATAAGGAATTTTCAATGATACACTGCATATTACGTTATATTATAAGGTATTTTCATTGATAGACTAGAATTACCATATATTCTAAGGTATTTTCAATGATACACAGAATATTACGTTATATTATAAGGTATTTTCAATGATAAACAACTATATATTACAAGGTATTTTCAATGATACACTGCATATTACGTTATATTATAAGGTATTTTCAATGATACACAGAATATTACGTTATATTATAAGGTATTTTCATTGATACACTACAAATTACAATATATTATAAGGTATTTTCAATGATACACTACAAATTGCGATATATTATAAGGTATTTTCAATGATACACTGCATATTACGTTATATTATAAGGTATTTTCATTGATAGACTAGAATTACCATATATTCTAAGGTATTTTCAATGATACACTGCATATTACGTTATATTATAAGGTATTTTCAATGATACACTGCATATTACGTTATATTATAAGGTATTTTCAATGATACACTGCATATTACGTTATATTATAAGGTATTTTCAATGATACACTGCATATTACGTTATATTATACGGTATTTTCATTGATACACTACAAATTGCGATATATGATAAGGTATTTTCAATGATACACAGCAGATTACGTTATATTATAAGGTATTTTCAATGATAAACTACTATATATTATAAGGTATTTTCAATGATACACTACAAATTACGATATATTATAAGGTATTTTCACTGATACGCTGCATATTACGTTATATTATAAGGTATTTTCATTGATAGACTAGAATTACCATATATTCTAAGGTATTTTCAATGATACACTGCATATTACGTTATATTATAAGGTATTTTCAATGATACACTGCATATTACGTTATATTATAAGGTATTTTCAATGATACACTACAAATTACGATATATTATAAGGTATTTTCAATGATACACTGCATATTACGTTATATTATAAGGTATTTTCATTGATACACTACAAATTACGATATATTATAAATTATTTTCAATGATACACTGCATATTACGTTATATTATAAGGTATTTTTCAATGATACACTGCATATTACGTTATATTATAAGGTATTTTCAATGATGCACTGCATATTACGTTATATTATTAGGTATTTTCAATGATACACTAAAAAATTACTATATATTATAAGGTATTTTCAATGATACACTGCATATTACGTTATATTATAAGGTATTTTCATTGATGCACTACAAATTATCATATATTATAAGGTATTTTCAATGATACACTACAAATTACGATATATTATAAGGTATTTTCAATGATACACCGCATTTTACGTTATATTATAATGTATTTTCAATGATACACTGCATATTACGTTATATTATAAGGTATTTTCAATGATACACTGCATATTACGTTTTATTATAAGGTATTCTCAATGATACACTGCATATTACGATTTATTATAAGGTATTTTCAATGATACACTGCATATTACGTCATATTATAAGGTATTTTCAATGATACACTGCATATTACGTTATATTATAAGGTATTTTCAATGATACACTGCATATTACGTTTTATTATAAGGTATTCTCAATGATACACTGCATATTACGATTTATTATAAGGTATTTTCAATGATACACTGCATATTACGTCATATTATAAGGTATTTTCAATGATACACTGCATATTACGTTATATTATAAGGTATTTTCAATGATACACAGAATATTACGTTTTATAATAAGGCATTTTCAATGATAAACTACTAAATATTATAAGCTATTTCCAATGATACACTACAAATTACGATATATTACAAGGTATTTTCAATGATACACTGCATATTACGTTATATTATAAGGTATTTTCAATGATACACTACATATTACGTTTTATTATAAGGTATTTTCGGTGATACACTGCATATTACGTTATATTATTAGGTATTTTCAATGATACACTACAAATTACCATATATTATAAGGTATCATCAATGATACACTGCATATTACGTTTTATTATAAGGAATTTTCAATGATATACTGCATATTACGTTTTATTATAAGGTATTTCCAATGATACACTGCATATTACGTTATATTATAAGGTATTTTCAATGATACACTACATATTACGTCATATTATAAGGTATTTCCAATGATACTCTGCATATTAAGTTATATTATAAGGAATTTTCAATGATACACTGCATATTACGTTATATTATAAGGTATTTTCATTGATAGCCTAGAATTACCATATATTCTAAGGTATTTCCAATGATACATTGCATATTACGTTATATTATAAGGTATTTTCAATGATACACTGCATATTACGTTATATTATAAGGTATTTTCAATGATACACTGCATATTACGTTATATTATAAGGAATTTTCAATGATACACTGCATATTACGTTATATTATAAGGTATTTTCATTGATAGACTAGAATTACCATATATTCTAAGGTATTTTCAATGATACACAGAATATTACGTTATATTATAAGGTATTTTCAATGATAAACAACTATATATTACAAGGTATTTTCAATGATACACTGCATATTACGTTATATTATAAGGTATTTTCAATGATACACAGAATATTACGTTATATTATAAGGTATTTTCATTGATACACTACAAATTACAATATATTATAAGGTATTTTCAATGATACACTACAAATTGCGATATATTATAAGGTATTTTCAATGATACACTGCATATTACGTTATATTATAAGGTATTTTCATTGATAGACTAGAATTACCATATATTCTAAGGTATTTTCAATGATACACTGCATATTACGTTATATTATAAGGTATTTTCAATGATACACTGCATATTACGTTATATTATAAGGTATTTTCAATGATACACTGCATATTACGTTATATTATAAGGTATTTTCAATGATACACTGCATATTACGTTATATTATACGGTATTTTCATTGATA
>CAKAJI010000042.1:0-35422 GCA_916610255.1 Lasioglossum lativentre
GCATATTACGTTATATTATAAGGTATTTTCAATGATACACTGCATATTACGTTATATGATAAGGTATTTTCAATGATACACTGCATATTACGTTATATTATAAGGTATTTTCAATGATACACTGCATATTACGTTATATTATAAGGTATTTTCAATGATGCACTGCATATTACGTTATATTATAAGGTATTTTCAATGATACACTGCATATTACATTATATTATAAGGTTTTTTCAATGATGCACTGCATATTACGTTATACTATAAGGTATTTTCAATGATACACTACACATTACGATATATTATAAAGTATTTTCAATGATACACTGCATATTACGTTATGTCATAAGGTATTTTCAATGATACACTGCATATTAAGTTATATTATAAGGTATTTTCAATGATACACTGCATATTACGTTATATTATAAGGTATTTTCAATGATACACCGCATATTACGTTATATTATAAGGTATTTTCAATGATACACTGCATATTACGTTATATTATAAGGTATTTTCAATGATACACTGCATATTACGTTATATTATAAGGTATTTTCAATGATACACTGCATATTACGTTATATTATAAGGTATTTTCAATGATAAACTGCATATTACGTTATATTATAAGGTATTTTCAATGATGCACTGCATATTACGTTATACTATAAGGTATTTTCAATGATACACTACACATTACGATATATTATAAGGTATTTTCACTGATACACTGCATATTACGTTATATTATAAGGTATTTTCATTGATAGACTAGAATTACCATATATTCGAGGTATTTTCAATGATAGACTGCATATTACGTTACATCATAAGGTATTTTCAATGATACACTGCATATTAAGTTATATTATAAGGTATTTTCAATGATACACTGCATATTACGTTATATTATAAGGTATTTTCATTGATACACTACAAATTACGATATATTATAAGGTATTTTCAATGATACACAGCATATTATAAGGTATTTTCAATGATAAACAACTATATATTATAAGGTATTTTCAATGATACACTGCATATTACGTTATTTTATAAGGTATTTTTAATGATATATATCATATTACGTTATATTATAAGGTATTTTCAATGACAGACTGCATATAACATTATTTTATAATGTATTTTCAATGGTAGGCTAGAATTACCATATATTCTAAGGTATTTTCAATAATACACTACAAATTACGATATATTATAAGGTATTATCAATGATACACTACAAATTACGATATATTATGAGGTATTTTCAATGATACACTGCATATTACGTTATATTATAAGGTATTTTCAATGATACACTGCATATTACGTTATATTATAAGGTATTTTCAATGATACACTGCATATTAAGTTATATTATAAGGTATTCTCAATGATAAAGTGCTATATATTATAAGGTATTTTCAATGATACACTGCATATTACGTTATATTATAAGGTATTTTCATTGATAGACTAGAATTACCATATATTCTAAGGTATTTTCAATGCTACACTGCATATTACGTTATATCATAAGGTATTTTCAATGATACACTGCATATTAAGTTATATTATAAGGTATTTTCAATGATACACTGCATATTACGTTATATCATAAGGTATTTTCAATGATACACCGCACATTACGTTATATTATAAGGTATTTTCAATGATACACTGCATATTACCATATATTCTAAGGTATTTTCAATGATACACTACAAATTACGATATATTATAAGGTATTTTCAATGATAACCTGCATATTACGTTATATTATAAGGTATTTTCAATGATACACCGCATATTACGTTATATTATAAGGTATTTTCAATGATACACCGCATATTACGTTATATTATAAGGTATTTTCAATGATGCACTGCATATTACGTTATATGATAAGGTATTTTCAATGATACACTGCATATTACGTTATATGATAAGGTATTTTCAATGATACACTGCATATTACGTTATATTATAAGTATTTTCAATGGTATACTGCATATTACGTTATTTTATAATGTATTTTTAATGATACACCGCATATTACGTTATATTATAAGGTTTTTTCAATGATACACTGCATATTACGTTATATTATAAGGTATTTTCAATGATACACTGCATATTACGTTATATTATAAGGTATTTTCAATGATACACCGCATATTACGTTATATTATAAGGTATTTTCAATGATACACTGCATATTACGTTATGTTATAAGGTATTTTCAATGATACACTGCATATTACGTTATATTATAAGGTATTTTCATTGATAGACTAGAATTACCATATATTCTAAGGTATTTTCAATGATACACTACAAATTACGATATATTATAAGGTATTTTCAATGATAACCTGCATATTACGTTATATTATAAGGTATTTTCAAGGATACACCGCATATTACGTTATATTATAAGGTATTTTCAATGATACACTGCATATTAAGTTATATTATAAGGTATTTTCAATGATACACTGCATATTACGTTATATTATAAGGTATTTTCAAGGATACACCGCATATTACGTTATATTATAAGGTATTTTCAATGATACACTGCATATTACGTTATATTATAAGGTATTTTCAATGATACACTGCATATTACGTTATATTATAAGGTATTTTCAATGATACACTGCATATTACGTTATATTATAAGGTATTTTCAATGATGCACTGCATATTACGTTATATTATAAGGTATTTTCAATGATACACTGCATATTACATTATATTATAAGGTTTTTTCAATGATGCACTGCATATTACGTTATACTATAAGGTATTTTCAATGATACACTACACATTACGATATATTATAAAGTATTTTCAATGATACACTGCATATTACGTTATGTCATAAGGTATTTTCAATGATACACTGCATATTAAGTTATATTATAAGGTATTTTCAATGATACACTGCATATTACGTTATATTATAAGGTATTTTCAATGATACACCGCATATTACGTTATATTATAAGGTATTTTCAATGATACACTGCATATTACGTTATATTATAAGGTATTTTCAATGATACACTGCATATTACGTTATATTATAAGGTATTTTCAATGATACACTGCATATTACGTTATATTATAAGGTATTTTCAATGATAAACTGCATATTACGTTATATTATAAGGTATTTTCAATGATGCACTGCATATTACGTTATACTATAAGGTATTTTCAATGATACACTACACATTACGATATATTATAAGGTATTTTCACTGATACACTGCATATTACGTTATATTATAAGGTATTTTCATTGATAGACTAGAATTACCATATATTCGAGGTATTTTCAATGATAGACTGCATATTACGTTACATCATAAGGTATTTTCAATGATACACTGCATATTAAGTTATATTATAAGGTATTTTCAATGATACACTGCATATTACGTTATATTATAAGGTATTTTCATTGATACACTACAAATTACGATATATTATAAGGTATTTTCAATGATACACAGCATATTATAAGGTATTTTCAATGATACACTACAAATTACGATATTTTATAAGGTATTTTCAATGATACACTGCATATTACGTTATTTTATAAGGTATTTTTAATGATATATATCATATTACGTTATATTATAAGGTATTTTCAATGACAGACTGCATATAACATTATTTTATAATGTATTTTCAATGGTAGGCTAGAATTACCATATATTCTAAGGTATTTTCAATAATACACTACAAATTACGATATATTATAAGGTATTATCAATGATACACTACAAATTACGATATATTATGAGGTATTTTCAATGATACACTGCATATTACGTTATATTATAAGGTATTTTCAATGATACACTGCATATTACGTTATATTATAAGGTATTTTCAATGATACACTGCATATTAAGTTATATTATAAGGTATTCTCAATGATAAAGTGCTATATATTATAAGGTATTTTCAATGATACACTGCATATTACGTTATATTATAAGGTATTTTCAATGATGCACTGCATATTACGTTATACTATAAGGTATTTTCAATGATACACTACACATTACGATATATTATAAGGTATTTTCACTGATACACTGCATATTACGTTATATTATAAGGTATTTTCATTGATAGACTAGAATTACCATATATTCGAGTTATTTTCAATGATAGACTGCATATTACGTTACATCATAAGGTATTTTCAATGATACACTGCATATTAAGTTATATTATAAGGTATTTTCAATGATACACTGCATATTACGTTATATTATAAGGTATTTTCATTGATACACTACAAATTACGATATATTATAAGGTATTTTCAATGATACACAGCATATTATAAGGTATTTTCAATGATAAACAACTATATATTATAAGGTATTTTCAATGATACACTGCATATTACGTTATTTTATAAGGTATTTTTAATGATATATATCATATTACGTTATATTATAAGGTATTTTCAATGACAGACTGCATATTACATTATTTTATAATGTATTTTCAATGGTAGGCTAGAATTACCATATATTCTAAGGTATTTTCAATAATACACTACAAATTATGATATATTATAAGGTATTATCAATGATACACTACAAATTACGATATATTATGAGGTATTTTCAATGATACACTGCATATTACGTTATATTATAAGGTATTTTCAATGATACACTGCATATTACGTTATATTATAAGGTATTTTCAATGATACACTGCATATTAAGTTATATTATAAGGTATTCTCAATGATAAAGTGCTATATATTATAAGGTATTTTCAATGATACACTGCATATTACGTTATATTATAAGGTATTTTCATTGATAGACTAGAATTACCATATATTCTAAGGTATTTTCAATGCTACACTGCATATTACGTTATATCATAAGGTATTTTCAATGATACACTGCATATTAAGTTATATTATAAGGTATTTTCAATGATACACTGCATATTACGTTATATCATAAGGTATTTTCAATGATACACCGCACATTACGTTATATTATAAGGTATTTTCAATGATACACTGCATATTACGTTATATTATAAGGTATTTTCAATGATACACTGCATATTACGTTATATTATAAGGTTTTTTCAATGATACACTGCATATTACGTTATATTATAAGGTATTTTCAATGATACACTGCATATTACGTTATATGATAAGGTATTTTCAATGATACACTGCATATTACGTTATATTATAAGGTATTTTCAATGATACACTGCATATTACGTTATATTATAAGGTATTTTCAATGATGCACTGCATATTACGTTATATTATAAGGTATTTTCAATGATACACTGCATATTACATTATATTATAAGGTTTTTTCAATGATGCACTGCATATTACGTTATACTATAAGGTATTTTCAATGATACACTACACATTACGATATATTATAAAGTATTTTCAATGATACACTGCATATTACGTTATATCATAAGGTATTTTCAATGATACACTGCATATTAAGTTATATTATAAGGTATTTTCAATGATACACTGCATATTACGTTATATTATAAGGTATTTTCAATGATACACCGCATATTACGTTATATTATAAGGTATTTTCAATGATACACTGCATATTACGTTATATTATAAGGTATTTTCAATGATACACTGCATATTACGTTATATTATAAGGTATTTTCAATGATACACTGCATATTACGTTATATTATAAGGTATTTTCAATGATAAACTGCATATTACGTTATATTATAAGGTATTTTCAATGATGCACTGCATATTACGTTATACTATAAGGTATTTTCAATGATACACTACACATTACGATATATTATAAGGTATTTTCACTGATACACTGCATATTACGTTATATTATAAGGTATTTTCATTGATAGACTAGAATTACCATATATTCGAGGTATTTTCAATGATAGACTGCATATTACGTTACATCATAAGGTATTTTCAATGATACACTGCATATTAAGTTATATTATAAGGTATTTTCAATGATACACTGCATATTACGTTATATTATAAGGTATTTTCATTGATACACTACAAATTACGATATATTATAAGGTATTTTCAATGATACACAGCATATTATAAGGTATTTTCAATGATAAACAACTATATATTATAAGGTATTTTCAATGATACACTGCATATTACGTTATTTTATAAGGTATTTTTAATGATATATATCATATTACGTTATATTATAAGGTATTTTCAATGACAGACTGCATATAACATTATTTTATAATGTATTTTCAATGGTAGACTAGAATTACCATATATTCTAAGGTATTTTCAATAATACACTACAAATTATGATATATTATAAGGTATTATCAATGATACACTACAAATTACGATATATTATGAGGTATTTTCAATGATACACTGCATATTACGTTATATTATAAGGTATTTTCAATGATACACTGCATATTACGTTATATTATAAGGTATTTTCAATGATACACTGCATATTAAGTTATATTATAAGGTATTCTCAATGATAAAGTGCTATATATTATAAGGTATTTTCAATGATACACTGCATATTACGTTATATTATAAGGTATTTTCAATGATGCACTGCATATTACGTTATACTATAAGGTATTTTCAATGATACACTACACATTACGATATATTATAAGGTATTTTCACTGATACACTGCATATTACGTTATATTATAAGGTATTTTCATTGATAGACTAGAATTACCATATATTCGAGGTATTTTCAATGATAGACTGCATATTACGTTACATCATAAGGTATTTTCAATGATACACTGCATATTAAGTTATATTATAAGGTATTTTCAATGATACACTGCATATTACGTTATATTATAAGGTATTTTCATTGATACACTACAAATTACGATATATTATAAGGTATTTTCAATGATACACAGCATATTATAAGGTATTTTCAATGATAAACAACTATATATTATAAGGTATTTTCAATGATACACTGCATATTACGTTATTTTATAAGGTATTTTTAATGATATATATCATATTACGTTATATTATAAGGTATTTTCAATGACAGACTGCATATAACATTATTTTATAATGTATTTTCAATGGTAGGCTAGAATTACCATATATTCTAAGGTATTTTCAATAATACACTACAAATTACGATATATTATAAGGTATTATCAATGATACACTACAAATTACGATATATTATGAGGTATTTTCAATGATACACTGCATATTACGTTATATTATAAGGTATTTTCAATGATACACTGCATATTACGTTATATTATAAGGTATTTTCAATGATACACTGCATATTAAGTTATATTATAAGGTATTCTCAATGATACACTGCATATTACGTTATATTATAAGGTATTTTCAATGATACACTGCATATTACGTTATATTATAAGGTATTTTCAATGATACACGGCATATTACGTTATATTATAAGGTTTTTTCAATGATACACTGCATATTACGTTATATTATAAGGTATTTTCAATGATACACTGCATATTACGTTATATGATAAGGTATTTTCAATGATACACTGCATATTACGTTATATGATAAGGTATTTTCAATGATACACTGCATATTACGTTATATTATAAGTATTTTCAATGGTATACTGCATATTACGTTATTTTATAATGTATTTTTAATGATACACCGCATATTACGTTATATTATAAGGTTTTTTTCAATGATACACTGCATATTACGTTATATTATAAGGTATTTTCAATGATACACTGCATATTACGTTATATTATAAGGTATTTTCAATGATACACCGCATATTACGTTATATTATAAGGTATTTTCAATGATACACTGCATATTACGTTATGTTATAAGGTATTTTCAATGATACACTGCATATTACGTTATATTATAAGGTATTTTCATTGATAGACTAGAATTACCATATATTCTAAGGTATTTTCAATGATACACTACAAATTACGATATATTATAAGGTATTTTCAATGATAACCTGCATATTACGTTATATTATAAGGTATTTTCAAGGATACACCGCATATTACGTTATATTATAAGGTATTTTCAATGATACACTGCATATTACGTTATATTATAAGGTATTTTCAATGATACACTGCATATTACGTTATATTATAAGGTATTTTCAATGAGAAACTGCATATTACGTTATATTATAAGGTTTTTTCAATGATGCACTGCATATTACGTTATACTATAAGGTATTTTCAATGATACACTACAAATTACGATATATTATAAGGTATTTTCAATGATACACAGCATATTATAAGGTATTTTCAATGATAAACAACTATATATTATAAGGTATTTTCAATGATACACTGCATATTACGTTATATTATAAGTATTTTCAATGATACACCGCATATTACGTTATATTATAAGGTTTTTTCAATGATACACTGCATATTACGTTATATTATAAGGTATTTTCAATGATACACTGCATATTACGTTATATGATAAGGTATTTTCAATGATACACTGCATATTACGTTATATGATAAGGTATTTTCAATGATACACTGCATATTACGTTATATTATAAGTATTTTCAATGGTATACTGCATATTACGTTATTTTATAATGTATTTTTAATGATACACCGAATATTACGTTATATTATAAGGTTTTTTCAATGATACACTGCATATTACGTTATATTATAAGGTATTTTCAATGATACACTGCATATTACGTTATATTATAAGGTTTTTTCAATGATGCACTGCATATTACGTTATACTATAAGGTATTATCAATGATACACTACAAATTACGATATATTATGAGGTATTTTCAATGATACACTGCATATTACGTTATATTATAAGGTAATTTCATTGATAGACTAGAATTACCATATATTCTAAGGTATTTTCAATGATACACTACAAATTACGATATATTATAAGGTATTTTCAATGATAACCTGCATATTACGTTATATTATAAGGTATTTTCAATGATACACCGCATATTACGTTATATTATAAGGTATTTTCAATGATACACCGCATATTACGTTATATTATAAGGTATTTTCAATGATGCACTGCATATTACGTTATACTATAAGGTATTATCAATGATACACTACAAATTACGATATATTATGAGGTATTTTCAATGATACACTGACTATTACGTTATATTATAAGGTATTTTCATTGATAGACTAGAATTACCATATATTCGAGGTATTTTCAATGATAGACTGCATATTACGTTATATCATAAGGTATTTTCAATGACAGAGT
Source organism: Lasioglossum lativentre (assembly GCA_916610255.1). Lineage (NCBI taxonomy): Eukaryota > Metazoa > Arthropoda > Insecta > Hymenoptera > Halictidae > Lasioglossum > Lasioglossum lativentre. The sequence continues at coordinate 9,365 of CAKAJI010000042.1, forward strand.
GCATATTAAGTTATATTATAAGGTATTTTCAATGATACACTGCATATTACGTTATATTATAAGGTATTTTCAAGGATACACCGCATATTACGTTATATTATAAGGTATTTTCAATGATACACTGCATATTACGTTATATTATAAGGTATTTTCAATGATACACTGCATATTACGTTATATTATAAGGTATTTTCAATGATACACTGCATATTACGTTATATTATAAGGTATTTTCATTGATAGACTAGAATTACCATATATTCTAAGGTATTTTCAATGATACACTGCATATTATGTTATATCATAAGGTATTTTCAATGATACACTGCATATTAAGTTATATTATAAGGTTTTTTCAATGATGCACTGCATATTACGTTATACTATAAGGTATTTTCAATGATACACTACAAATTACGATATATTATAAGGTATTTTCAATGATACACTGCATATTACGTTATATTATAAGGTATTTTCATTGATAGACTTGAATTACCATATATTCTAAGGTATTTTCAATGATACGCTACAAATTACGATATAATATAAGGTATTTTCAATGATGCACTGCATATTACGTTATATTATAAGATGTTTTCAATGATACACTGCATATTACGTTATATTATGAGGTATTTTCAAGGACACACTGCATATTACGTTATATTATAAGGTATTTTTAATGATACACTACAAATTACGATATATTATAAGGTATTTTCAATGATACACTGCATATTACTTTATATTATTACGTATTTTGATTGATACAGTTCAAATTACCATATATTATAAGGTATTTTCAATGATACACTGCATATTACGTTTTATCGTAAGGTATTTTCAATGATACACTGCATATTACGTTATATTATAAGGTATTTTCAATGATACACTGCATATTACATTATATCATAAGGTATTTTCAATGATACACTGCATATTACGTTATATTATAAGGTATTTTCAATGATACACTGCATATTACGTAATATTATAAGGTATTTTCAATGATACACTGCATATTAAGTTATATTATAAGGTATTCTCAATGATAAAGTGCTATATATTATACGGTATTTTCAATGATACACTGCATATTACGTTATATTATAAGGTATTTTCATTGATAGACTAGAATTACCATATATTCTAAGGTATTTTCAATGATACACTGCATATTACGTTATATCATAAGGTATTTTCAATGATACACTGCATATTAAGTTATATTATAAGGTATTTTCAATGATACACTGCATATTACGTTATATCATAAGGTATTTTCAATGGACTTCCGTTTCCGGTCGTAAGAGAGAAAGACGTGCGATTTGGTGTGAGAGAGAATTCTGAGTGAAAGTGAGGAGCGCAGGAAGTGAGAAGGGCGAGAGTGTGAGGTGAGGGGTGAGTGAGGATAAGGGGAGGTGGTAGAGGAAGGGCTAAGGGCGAGGAAGTAGGACAGAGAGCATTGGGGGAAGGTTAAAGGGAGAGGAGATTGGAGGTTAGGTTCGCGTGAAGGTAGAGAGCGCGCGAGATTACCGCTGGAAGGAGTGGAAGGTAGCGCGATCTAGCGGGGGAAAGATATTGTAAGAAGGCGGGAAGTTTGAGTAGGAGAAAGGTAGAGAAAAGGAAAAAGTGAAGTTGGAATGGCTGAGAAAGGTGGTGAAGCCAAGGGGGTGGGAAGGGTAGAGGGGGAAGCAGGAAAAGGAAGAGTAGGGAAGATTAGAAGAGATGATAATTTAGAGCGGTGGTTAAGCGCGGAAAGTCTGGAAAGTGGGGAAAACGTGGGGAAGAAAAGGGGAAGAGAGGAGGATGAGGGGGGGTGGAAGGCGATGGTGGAATTTTTAAAAAGAGTGACAAAACAAAAAGGTCGCCGGGGAATACAAAAGGTGGGGAGGGAGTAGAAATGGGAGGGATGGAGGAAATGATGAGGGGATTATTAGGGGAATTCCAGAGGATGAGGGAGGAGTTAGAGGACGAGAGGAAGGAAAGGAAATGGATGATAGAGGAGTGGAGGAAAGAAAGGGAGAGCTGGAAGGAGGAGAGGAGGCAAGAGGGGATAAGAAGGGAAAAGATAGAGAAGTGGCTAGAAAGCATGGAAGGAAGGATTGTAAAAATAGAAGAAAAGATAGGGGAAGGGGGCAGAGGGGCGGAGGAAAAGGGGAAGGAAGGTGAAAAAGGAGGGATGAGGGGGGAAGCGGTGCTGGACAATAGAAGGAGAATAAGGAGGATAGAGGTAATGCAGGATAGGAGAGAAAGAGAGGAGAGGAGGAAAAACATAATAATAAAGAGGATTCAGGTAGAGGGTAAAGATATGAAAGAGGAAGTAAGAAAGGTGTGGGAGTTGGTGGGTGTGAAAGAGGAGGGTATAGAGGTGATAGGGAAGATAGGGAAAGTAGGAAAGGATGGGAGTGGGATGGTAAGGGTTAAAATGGTGAATTTGGAGCAAAAAAGGAAAGTAATGGAGAGAAGGAGAAACTTAAGAGGAAGGAAAGAGTGGTTAGATGATGATCTAACCGAGGAAGAAAGGAGGGCTAGATGGAAAATAGAAAGGGAAGCGGAGAAGGAAAGAGAGAAAGGAAAGAGCGTACAGGTAGGATATATGAAAATGTGGGTGAATGGAAGGATGAAGAGATGGAACGAAATAGAGGAAGATTGGTATGAGGAACAGGGAAACGGGAGTGGGGGGAATGGAGGGGGGAAAGAGGGAGCGGAGGGGGAAAGAGAAAGAGCGCAGGTTACAAGATAGGTTTCTGGAATGTGGCTGGGCTGAGGAACAAGGATATGGACTTTTGGAAAGGATTGGAAGAGTGGGATCTGGTATTTTTGATGGAGACGTGGGTGGAGGAGAAATGTTGGGACAAGGTCAGGGAGAGATTGCCAAGGGGGTACGCATGGAAGGCGCAATGGGCCAGGAGAGTGGGGAAGATGGGAAGGGCAATGGGGGGCATGGTTATGGGGGTAAGGAAGGGGTTAGAGACTGACGGAGGAGAAGTAGAAGGGAGGGAGGGAATGATGGCGATAAGAGTGAAGATAGAGGGGGGGATGGTGGAGGGTGATTGGGGTTTATGTGAATAGGGACTTGGAAAGGAAGCTGGTAGACCTGGGGGAGTGGATTGAGGGAAGGGAGAATGGAGTAAGGGTAATTATAGGGGGGGACTTCAATGTAAGAACAGGGAGGGAAGGGGGAGAGGTGGAGGAAGAGGAGGAAAGGGGGGTGATGGGAAGCAGGAATTCCAGGGATGACAAGGTAAACGCTGAGGGGAGGAGGCTGTGTGAGTACTTAGGCGAGAGGGGGTGGGGGATTCTGAATGGAAATATAAAGGGGGACGAGGAAGGGGAATGGACGTACATAGGGGTGAGAGGAAATTCGGTCATTGACTATGTGCTAGGAAATGAGGAGACAAGAAAGGGGGTGGAAAAGATGGTGGTAGGGGACAGGGTTGACTCAGACCACGTGCCGCTGACTGTATGGATAAAGGGGGAAAGGGGAGGGAGAAGCAAGGAGGAGGGGAGAAGGAAGGAGGCAAAGGTAAGGTGGTCGGAGGAGACGGCGAAGGAATTTAGGGAAAAGTTTGGGAGAGAGAAGGAGGGAGAAGAGGGGGTAGAGGAAGACTGGAAAGGGTTGAAGGAAAAAATAAAGGAGGTGTTAGGGGGAATGGGGAGGAAGAGAATGGGGAGGAGTAGGGGATGGTGGGATGAGGAATGTAGAGAGGAAAAAAGGAAAGTGAGGGAGGAGTTGAGGAGCTGGAGGAAGAGGGGAGGGATGGGAGCGGAGTATAAGTTAAGGAAGAGGGAATACAAGGGGTTGTGTGAGGAAAAGAAGAAAAAGGAGAGGGAGAGGTGGGAAAAGGAGATGGAGGGAGTAAAAACGGAGAAACAGGTGTGGGAGGTGGTGAATAGGGAAAGGAGAAGGAGAAATAGGGTGGACGAGAGAATAAAAATGGAAGAATGGGATGAACACTTCAGGGATCTATTGGGAGGAGTGGAGTGGAGGGTGAGGAAGGGAGGGGCAAGTAAAAGGGGGGATGATGGGGAGAAGGGTAAAGAAAAGTGGGAGGTCAGCAGGGTGATAAAGGGACTGAAGGAGGGAAAAGCAGCTGGGGGAGATGGGATACAGAACGAGGTTTGGAAGCATGGAGGCAGCGAGGTGGTGGATTGGTTATGGAGGGTGTGTAGCAGGGTATGGGCGGGGGAGGGATGGCCAGAGGATTGGGTGGAGGGGGTAATCATCCCAATCGCAAAAAAGGGGGATGGGAGCAAGGTAGGTAACTACAGGGGGGTAACACTGCTGCAGACAGCCTACAAGGTGTACGCAGCAGTGTTGGCGGAAAGGCTGAGAGAGGAAGTGGAGGGGAGGGGGCTGCTACCGGCGAGTCAAACGGGATTCAGGAAGGGGGTGGGATGCGTCGACAACATATACGTGATCAACTATTTGATTAACAGGCAGGTGAGGAGAAAGAGCAGAAGGCTGATAATCACGTTTGTAGACCTGAAGGCGGCTTTTGACTCGGTAGATAGGGAGATACTGATAAGGGCCATGAGGAAAAGGGGGGTGAGGGAGGGGCTGGTGGGGAGGTGCGAGGAACTGTTGAAGGAAACTAAAAGCACGGTAAAAGTGGGGGAAGAGGAGGGGAAAAGTTTCTGGACGGCAAGGGGGGTGAGGCAGGGGTGTCCGCTCAGTCCGCTGCTTTTCACTCTATTGCTAGCCGACCTGGACGAGGTGCTGGAGAAGGGAAGATGGGGAGGGGTAATGGTAGGGGAAAGAAAGCTTTTCACGCTGGCATACGCGGATGATATCGCGATGTTGGCGGAGGAGGAGGAGGGGATGAGAGGGATGCTGGCGGTGCTAGAAAGGTACCTGGAGGAGAAAAAGTTACGGATGAATGTGGAAAAGTCGAAGGTGATGAGATGTAGGAGGGGTGGGGGGAGGTGGAAAAAAGTAACCTGGAGATGGAAGGGGAAGGAGATTGAGGAGGTGGGGGAATATAGGTATCTGGGGTACATTATCACGAGAGACGGGGGACAGAGGAGGCAGGTGGAGGACAGACTAAGGAAGGGGGCGGCGGTAATGGGACAGGTGTGGGGGATAGGAAAGAGGAAATTTAAAAATGACTGGGGCAGGAGGTTATGGTTATTCGACAGACTGGTATGGTCGGTTATTAGCTATGGCGTGGAAATCTGGGGATGGAAAGAGTGGGAAGGGCTGGAAAGACTCCAGGAAAGATTCCTGAGATGGGTCCTAGGGGTCGAAAGGTGTACACCGGGATACCTGGTAAGGGAAGAGCTGCAGAGGGAGCTGTTGAGGGGGAGAGCAAGGCTTAGGGCTTGGGGCTTTGAAAAAAAGCTGGGAGAGGGCAAAGGGGGGGAGCTGGCGCGGCTCTGCTGGGAGGAGGTAAGGAGAAGGGGCAGAAGAGGGGGTATAGTGGATGGATGGGAGAAGGAGAGAAGGGATTATTGGGAGGAGAGGGGATGGTCGGCGGAGGAGGCGGAGGGAAGGTTGGAGGAGAAGAGGGAGACGATAAGTGAGGGGATGGTAAAGTGGGAGAAAATGCGACAGAGGGAGGAGAGATGGGAAAGAATAAGGGGGGCCAGGTACAATGTGTGGTACGGGATGGTGAAGGGAGAGGGAGTTCCGGGGTATTTGGGGAAAGGGTGGGGAGAGAGTAGGTGGCAAAGGGTGGCCAGGTTCAGGCTAGGGAGCGGAATGAAAGGGGGGAAATATTGGTTGGAGGAAGATGAGAGAAAGTGCAGGGTGTGTGGATGGGAGAGAGAGACGTGGGAGCATGTTTGGGAAGTATGTTTGAGAATGGATGAGAAAAGAGGCTGGCAGGAGGTGATGAGCGAAGTGTTAGGGGACGATGGGGAAGGGGAGATGTGGATGAGAAAGGTGGAGGGGTGGAGAGAGAGAATGAATGAAAGGAGTGAAAGAGTGGGAGAAAATGTGCAAGATTGGAATGAGAATGGAACGGCCGGAAGAGGGGGTCCAATTGGTTAGGGAAGGGGGGGTGTGTGTGTGTGTGTAGGATAAAGGGGAAAGCGAACTGCGGCGAGCGTTTAGGTTTTAGGTTTAGGTTAAGATGTATATAGAGGTTTAAGCGGAATAGGTTAAGTTAGGAATAAGGTAGAGTAAGGTGGCGTAAACATTGTAACCCTCAGGGGAACAAAATAAAGTTATATATAAGGTATTTTCAATGATACACCGCATATTACGTTATATTATAAGGTATTTTCAATGATACACTGCATATTACGTTATATTATAAGGTATTTTCAATGATACACTGCATATTACGTTATATTATAAGGTATTTTCAATGATACACCGCATATTACGTTATATTATAAGGTTTTTTCAATGATACACTGCATATTACGTTATATTATAAGTATTTTCAATGGTATACTGCATATTACGTTATTTTATAAGGTATTTTTAATGATATATATCATATTACGTTATATTATAAGGTATTTTCAATGACAGAGTGCATATTACATTATTTTATAATGTATTTTCAATGGTAGACTGCATATTACGTTATATTATAAGGTATTTTCAATGATACACCGCATATTACGTTATATTATAAGGGATTTTCAATGATACACTGCATATTACGTTATATTATAAGGTATTTTCAATGATACACTGCATATTACGTTATATGATAAGGTATTTTCAATGATACACTGCATATTACGTTATATTATAAGGTTTTTTCAATGATGCACTGCATATTACGTTATACTATAAGGTATTATCAATGATACACTACAAATTACGATATATTATGAGGTATTTTCAATGATACACTGACTATTACGTTATATTATAAGGTATTTTCATTGATAGACTAGAATTACCATATATTCGAGGTATTTTCAATGATAGACTGCATATTACGTTATATCATAAGGTATTTTCAATGATACACTGCATATTAAGTTATATTATAAGGTATTTTCAATGATACACTGCATATTACGTTATATTATAAGGTATTTTCAAGGATACACCGCATATTACGTTATATTATAAGGTATTTTCAATGATACACTGCATATTACGTTATATTATAAGGTATTTTCAATGATACACTGCATATTACGTTATATTATAAGGTATTTTCAATGATGCACTGCATATTACGTTATATTATAAGGTATTTTCAATGATACACTGCATATTACGTTATATTATAAGGTTTTTTCAATGATGCACTGCATATTACGTTATACTATAAGGTATTTTCAATGATACACTACACATTACGATATATTATAAAGTATTTTCAATGATACACTGCATATTACGTTATATTATAAGGTATTTTCAAGGATACACCGCATATTACGTTATATTATAAGGTATTTTCAATGATACACTGCATATTACGTTATATTATAAGGTATTTTCAATGATACACTGCATATTACGTTATATTATGAGGTATTTTCAAGGACACACTGCATATTACGTTATATTATAAGGTATTTTTAATGATACACTACAAATTACGATATATTATAAGGTATTTTCAATGATACACTGCATATTACTTTATATTATTACGTATTTTGATTGATACAGTTCAAATTACCATATATTATAAGGTATTTTCAATGATACACTGCATATTACGTTTTATCGTAAGGTATTTTCAATGATACACTGCATATTACGTTATATTATAAGGTATTTTCAATGATACACTGCATATTACGTTATATCATAAGGTATTTTCAATGATACACTGCATATTACGTTATATTATAAGGTATTTTCAATGATACACTGCATATTACGTAATATTATAAGGTATTTCAATGATACACTGCATATTAAGTTATATTATAGGTATTCTCAATGATAAAGTGCTATATATTATAAGGTATTTTCAATGATACACTGCATATTACGTTATATTATAAGGTATTTTCATTGATAGACTAGAATTACCATATATTCTAAGGTATTTTTCAATGATACACTGCATATTACGTTATATCATAAGGTATTTTCAATGATACACTGCATATTAAGTTATATTATAAGGTATTTTCAATGATACACTGCATATTACGTATATCATAAGGTATATTTTCAATGATACACCGCATATTACGTTATATTATAAGGTATTTTCAATGATACACTGCATATTACGTTATATTATAAGGTATTTTCAATGATACACTGCATATTACGTTATATTATAAGGTATTTTCAATGATACACCGCATATTACGGTATATTATAAGGTTTTTTCAATGATACACTGCATATTACGTTATATTATAAGGTATTTTCAATGATACACTGCATATTACGTTATATGATAAGGTATTTTCAATGATACACTGCATATTACGTTATATTATAAGGTTTTTTCAATGATGCACTGCATATTACGTTATACTATAAGGTATTTTCAATGATACACTGCATATTACGTTATATTATAAGGTTTTTTCAATGATGCACTGCATATTACGTTATACTATAAGGTATTTTCAAAGATACACTACAAATTACGATATATTATAAGGTATTTTCAATGATGCACTGCATATTACGTTATACTATAAGGTATTTTCAATGATACACTACACATTACGATATATTATAAGGTATTTTCACTGATACACTGCATATTACGTTATATTATAAGGTATTTTCATTGATAGACTAGAATTACCATATATTCGAGGTATTTTCAATGATAGACTGCATATTACGTTACATCATAAGGTATTTTCAATGATGCACTGCATATTAAGTTATATTATAAGGTATTTTCAATGATACACTGCATATTACGTTATATTATAAGGTATTTTCAAGGATACACCGCATATTATGTTATATTATAAGGTATTTTCAATGATACACTGCATATTACGTTATATTATAAGATGTTTTCAATGATACACTGCATATTACGTTATATTATGAGGTATTTTCAATGATACACTGCATATTACGTTATATTATAAGATATTTTCATTGATAGACTAGAATTACCATATATTCTAAGGTATTTTCAATGATACACTGCATATTACGTTATATTATAAGATGTTTTCAATGATACACTGCATATTACGTTATATTATGAGGTATTTTCAAGGACACACTGCATATTACGTTATATTATAAGGTATTTTTAATGATACACTACAAATTACGATATATTATAAGGTATTTTCAATGATACACTGCATATTACTTTATAATATTACGTATTTTGATTGATACAGTTCAAATTACCATATATTATAAGGTATTTTCAATGATACACTGCATATTACGTTTTATCGTAACGTATTTTCAATGATACACTGCATATTACGTTATATTATAAGGTATTTTCAATGATACACTGCATATTACGTTATATCATAAGGTACTTTCAATGATACACTGCATATTACGTTATATTATAAGGTATTTTCAATGATACACTGCATATTACGTAATATTATAAGGTATTTTCAATGATACACTGCATATTAAGTTATATTATAAGGTATTCTCAATGATAAAGTGCTATATATTATAAGGTATTTTCAATGATACACTGCATATTACGTTATATTATAAGGTATTTTCATTGATAGACTAGAATTACCATATATTCTAAGGTATTTTCAATGATACACTGCATATTACGTTATATCATAAGGTATTTTCAATGATACACTACATATTAAGTTATATTATAAGGTATTTTCAATGATACACTGCATATTAAGTTATATTATAAGGTATTTTCAATGATACACCGCATATTACGTTATATTATAAGGTATTTTCAATGATACACTGCATATTACGTTATATTATAAGGTATTTTCAATGATACACCGCATATTACGGTATATTATAAGGTTTTTTTCAATGATACACTGCATATTACGTTATATTATAAGGTTTTTTTCAATGATGCACTGCATATTACGTTATACTATAAGGTATTTTCAAAGATACACTACAAATTACGATATATTATAAGGTATTTTCAATGATGCACTGCATATTACGTTATACTATAAGGTATTTTCAATGATACACTACACATTACGATATATTATAAGGTATTTTCACTGACACACTGCATATTACGTTATATTATAAGGTATTTTCATTGATAGACTAGAATTACCATATATTCGAGGTATTTTCAATGATAGACTGCATATTACGTTACATCATAAGGTATTTTCAATGATACACTGCATATTAAGTTATATTATAAGGTATTTTCAATGATACACTGCATATTACGTTATATTATAAGGTATTTTCAAGGATACACCGCATATTACGTTATATTATAAGGGATTTTCAATGATACACTGCATATTACGTTATATTATAAGGTATTTTCAATGATACACTGCATATTACGTTATATGATAAGGTATTTTCAATGATACACTGCATATTGCGTTATATTATAAGGTTTTTTCAATGATGCACTGCATATTACGTTATACTATAAGGTATTATCAATGATACACTACAAATTACGATATATTATGAGGTATTTTCAATGATACACTGACTATTACGTTATATTATAAGGTATTTTCATTGATAGACTAGAATTACCATATATTCGAGGTATTTTCAATGATAGACTGCATATTACGTTATATCATAAGGTATTTTCAATGATACACTGCATATTAAGTTATATTATAAGGTATTTTCAATGATACACTGCATATTACGTTATATTATAAGGTATTTTCAAGGATACACCGCATATTACGTTATATTATAAGGTATTTTCAATGATACACTGCATATTACGTTATATTATAAGGTATTTTCAATGATACACTGCATATTACGTTATATTATAAGGTATTTTCAATGATGCACTGCATATTACGTTATATTATAAGGTATTTTCAATGATACACTGCATATTACGTTATATTATAAGGTTTTTTCAATGATGCACTGCATATTACGTTATACTATAAGGTATTTTCAATGATACACTACACATTACGATATATTATAAAGTATTTTCAATGATACACTGCATATTACGTTATGTCATAAGGTATTTTCAATGATACACTGCATATTAAGTTATATTATAAGGTATTTTCAATGATACACTGCATATTACGTTATATTATAAGGTATTTTCAATGATACACCGCATATTACGTTATATTAAAGGTATTTTCAATGATACACTGCATATTACGTTATATTATAAGGTATTTTCAATGATACACTGCATATTACGTTACATTATAAGGTATTTTCAATGATACACTGCATATTACGTTATATTATAAGGTATTTTCAATGATAGACTGCATATTACGTTATATTATAAGGTATTTTCAATGATACACTACACATTACGATATATTATAAAGTATTTTCAATGATACACTGCATATTACGTTATGTCATAAGGTATTTTCAATGATACACTGCATATTAAGTTATATTATAAGGTATTTTCAATGATACACTACACATTACGATATATTATAAAGTATTTTCAATGATACACTGCATATTACGTTATGTCATAAGGTATTTTCAATGATACACTGCATATTAAGTTATATTATAAGGTATTTTCAATGATACACTGCATATTACGTTATATTATAAGGTATTTTCAATGATACTCCGCATATTACGTTATATTATAAGGTGTTTTCAATGATACACTGCATATTACGTTATATTATAAGGTATTTTCAATGATACACTGCATATTACGTTATATTATAAGGTATTTTCAATGATACACTGCATATTACGTTATATCATAAGGTATTTTCAATGATACACTGCATATTAAGTTATATTATAAGGTATTTTCAATGATACACTGCATATTACGTTATACTATAAGGTATTTTCAATGATACAGTACAAATTACGATATATTATAAGGTATTTTCAATGATACACTGCATATTACGTTATATTATAAGATATTTTCATTGATAGACTAGAATTACCATATATTCTAAGGTATTTTCAATGATACACTGCATATTACGTTATATCATAAGGTATTTTCAATGATACACTGCATATTAAGTTATATTATAAGGTATTCTCAATGATAAACTGCTATATATTATAAGGTATTTTCAATGATACACTACAAATTACGATATATTATAAGGTATTTTCAATGATAACCTGCATATTACGTTATATTATAAGGTATTTTCAATGATACACCGCATATTACGTTATATTATAAGGTATTTTCATTGATAGACTAGAATTACCATATATTCTAAGGTATTTTCAATGATACACTGCATATTAAGTTATATTATAAGGTATTTTCAATGATGCACTGCATATTACGTTATACTATAAGGTATTTTCAATGATACACCGCATATTACGTTATATTATAAGGTATTTTCAATGATGCACTGCATATTACGTTATACTATAAGGTATTATCAATGATACACTACAAATTACGATATATTATGAGGTATTTTCAATGATACACTGACTATTACGTTATATTATAAGGTATTTTCATTGATAGACTAGAATTACCATATATTCGAGGTATTTTCAATGATAGACTGCATATTACGTTATATCATAAGGTATTTTCAATGACAGAGTGCATATTAAGTTATATTATAAGGTATTTTCAATGATACACTGCATATTACGTTATATTATAAGGTATTTTCAATGATACACTGCATATTACGTTATATTATAAGGTATTTTCAATGATACACCGCATATTACGTTATATTATAAGGTTTTTTCAATGATACACTGCATATTACGTTATATTATAAGGTATTTTCAATGATAGACTGCATATTACGTTATATCATAAGGTATTTTCAATGATGCACTGCATATTACGTTATACTATAAGGTATTTTCAATGATACACTACACATTACGATATATTATAAGGTATTTTCACTGATACACTGCATATTACGTTATATTATAAGGTATTTTCATTGATAGACTAGAATTACCATATATTCGAGGTATTTTCAATGATAGACTGCATATTACGTTACATCATAAGGTATTTTCAATGATACACTGCATATTAAGTTATATTATAAGGTATTTTCAATGATACACTGCATATTACGTTATATTATAAGGTATTTTCATTGATACACTACAAATTACGATATATTATAAGGTATTTTCAATGATACACTGCATATTACGTTATATGATAAGGTATTTTCAATGATACACTGCATATTACGTTATATTATAAGGTTTTTTCAATGATGCACTGCATATTACGTTATACTATAAGGTATTTTCAAAGATACACTACAAATTACGATATATTATAAGGTATTTTCAATGATACACTGCATATTACGTTATATTATAAGGTATTTTCATTGATAGACTAGAATTACCATATATTCTAAGGTATTTTCAATGATACACTGCATATTACGTTATATCATAAGGTATTTTCAATGATACACTGCATATTAAGTTATATTATAAGGTATTTTCAATGATACACTGCATATTACGTTATACTATAAGGTATTTTCAATGATACAGTACAAATTACGATATATTATAAGGTATTTTCAATGATACACTGCATATTACGTTATATTATAAGATATTTTCATTGATAGACTAGAATTACCATATATTCTAAGGTATTTTCAATGATACACTGCATATTACGTTATATCATAAGGTATTTTCAATGATACACTGCATATTAAGTTATATTATAAGGTATTCTCAATGATAAACTGCTATATATTATAAGGTATTTTCAATGATACACTACAAATTACGATATATTATAAGGTATTTTCAATGATAACCTGCATATTACGTTATATTATAAGGTATTTTCAATGATACACCGCATATTACGTTATATTATAAGGTATTTTCATTGATAGACTAGAATTACCATATATTCTAAGGTATTTTCAATGATACACTGCATATTAAGTTATATTATAAGGTATTTTCAATGATGCACTGCATATTACGTTATACTATAAGGTATTTTCAATGATACACTGCATATTACGTTATATTATAAGGTATTATCAATGATACACCGCATATTACGTTATATTATAAGGTATTTTCAATGATACACTGCATATTACGTTATATTATAAGGTATTTTCAATGATACACTGCATATTACGTTATATTATAAGGTATTTTCAATGATACACCGCATATTACGTTATATTATAAGGTTTTTTCAATGATACACTGCATATTACGTTATATTATAAGGTATTTTCAATGATACACTGCATATTACGTTATATGATAAGGTATTTTCAATGATACACTGCATATTACGTTATATTATAAGGTTTTTTCAATGATGCACTGCATATTACGTTATACTATAAGGTATTTTCAAAGATACACTACAAATTACGATATATTATAAGGTATTTTCAATGATACACTGCATATTACGTTATATTATAAGGTATTTTCATTGATAGACTAGAATTACCATATATTCTAAGGTATTTTCAATGATACACTGCATATTACGTTATATCATAAGGTATTTTCAATGATACACTGCATATTAAGTTATATTATAAGGTATTTTCAATGATACACTGCATATTACGTTATACTATAAGGTATTTTCAATGATACAGTACAAATTACGATATATTATAAGGTATTTTCAATGATACACTGCATATTACGTTATATTATAAGATATTTTCATTGATAGACTAGAATTACCATATATTCTAAGGTATTTTCAATGATACACTGCATATTACGTTATATCATAAGGTATTTTCAATGATACACTGCATATTAAGTTATATTATAAGGTATTCTCAATGATAAACTGCTATATATTATAAGGTATTTTCAATGATACACTACAAATTACGATATATTATAAGGTATTTTCAATGATAACCTGCATATTACGTTATATTATAAGGTATTTTCAATGATACACCGCATATTACGTTATATTATAAGGTATTTTCATTGATAGACTAGAATTACCATATATTCTAAGGTATTTTCAATGATACACTGCATATTAAGTTATATTATAAGGTATTTTCAATGATGCACTGCATATTACGTTATACTATAAGGTATTTTCAATGATACACTGCATATTACGTTATATTATAAGGTATTATCAATGATACACCGCATATTACGTTATATTATAAGGTATTTTCAATGATACACTGCATATTACGTTATATTATAAGGTATTTTCAATGATACACTGCATATTACGTTATATTATAAGGTATTTTCAATGATACACCGCATATTACGTTATATTATAAGGTTTTTTCAATGATACACTGCATATTACGTTATATTATAAGGTATTTTCAATGATACACTGCATATTACGTTATATGATAAGGTATTTTCAATGATACACTGCATATTACGTTATATTATAAGGTTTTTTCAATGATGCACTGCATATTACGTTATACTATAAGGTATTTTCAAAGATACACTACAAATTACGATATATTATAAGGTATTTTCAATGATACACTGCATATTACGTTATATTATAAGGTATTTTCATTGATAGACTAGAATTACCATATATTCTAAGGTATTTTCAATGATACACTGCATATTACGTTATATTATAAGGTATTTTCAATGATAAACTACTATATATTATAAGGTATTTTCACTGATACACTGCATATTACGTTATATTATAAGGTATTTTCATTGATAGACTAGAATTACCATATATTCTAAGGTATTTTCAATGATGCACTGCATATTACGTTATACCATAAGGTATTTTCAATGATACAGTACAAATTACGATATATTATAAGGTATTTTCAATGATACACTGCATATTACGTTATATTATAAGATATTTTCATTGATAGACTAGAATTACCATATATTCTAAGGTATTTTCAATGATACACTGCATATTACGTTATATTATAAGATGTTTTCAATGATACACTGCATATTACGTTATATTATGAGGTATTTTCAAGGACACACTGCATATTACGTTATATTATAAGGTATTTTTAATGATACACTACAAATTAGGATATATTATAAGGTATTTTTAATGATACACTGCATATTACTTTATATTATTACGTATTTTGATTGATACAGTTCAAATTACCATATATTATAAGGTATTTTCAATGATACACTGCATATTAAGTTATATTATAAGGTATTTTCAATGATACACTGCATATTACGTTATATCATAAGGTATTTTCAATGATACACCGCATATTACGTTATATTATAAGGTATTTTCAATGATACACTGCATATTACGTTATATTATAAGGTATTTTCAATGATACACTGCATATTACGTTATATTATAAGGTATTTTCATTGATAGACTAGAATTACCATATATTCTAAGGTATTTTCAATGATACGCTACAAATTACGATATAATATAAGGTATTTTCAATGATAACCTGCATATTACGTTATATTATAAGGTATTTTCAATGATACACTGCATATTACGTTATATTATAAGGTATTTTCAATGATGCACTGCATATTACGTTATATTATAAGGTATTTTCAATGATGCACTGCATATTACGTTATACTATAAGGTATTTTCAATGATACAGTACAAATTACGATATATTATAAGGTATTTTCAATGATACACTGCATATTACGTTATATTATAAGATATTTTCATTGATAGACTAGAATTACCATATATTCTAAGGTATTTTCAATGATACACTGCATATTACGTTATATTATAAGATGTTTTCAATGATAGACTGCATATTACGTTATATTATGAGGTATTTTCAAGGACACACTGCATATTACGTTATATTATAAGGTATTTTTAATGATACACTACAAATTACGATATATTATAAGGTATTTTCAATGATACACTGCATATTACTTTATATTATTACGTATTTTGATTGATACAGTTCAAATTACCATATATTATAAGGTATTTTCAATGATACACTGCATATTACGTTTTATCGTAAGGTATTTTCAATGATACACTGCATATTACGTTATATTATAAGTTATTTTTAATGATACACTACAAATTACGATATATTATAAGGTATTTTCAATGATACACTGCATATTACGTTATATTATAAGGTATTTTCAATGATACACTGCATATTACGTTATATTATAAGGTTTTTTCAATGATGCACTGCATATTACGTTATACTATAAGGTATTTTCAATGATACACTACAAATTACGATATATTATAAGGTATTTTCAATGATACACTGCATATTACGTTATATTTTAAGGTATTTTCATTGATAGACTAGAATTACCATATATTCTAAGGTATTTTCAATGATACACTGCATATTACGTTATATTATAAGGTATTTTCAATGATAAACTACTATATATTATAAGGTATTTTCACTGATACACTGCATATTACGTTATATTATAAGGTATTTTCAATGATACACTGCATATTACGTTATATTATAAGGTTTTTTCAATGATGCACTGCATATTACGTTTTATTATAAGGTATTTTCAATGATACACTGCATATTACGTTATATTATAAGGTATTTTCAATGATACACTGCATATTACGTTATATTATAAGGTATTTACAATGATGCACTGCATATTACGTTATACTATATGGTATTTTCAATGATACACTACAAATTACGATATATTATAAGGTATTTTCAATGATACACTGCATATTACGTTGTATTATAAGGTATTTTCATTGATAGACTAGAATTACCATATATTCTAAGGTACTTTCAATGATACACTGCATATTACGTTATATTATATGGTATTTTCAATGATACACTGCATATTACGTTATATTATAAAGTATTTTCAATGATAAACTATATATTACGATATATTATATGGTATTTTCAATGATACACTGCATATTACGTTATATTATAAGGTATTTTCATTGATACACTACAAATTACCATATATTATAATGTATTTTCAATGATACACTGCATATTACATTATATTATAAGATGTTTTCAATGATAAACTACTATATTTTATAAGGTATTTTCAATGATACAGTGCATATTACGTTATATTATAAGGTATTTTCAATGATACACTGCATATTACGTTATATTATAAGGTATTTTCAATGATACACTGCATATTACGTTATATTATAAGGTTTTTTCAATGATGCACTGCATATTACGTTATACTATATGGTATTTTCAATGATACACTACAAATTACCATATATTCTAAGGTATTTTCAATGATACACTGCATATTACGTTATATTATATGGTATTTTCAATGATACACTGCATATTACGTTATATTATAAAGTATTTTCAATGATAAACTATATATTACGATATATTATACGGTATTTTCAATGATACACTGCATATTACGTTATATTATAAGGTATTTTCATTGATACACTCCAAATTACCATATATTATAAGATATTTTCAATGATACACTGCATATTACATTATATCATAAGGTATTTTCAATGAAACACTGCATATTACGTTATATTATAAGGTATTTTCAATGATACACTGCATATTACGTTATATTATAAGATGTTTTCAATGATACACTGCATATTACGTTATATTATAAAGTATTTTCAATGATAAACTATATATTACGATATATTATACGGTATTTTCAATGATACACTGCATATTACGTTATATTATAAGGTATTTTCATTGATACACTCCAAATTACCATATATTATAAGGTATTTTCAATGATACACTGCATATTACATTATATCATAAGGTATTTTCAATGATACACTGCATATTACGTTATATTATAAGGTATTTTCAATGATACACTGCATATTACGTTATATTATGAGGTATTTTCAAGGACACACTGCATATTACGTTATATTATAAGGTATTTTTAATGATACACCACAAATTACGTTATATTATGAGGTATTTTCAAGGACACACTGCATATTACGTTATATTATAAGGTATTTTCAATGATACACTGCATATTACGTTTTATTATAAGGTATTTTCAATGATACACTGCATATTACGTTATATTATAAGGTATTTTCAATGATACACTGCATATTACGTTATATTATAAGGTATTTTCAATGATGCACTGCATATTACGTTATACTATATGGTATTTTCAATGATACACTACAAATTACGATATATTATAAGGTATTTTCAATGATACACTGCATATTACGTTGTATTATAAGGTATTTTCATTGATAGACTAGAATTACCATATATTCTAAGGTACTTTCAATGATACACTGCATATTACGTTATATTATATGGTATTTTCAATGATACACTGCATATTACGTTATATTATAAAGTATTTTCAATGATAAACTATATATTACGATATATTATATGGTATTTTCAATGATACACTGCATATTACGTTATATTATAAGGTATTTTCATTGATACACTACAAATTACCATATATTATAATGTATTTTCAATGATACACTGCATATTACATTATATTATAAGATGTTTTCAATGATAAACTACTATATTTTATAAGGTATTTTCAATGATACACTGCATATTACGTTATATTATAAGGTATTTTCAATGATACACTGCATATTACGTTATATTATAAGGTATTTTCAATGATACACTGCATATTACGTTATATTATAAGGTTTTTTCAATGATGCACTGCATATTACGTTTTATTATAAGGTATTTTCAATGATACACTGCATATTACGTTATATTATAAGGTATTTTCAATGATACACTGCATATTACGTTATATTATAAGGTATTTACAATGATGCACTGCATATTACGTTATACTATATGGTATTTTCAATGATACACTACAAATTACCATATATCATAAGGTATTTTCAATGATACACTGCATATTACGTTATATTATAAGGTTTTTTCAATGATACACTGCATATTACGTTATATTATAAAGTATTTTCAATGATAAACTATATATTACGATATATTATACGGTATTTTCAATGATACACTGCATATTACGATATATTATAAGGTATTTTCAATGATACACTGCATATTACGTTGTATTATAAGGTATTTTCATTGATAGACTAGAATTACCATATATTCTAAGGTACTTTCAATGATACACTGCATATTACGTTATATTATATGGTATTTTCAATGATACACTGCATATTACGTTATATTATAAAGTATTTTCAATGATAAACTATATATTACGATATATTATAAGGTATTTTCAATGATACACTGCATATTACGTTATATTATAAGGTATTTTCAATGATACACTGCATATTACGTTATATTATAAGGTATTTTCATTGATAGACTAGAATTACCATATATTCTAAGGTATTTTCAATGATACACTGCATATTACGTTTTATTATAAGGTATTTTCAATGATACACTGCATATTACGTTATATTATAAGGTATTTTCAATGATACACTGCATATTACGTTATATTATAAGGTTTTTTCAATGATGCACTGCATATTACGTTATACTATATGGTATTTTCAATGATACACTACAAATTACCATATATTCTAAGGTATTTTCAATGATACACTGCATATTACGTTATATTATATGGTATTTTCAATGATACACTGCATATTACGTTATATTATAAAGTATTTTCAATGATAAACTATATATTACGATATATTATACGGTATTTTCAATGATACACTGCATATTACGTTATATTATAAGGTATTTTCATTGATAGACTAGAATTACCATATATTCTAAGGTATTTTCAATGATACGCTACAAATTACGATATAATATAAGGTATTTTCAATGATAACCTGCATATTACGTTATATTATAAGGTATTTTCAATGATACACTGCATATTACGTTATATTATAAGGTATTTTCAATGATGCACTGCATATTACGTTATATTATAAGGTATTTTCAATGATGCACTGCATATTACGTTATACTATAAGGTATTTTCAATGATACAGTACAAATTACGATATATTATAAGGTATTTTCAATGATACACTGCATATTACGTTATATTATAAGATATTTTCATTGATAGACTAGAATTACCATATATTCTAAGGTATTTTCAATGATACACTGCATATTACGTTATATTATAAGATGTTTTCAATGATAGACTGCATATTACGTTATATTATGAGGTATTTTCAAGGACACACTGCATATTACGTTATATTATAAGGTATTTTTAATGATACACTACAAATTACGATATATTATAAGGTATTTTCAATGATACACTGCATATTACTTTATATTATTACGTATTTTGATTGATACAGTTCAAATTACCATATATTATAAGGTATTTTCAATGATACACTGCATATTACGTTTTATCGTAAGGTATTTTCAATGATACACTGCATATTACGTTATATTATAAGGTATTTTTAATGATACACTACAAATTACGATATATTATAAGGTATTTTCAATGATACACTGCATATTACGTTATATTATAAGGTATTTTCAATGATACACTGCATATTACGTTATATTATAAGGTTTTTTCAATGATGCACTGCATATTACGTTATACTATAAGGTATTTTCAATGATACACTACAAATTACGATATATTATAAGGTATTTTCAATGATACACTGCATATTACGTTATATTTTAAGGTATTTTCATTGATAGACTAGAATTACCATATATTCTAAGGTATTTTCAATGATACACTGCATATTACGTTATATTATAAGGTATTTTCAATGATAAACTACTATATATTATAAGGTATTTTCACTGATACACTGCATATTACGTTATATTATAAGGTATTTTCAATGATACACTGCATATTACGTTATATTATAAGGTTTTTTCAATGATGCACTGCATATTACGTTTTATTATAAGGTATTTTCAATGATACACTGCATATTACGTTATATTATAAGGTATTTTCAATGATACACTGCATATTACGTTATATTATAAGGTATTTACAATGATGCACTGCATATTACGTTATACTATATGGTATTTTCAATGATACACTACAAATTACGATATATTATAAGGTATTTTCAATGATACACTGCATATTACGTTGTATTATAAGGTATTTTCATTGATAGACTAGAATTACCATATATTCTAAGGTACTTTCAATGATACACTGCATATTACGTTATATTATATGGTATTTTCAATGATACACTGCATATTACGTTATATTATAAAGTATTTTCAATGATAAACTATATATTACGATATATTATATGGTATTTTCAATGATACACTGCATATTACGTTATATTATAAGGTATTTTCATTGATACACTACAAATTACCATATATTATAATGTATTTTCAATGATACACTGCATATTACATTATATTATAAGATGTTTTCAATGATAAACTACTATATTTTATAAGGTATTTTCAATGATACAGTGCATATTACGTTATATTATAAGGTATTTTCAATGATACACTGCATATTACGTTATATTATAAGGTATTTTCAATGATACACTGCATATTACGTTATATTATAAGGTTTTTTCAATGATGCACTGCATATTACGTTATACTATATGGTATTTTCAATGATACACTACAAATTACCATATATTCTAAGGTATTTTCAATGATACACTGCATATTACGTTATATTATATGGTATTTTCAATGATACACTGCATATTACGTTATATTATAAAGTATTTTCAATGATAAACTATATATTACGATATATTATACGGTATTTTCAATGATACACTGCATATTACGTTATATTATAAGGTATTTTCATTGATACACTCCAAATTACCATATATTATAAGATATTTTCAATGATACACTGCATATTACATTATATCATAAGGTATTTTCAATGATACACTGCATATTACGTTATATTATAAGGTATTTTCAATGATACACTGCATATTACGTTATATTATAAGATGTTTTCAATGATACACTGCATATTACGTTATATTATAAAGTATTTTCAATGATAAACTATATATTACGATATATTATACGGTATTTTCAATGATACACTGCATATTACGTTATATTATAAGGTATTTTCATTGATACACTCCAAATTACCATATATTATAAGGTATTTTCAATGATACACTGCATATTACATTATATCATAAGGTATTTTCAATGATACACTGCATATTACGTTATATTATAAGGTATTTTCAATGATACACTGCATATTACGTTATATTATGAGGTATTTTCAAGGACACACTGCATATTACGTTATATTATAAGGTATTTTTAATGATACACCACAAATTACGTTATATTATGAGGTATTTTCAAGGACACACTGCATATTACGTTATATTATAAGGTATTTTCAATGATACACTGCATATTACGTTTTATTATAAGGTATTTTCAATGATACACTGCATATTACGTTATATTATAAGGTATTTTCAATGATACACTGCATATTACGTTATATTATAAGGTATTTTCAATGATGCACTGCATATTACGTTATACTATATGGTATTTTCAATGATACACTACAAATTACGATATATTATAAGGTATTTTCAATGATACACTGCATATTACGTTGTATTATAAGGTATTTTCATTGATAGACTAGAATTACCATATATTCTAAGGTACTTTCAATGATACACTGCATATTACGTTATATTATATGGTATTTTCAATGATACACTGCATATTACGTTATATTATAAAGTATTTTCAATGATAAACTATATATTACGATATATTATATGGTATTTTCAATGATACACTGCATATTACGTTATATTATAAGGTATTTTCATTGATACACTACAAATTACCATATATTATAATGTATTTTCAATGATACACTGCATATTACATTATATTATAAGATGTTTTCAATGATAAACTACTATATTTTATAAGGTATTTTCAATGATACACTGCATATTACGTTATATTATAAGGTATTTTCAATGATACACTGCATATTACGTTATATTATAAGGTATTTTCAATGATACACTGCATATTACGTTATATTATAAGGTTTTTTCAATGATGCACTGCATATTACGTTTTATTATAAGGTATTTTCAATGATACACTGCATATTACGTTATATTATAAGGTATTTTCAATGATACACTGCATATTACGTTATATTATAAGGTATTTACAATGATGCACTGCATATTACGTTATACTATATGGTATTTTCAATGATACACTACAAATTACCATATATTCTAAGGTATTTTCAATGATACACTGCATATTACGTTATATTATAAGGTTTTTTCAATGATACACTGCATATTACGTTATATTATAAAGTATTTTCAATGATAAACTATATATTACGATATATTATACGGTATTTTCAATGATACACTGCATATTACGATATATTATAAGGTATTTTCAATGATACACTGCATATTACGTTGTATTATAAGGTATTTTCATTGATAGACTAGAATTACCATATATTCTAAGGTACTTTCAATGATACACTGCATATTACGTTATATTATATGGTATTTTCAATGATACACTGCATATTACGTTATATTATAAAGTATTTTCAATGATAAACTATATATTACGATATATTATAAGGTATTTTCAATGATACACTGCATATTACGTTATATTATAAGGTATTTTCAATGATACACTGCATATTACGTTATATTATAAGGTATTTTCATTGATAGACTAGAATTACCATATATTCTAAGGTATTTTCAATGATACACTGCATATTACGTTTTATTATAAGGTATTTTCAATGATACACTGCATATTACGTTATATTATAAGGTATTTTCAATGATACACTGCATATTACGTTATATTATAAGGTTTTTTCAATGATGCACTGCATATTACGTTATACTATATGGTATTTTCAATGATACACTACAAATTACCATATATTCTAAGGTATTTTCAATGATACACTGCATATTACGTTATATTATATGGTATTTTCAATGATACACTGCATATTACGTTATATTATAAAGTATTTTCAATGATAAACTATATATTACGATATATTATACGGTATTTTCAATGATACACTGCATATTACGTTATATTATAAGGTATTT
Source organism: Lasioglossum lativentre (assembly GCA_916610255.1). Taxonomy (NCBI): domain Eukaryota; kingdom Metazoa; phylum Arthropoda; class Insecta; order Hymenoptera; family Halictidae; genus Lasioglossum; species Lasioglossum lativentre. Next base: position 34,582 of record CAKAJI010000042.1, read on the forward strand.
TCATTGATACACTCCAAATTACCATATATTATAAGGTATTTTCAATGATACACTGCATATTACATTATATCATAAGGTATTTTCAATGATACACTGCATATTACGTTATATTATAAGGTTTTTTCAATGATACACTGCATATTACGTTATACTATATGGTATTTTCAATGATACACTACAAATTACCATATATTCTAAGGTATTTTCAATGATACACTGCATATTACGTTATATTATATCGTATTTTCAATGATACACTGCATATTACATTATATCATAAGGTATTTTCAATGATACACTGCATATTACGTTATATTATAAGGTATTTTCAATGATACACTGCATATTACGTTATATTATAAGATGTTTTCAATGATACACTGCATATTACGTTATATTATGAGGTATTTTCAAGGACACACTGCATATTACGTTATATTATAAGGTATTTTTAATGATACACCACAAATTACGTTATATTATGAGGTATTTTCAAGGACACACTGCATATTACGTTATATTATAAGGTATTTTCAATGATACACTGCATATTACGTTTTATTATAAGGTATTTTCAATGATACACTGCATATTACGTTATATTATAAGGTATTTTCAATGATACACTGCATATTACGTTATATTATAAGGTATTTTCAATGATACACTGCATATTACGTTGTATTATAAGGTATTTTCATTGATAGACTGGAATTACCATATATTCTAAGGTACTTTCAATGATACACTGCATATTACGTTATATTATATGGTATTTTCAATGATACACTGCATATTACGTTATATTATAAAGTATTTTCAATGATAAACTATATATTAC
>CAKAJI010000043.1:0-43099 GCA_916610255.1 Lasioglossum lativentre
AGGTACTTTCGGTACTTTCAATGATAAACTACTATATATTATAAGGTATTTTCAATGATACACTGCATATTACGTTATATTATAAGGTATTTTCATTGATAGACTAGAATTACCATATATTCTAAGGTATTTTCAATGATACACTGCATAGTACTTTATATCATAAGGTATTTTCAATGATACACTGCATATTACGTTATATTATAAGGTATTTTCAATGATACACTGCATATTACGTTATATTATAAGGTATTTTCAATGATACACTGCATATTACGTTATATTATAAGGTATTTTCAATGATGCACTGCATATTACTTTATATTATAAGGTATTTTCAATGATACACTACAAATTACGATATATTATAAGGTATTTTCAATGATACAGTGCATATTACGTTATATTATAAGGTATTTTCATTGATAGACTAGAATTACCATATATTCTAAGGTATTTTCAATGGTACACTGCATATTACGTTATATCATAAGGTATTTTCAATGATACACTGCATATTACGTTATATTATAAGGTATTTTCAATGATACACTACAAATTACGATATATTATAAGGTATTTTCAATGATACCCTGCATATTACGTTATATTATAAGGTACTTTCAATGATAAACTACTATATATTATAAGGTATTTTCAATGATACACTGCATATTACGTTATATTATAAGGTATTTTCATTGATAGACTAGAATTACCATATATTCTAAGGTATTTTCAATGATACCCTGCATATTACGTTATATTATAAGGTATTTTCAATGATACACTGCATATTACGTTATATTATAAGGTATTTTCAATGATACACTGCATATTACGTTATATTATAAGGTATTTTCAATGAGGCACTGCATATTACTTTATATTATAAGGTATTTTCAATGATACACTACAAATTACGATATATTATAAGGTATTTTCAATGATACAGTGCATATTACGTTATATTATAAGGTATTTTCATTGATAGACTAGAATTACCATATATTCTAAGGTATTTTCAATGATACACTGCATATTACGTTATATCATAAGGTATTTTCAATGATACACTGCATATTACGTTATATTATAAGGTATTTTCAATGATACACTACAAATTACGATATATTATAAGGTATTTTCAATGATACACTGTATATTACGTTATATTATCAGGTATTTTCAATGATACACTGCATATTACGTTATATTATAAGGTATTTTCAATGATACACTGCATATTACGTTATATTATAAGGTATTTTCAATGATGCACTGCATATTACGTTATATTATAAGGTACTTCAATGATAAACTACTATATATTATAAGGTATTTTCAATGATACACTGCATATTACGTTATATTATAAGGTATTTTCATTGATAGACTAGAATTACCATATATTCTAAGGTATTTTCAATGATACACTGCATATTACGTTATATCATAAGGTATTTTCAATGATACACTGCATATTACGTTATATTATAAGGTATTTTCAATGATACACTGCATATTACGTTATATTATAAGGTATTTTCAATGATACACTGCATATTACGTTATATTATAAGGTATTTTCAATGATGCACTGCATATTACTTTATATTATAAGGTATTTTCAATGATACACTACAAATTACGATATATTATAAGGTATTTTCAATATACAGTGCATATTACGTTATATTATAAGGTATTTTCATTGATAGACTAGAATTACCATATATTCTAAGGTATTTTCAATGGTACACTGCATATTACGTTATATCATAAGGTATTTTCAATGATACACTGCATATTACGTTATATTATAAGGTATTTTCAATGATACACTACAAATTACGATATATTATAAGGTATTTTCAATGATACCCTGCATATTACGTTATATTATAAGGTACTTTCAATGATAAACTACTATATATTATAAGGTATTTTCAATGATACACTGCATATTACGTTATATTATAAGGTATTTTCATTGATAGACTAGAATTACCATATATTCTAAGGTATTTTCAATGATACACTGCATATTACGTTATATCATAAGGTATTTTCAATGATGCACTGCATATTACGTTATACTATAAGGTATTTTCAATGATGCACTGCATATTACTTTATATTATAAGGTATTTTCAATGATACCCTGCATATTACGTTATATTATAAGGTATTTTCAATGATGCACTGCATATTACTTTATATTATAAGGTATTTTCAATGATACACTACAAATTACGATATATTATAAGGTATTTTCAATGATACAGTGCATATTACGTTATATTATAAGGTATTTTCATTGATAGACTAGAATTACCATATATTCTAAGGTATTTTCAATGATACACTGCATATTACGTTATATCATAAGGTATTTTCAATGATACACTGCATATTACGTTATATTATAAGGTATTTACAATGATACACTACAAATTACGATATATTATAAGGTATTTTCAATGATACCCTGCATATTACGTTATATTATAAGGTACTTTCAATGATAAACTACTATATATTATAAGGTATTTTCAATGATACACTGCATATTACGTTATATTATAAGGTATTTTCATTGATAGACTAGAATTACCATATATTCTAAGGTATTTTCAATGATACACTGCATATTACGTTATATCATAAGGTATTTTCAATGATACACTGCATATTACGTTATATTATAAGGTATTTTCAATGATACACTGCATATTACGTTATATAATAAGGTATTTTCAATGATACACTGCATATTACGTTATATTATAAGGTATTTTCAATGATGCACTGCATATTACTTTATATTATAAGGTATTTTCAATGATACACTACAAATTACGATATATTATAAGGTATTTTCAATGATACAGTGCATATTACGTTATATTATAAGGTATTTTCATTGATAGACTAGAATTACCATATATTCTAAGGTATTTTCAATGACACACTGCATATTACGTTATATCATAAGGTATTTTCAATGATACACTGCATATTACGTTATATTATAAGGTATTTTCAATGATACACTGCATATTACGTTATATAATAAGGTATTTTCAATGATACACTGCATATTACGTTATATTATAAGGTATTTTCAAGGATGCACTGCATATTACTTTATATTATAAGGTATTTTCAATGATACACTACAAATTACGATATATTATAAGGTATTTTCAATGATACAGTGCATATTACGTTATATTATAAGGTATTTTCATTGATAGACTAGAATTACCATATATTCTAAGGTATTTTCAATGACACACTGCATATTACGTTATATCATAAGGTATTTTCAATGATACACTGCATATTACGTTATATTATAAGGTATTTTCAATGATACACTACAAATTACGATATATTATAAGGTATTTTCAATGATACCCTGCATATTACGTTATATTATAAGGTACTTTCAATGATAAACTACTATATATTATAAGGTATTTTCAATGATACACTGCATATTACGTTATATTATAAGGTATTTTCATTGATAGACTAGAATTACCATATATTCTAAGGTATTTTCAATGATACACTGCATATTACGTTATATCATAAGGTATTTTCAATGATACACTGCATATTACGTTATATTATAAGGTATTTTCAATGATACACTACAAATTACGATATATTATAAGGTATTTTCAATGATACCCTGCATATTACGTTATATTATAAGGTACTTTCAATGATAAACTACTATATATTATAAGGTATTTTCAATGATACACTGCATATTGCGTTATATTATAAGGTATTTTCATTGATAGACTAGAATTAACATATATTCTAAGGTATTTTCAATGATACACTGCATATTACGTTATATTATAAGGTATTTTCATTGATAGACAAGAATTACCATATATTCTAAGGTATTTTCAATGATACACTGCATATTACGTTATATGGGAAGGTATTTTCAATGATACACTGCATATTACGTTATATTATAAGGTATTTTCAATGATACACTGCATATTACATTATATTATAAGGTATTTTCAATGATACACTGCATATTACGTTATATTATAAGGTATTCTCAATGATACACTGCATATTACGTTATATTATAAGGTATTTTCAATGATAAACTACTACGTATTATAAGGTATTTTCAATGATACACTGCATATTACGTTATATTATAAGGTATTTTCAATGATAAACTACTACGTATTATAAGGTATTCTCAATGATACACTGCATATTACGTTATATTATAAGGTATTTTCAATGATAAACTACTACGTATTATAAGGTATTTTCAATGATACACTGCATATTACGTTATATTATAAGGTATTTTCAATGATACACTGCATATTACGTTATATTATAAGGTATTTTCAATGATACACTGCATATTACGTTATATTATAAGGTATTTTCAATGATACACTGCATATTACGTTATATTATAAGGTATTTTCAATGATACACTGCATATTACGTTATATTATAAGGTATTTTCAATGATATGCTGCATATTACGTTATATTATAAGGTATTTTCAATGATACACTGCATATTACGTTATATTATAAGGTATTTTCATTGATAGACAAGAATTACCATATATTCTAAGGTATTTTCAATGATACACTGCATATTACGTTATATGGGAAGGTATTTTCAATGATACACTGCATATTACGTTATATTATAAGGTATTTTCAATGATACACTGCATATTACGTTATATTATAAGGTATTTTCAATGATACACTGCATATTACGTTATATTATAAGGTATTTTCAATGATACACTGCATATTACGTTATATGGGAAGGTATTTTCAATGATACACTGCATATTACGTTATATTATAAGGTATTTTCAATGATAAACTACTACGTATTATAAGGTATTCTCAATGATACACTGCATATTACGTTATATTATAAGGTATTTTCAATGATAAACTACTACGTATTATAAGGTATTTTCAATGATACACTGCATATTACGTTATATTATAATATATTTTCAATGATACACTGCATATTACGTTATATTATAAGGTATTTTCAATGATACACTGCATATTACGTTATATTATAAGGTATTTTCAATGATACACTGCATATTACGTTATATTATAAGGTATTTTCAATGATACACTGGATATTACGTTATATTATAAGGTATTTTCAATGATATGCTGCATATTACGTTATATTATAAGGTATTTTCAATGATACACTGCATATTACGTTATATTATAAGGTATTTTCAATGATACACAGCGTATTACGTTATATTATAAGGTATTTTCAATGATAAACTACTATATATTATAAGGTATTTTCAATGATAAACTACTACGTATTATAAGGTATTTTCAATGATACACTGCATATTACGTTATATTATAAGGTATTTTCAATGATAAACTACTACGTATTATAAGGTATTTTCAATGATACACTGCATATTGCGTTATATTATAAGGTATTTTCATTGATAGACTAGAATTACCATATATTCTAAGGTATTTTCAATGATACACTGCATATTACGTTATATTATAAGGTATTTTCATTGATAGACAAGAATTACCATATATTCTAAGGTATTTTCAATGATACACTGCATATTACGTTATATGGGAAGGTATTTTCAATGATACACTGCATATTACGTTATATTATAAGGTATTTTCAATGATACACTGCATATTACGTTATATTATAAGGTATTTTCAATGATACACTGCATATTACGTTATATTATAAGGTATTTTCAATGATACACTGCATATTACGTTATATGGGAAGGTATTTTCAATGATACACTGCATATTACGTTATATTATAAGGTATTTTCAATGATAAACTACTACGTATTATAAGGTATTCTCAATGATACACTGCATATTACGTTATATTATAAGGTATTTTCAATGATAAACTACTACGTATTATAAGGTATTTTCAATGATACACTGCATATTACGTTATATTATAAGGTATTTTCAATGATACACTGCATATTACGTTATATTATAAGGTATTTTCAATGATACACTGCATATTACGTTATATTATAAGGTATTTTCAATGATACACTGCATAGTACGTTATATTATAAGGTATTTTCAATGATACACTGCATATTACGTTATATGGGAAGGTATTTTCAATGATACACTGCATATTACGTTATATTATAAGGTATTTTCAATGATAAACTACTACGTATTATAAGGTATTCTCAATGATACACTGCATATTACGTTATATTATAAGGTATTTTCAATGATAAACTACTACGTATTATAAGGTATTTTCAATGATACACTGCATATTACGTTATATTATAATATATTTTCAATGATACACTGCATATTACGTTATATTATAAGGTATTTTCAATGATACACTGCATATTACGTTATATTATAAGGTATTTTCAATGATACACTGCATATTACGTTATATTATAAGGTATTTTCAATGATACACTGCATATTACGTTATATTATAAGGTATTTTCAATGATATGCTGCATATTACGTTATATTATAAGGTATTTTCAATGATACACTGCATATTACGTTATATTATAAGGTATTTTCAATGATACACAGCGTATTACGTTATATTATAAGGTATTTTCAATGATAAACTACTATATATTATAAGGTATTTTCAATGATAAACTACTACGTATTATAAGGTATTTTCAATGATACACTGCATATTACGTTATATTATAAGGTATTTTCAATGATAAACTACTACGTATTATAAGGTATTTTCAATGATACACTGCATATTGCGTTATATTATAAGGTATTTTCATTGATAAACTACTACGTATTATAAGGTATTTTCAATGATACACTGCATATTGCGTTATATGGGAAGGTATTTTCATTGATAGACTAGAATTACCATATATTCTAAGGTATTTTCAATGATACACTGCATATTACGTTATATTATAAGGTATTTTCATTGATAGACAAGAATTACGATATATTCTAAGGTATTTTCAATGATACACTGCATATTACGTTATATGGGAAGGTATTTTCAATGATACACTGCATATTACGTTATATTATAAGGTATTTTCAATGATACACTGCATATTACGTTATATTATAAGGTATTTTCAATGATAAACTGCATATTACGTTATATTATAAGGTATTCTCAATGATACACTGCATATTACGTTATATTATAAGGTATTTTCAATGATAAACTACTACGTATTATAAGGTATTTTCAATGATACACTGCATATTACGTTATATTATAAGGTATTTTCAATGATACACTGCATATTACGTTATATTATAAGGTATTTTCAATGATACACTGCATATTACGTTATATGGGAAGGTATTTTCAATGATACACTGCATATTACGTTATATTATAAGGTATTTTCAATGATAAACTACTACGTATTATAAGGTATTCTCAATGATACACTGCATATTACGTTATATTATAAGGTATTTTCAATGATAAACTACTACGTATTATAAGGTATTTTCAATGATACACTGCATATTACGTTATATTATAAGGTATTTTCAATGATACACTGCATATTACGTTATATTATAAGGTATTTTCAATGATACACTGCATATTACGTTATATTATAAGGTATTTTCAATGATACACTGCATATTACGTTATATTATAAGGTATTTTCAATGATACACTGCATATTACGTTATATTATAAGGTATTTTCAATGATATGCTGCATATTACGTTATATTATAAGGTATTTTCAATGATACACTGCATATTACGTTATATTATAAGGTATTTTCAATGATACACAGCATATTACGTTATATTATAAGGTATTTTCAATGATAAACTACTATATATTATAAGGTATTTTCAATGATAAACTACTATATATTATAAGGTATTTTCAATGATAAACTACTACGTATTATAAGGTATTTTCAATGATACACTGCATATTACGTTATATTATAAGGTATTTTCAATGATAAACTACTACGTATTATAAGGTATTTTCAATGATACACTGCATATTGCGTTATATTATAAGGTATTTTCATTGATAGACTAGAATTAACATATATTCTAAGGTATTTTCAATGATACACTGCATATTGCGTTATATTATAAGGTATTTTCATTGATAGACTAGAATTAACATATATTCTAAGGTATTTTCAATGATACACTGCATATTGCGTTATATTATAAGGTATTTTCATTGATAGACTAGAATTAACATATATTCTAAGGTATTTTCAATGATACACTGCATATTACGTTATATTATAAGGTATTTTCATTGATAGACAAGAATTACCATATATTCTAAGGTATTTTCAATGATACACTGCATATTACGTTATATTATAAGGTATTTTCAATGATACACTGCATATTACGTTATATTATAAGGTATTTTCAATGATAAACTACTATATATTATAAGGTATTTTCAATGATAAACTACTACGTATTATAAGGTATTTTCAATGATACACTGCATATTGCGTTATATTATAAGGTATTTTCATTGATAGACAAGAATTACGATATATTCTAAGGTATTTTCAATGATACACTGCATATTACGTTATATGGGAAGGTATTTTCAATGATACACTGCATATTACGTTATATTATAAGGTATTTTCAATGATACACTGCATATTACGTTATATTATAAGGTATTTTCAATGATAAACTGCATATTACGTTATATTATAAGGTATTCTCAATGATACACTGCATATTACGTTATATTATAAGGTATTTTCAATGATAAACTACTACGTATTATAAGGTATTTTCAATGATACACTGCATATTACGTTATATTATAAGGTATTTTCAATGATACACTGCATATTACGTTATATTATAAGGTATTTTCAATGATACACTGCATATTACGTTATATGGGAAGGTATTTTCAATGATACACTGCATATTACGTTATATGGGAAGGTATTTTCAATGATACACTGCATATTACGTTATATGGGAAGGTATTTTCAATGATACACTGCATATTACGTTATATTATAAGGTATTTTCAATGATAAACTACTACGTATTATAAGGTATTCTCAATGATACACTGCATATTACGTTATATTATAAGGTATTTTCAATGATAAACTACTACGTATTATAAGGTATTTTCAATGATACACTGCATATTACGTTATATTATAAGGTATTTTCAATGATACACTGCATATTACGTTATATTATAAGGTATTTTCAATGATACACTGCATATTACGTTATATTATAAGGTATTTTCAATGATACACTGCATATTACGTTATATTATAAGGTATTTTCAATGATACACTGCATATTACGTTATATTATAAGGTATTTTCAATGATATGCTGCATATTACGTTATATTATAAGGTATTTTCAATGATACACTGCATATTACGTTATATTATAAGGTATTTTCAATGATACACAGCATATTACGTTATATTATAAGGTATTTTCAATGATAAACTACTACGTATTATAAGGTATTTTCAATGATACACTGCATATTACGTTATATTATAAGGTATTTTCAATGATAAACTACTACGTATTATAAGGTATTTTCAATGATACACTGCATATTGCGTTATATTATAAGGTATTTTCATTGATAGACTAGAATTACCATATATTCTAAGGTATTTTCAATGATACACTGCATATTACGTGATATTATAAGGTATTTTCATTGATAGACAAGAATTACGATATATTCTAAGGTATTTTCAATGATACACTGCATATTACGTTATATGGGAAGGTATTTTCAATGATACACTGCATATTACGTTATATTATAAGGTATTTTCAATGATACACTGCATATTACGTTATATTATAAGGTATTTTCAATGATAAACTGCATATTACGTTATATTATAAGGTATTCTCAATGATACACTGCATATTACGTTATATTATAAGGTATTTTCAATGATAAACTACTACGTATTATAAGGTATTTTCAATGATACACTGCATATTACGTTATATTATAAGGTATTTTCAATGATACACTGCATATTACGTTATATTATAAGGTATTTTCAATGATACACTGCATATTACGTTATATGGGAAGGTATTTTCAATGATACACTGCATATTACGTTATATTATAAGGTATTTTCAATGATAAACTACTACGTATTATAAGGTATTCTCAATGATACACTGCATATTACGTTATATTATAAGGTATTTTCAATGATAAACTACTACGTATTATAAGGTATTTTCAATGATACACTGCATATTACGTTATATTATAAGGTATTTTCAATGATACACTGCATATTACGTTATATTATAAGGTATTTTCAATGATACACTGCATATTACGTTATATTATAAGGTATTTTCAATGATACACTGCATATTACGTTATATTATAAGGTATTTTCAATGATATGCTGCATATTACGTTATATTATAAGGTATTTTCAATGATACACTGCATATTACGTTATATTATAAGGTATTTTCAATGATACACAGCATATTACGTTATATTATAAGGTATTTTCAATGATAAACTACTATATATTATAAGGTATTTTCAATGATAAACTACTATATATTATAAGGTATTTTCAATGATAAACTACTACGTATTATAAGGTATTTTCAATGATACACTGCATATTACGTTATATTATAAGGTATTTTCAATGATAAACTACTACGTATTATAAGGTATTTTCAATGATACACTGCATATTGCGTTATATTATAAGGTATTTTCATTGATAGACTAGAATTAACATATATTCTAAGGTATTTTCAATGATACACTGCATATTACGTTATATTATAAGGTATTTTCATTGATAGACAAGAATTACCATATATTCTAAGGTATTTTCAATGATACACTGCATATTACGTTATATGGGAAGGTATTTTCAATGATACACTGCATATTACGTTATATTATAAGGTATTTTCAATGATACACTGCATATTACGTTATATTATAGGGTATTTTCAATGATACACTGCATATTACGTTATATTATAAGGTATTTTCAATGATACACTGCATATTACGTTATATTATAAGGTATTTTCAATGATATGCTGCATATTACGTTATATTATAAGGTATTTTCAATGATACACTGCATATTACGTTATATTATAAGGTATTTTCAATGATACACAGCATATTACGTTATATTATAAGGTATTTTCAATGATAAACTACTATATATTATAAGGTATTTTCAATGATAAACTACTATATATTATAAGGTATTTTCAATGATAAACTACTACGTATTATAAGGTATTTTCAATGATACACTGCATATTACGTTATATTATAAGGTATTTTCAATGATAAACTACTACGTATTATAAGGTATTTTCAATGATACACTGCATATTGCGTTATATTATAAGGTATTTTCATTGATAGACTAGAATTAACATATATTCTAAGGTATTTTCAATGATACACTGCATATTGCGTTATATTATAAGGTATTTTCATTGATAGACTAGAATTAACATATATTCTAAGGTATTTTCAATGTTACACTGCATATTACGTTATATTATAAGGTATTTTCATTGATAGACAAGAATTACCATATATTCTAAGGTATTTTCAATGATACACTGCATATTACGTTATATGGGAAGGTATTTTCAATGATACACTGCATATTACGTTATATTATAAGGTATTTTCAATGATACACTGCATATTACGTTATATTATAAGGTATTTTCAATGATAAACTACTACGTATTATAAGGTATTTTCAATGATACACTGCATATTGCGTTATATTATAAGGTATTTTCATTGATAGACTAGAATTAACATATATTCTAAGGTATTTTCAATGATACACTGCATATTACGTTATATTATAAGGTATTTTCATTGATAGACAAGAATTACCATATATTCTAAGGTATTTTCAATGATACACTGCATATTACGTTATATGGGAAGGTATTTTCAATGATACACTGCATATTACGTTATATTATAAGGTATTTTCAATGATAAACTACTACGTATTATAAGGTATTTTCAATGATACACTGCATATTGCGTTATATTATAAGGTATTTTCATTGATAGACTAGAATTAACATATATTCTAAGGTATTTTCAATGATACACTGCATATTACGTTATATTATAAGGTATTTTCATTGATAGACAAGAATTACCATATATTCTAAGGTATTTTCAATGATACACTGCATAATTACGTTATATGGGAAGGTATTTTCAATGATACACTGCATATTACGTTATATTATAAGGTATTCTCAATGATACACTGCATATTACTTTATATTATAAGGTATTTTCAATGATAAACTACTACGTATTATAAGGTATTTTCAATGATACACTGCATATTACGTTATATTATAAGGTATTTTCAATGATAAACCACTACGTATTATAAGGTATTCTCAATGATACACTGCATATTACGTTATATTATAAGGTATTTTCAATGATAAACTACTACGTATTATAAGGTATTTTCAATGATACACTGCATATTACGTTATATTATAAGGTATTTTCAATGATAAACTACTACGTATTATAAGGTATTTTCAATGATACACTGCATATTGCGTTATATTATAAGGTATTTTCATTGATAGACTAGAATTAACATATATTCTAAGGTATTTTCAATGATACACTGCATATTACAGTATATTATAAGGTATTTTCAATGATACACTGCATATTACGTTATATGGGAAGGTATTTTCAATGATACACTGCATATTACGTTATATTATAAGGTATTCTCAATGATACACTGCATATTACGTTATATTATAAGGTATTTTCAATGATAAACTACTACGTATTATAAGGTATTTTCAATGATACACTGCATATTACGTTATATTATAAGGTATTTTCAATGATAAACCACTACGTATTATAAGGTATTCTCAATGATACACTGCATATTACGTTATATTATAAGGTATTTTCAATGATAAACTACTACGTATTATAAGGTATTTTCAATGATACACTGCATATTACGTTATATTATAAGGTATTTTCAATGATAAACTACTACGTATTATAAGGTATTTTCAATGATACACTGCATATTGCGTTATATTATAAGGTATTTTCATTGATAGACTAGAATTAACATATATTCTAAGGTATTTTCAATGATACACTGCATATTGCGTTATATTATAAGGTATTTTCATTGATAGACTAGAATTAACATATATTCTAAGGTATTTTCAATGATACACTGCATATTACGTTTATTATAAGGTATTTTCATTGATAGACAAGAAATACCATATATTCTAAGGTATTTTCAATGATACACTGCATATTACGTTATATGGGAAGGTATTTTCAATGATACACTGCATATTACGTTATATTATAAGGTATTTTCAATGATACACTGCATATTACGTTATATTATAAGGTATTTTCAATGATAAACTACTACGTATTATAAGGTATTTTCAATGATACACTGCATATTGCGTTATATTATAAGGTATTTTCATTGATAGACTAGAATTAACATATATTCTAAGGTATTTTCAATGATACACTGCATATTACGTTATATTATAAGGTATTTTCATTGATAGACAAGAATTACCATATATTCTAAGGTATTTTCAATGATACACTGCATATTACGTTATATGGGAAGGTATTTTCAATGATACACTGCCTATTACGTTATATTATAAGGTATTTTCAATGATAAACTACTACGTATTATAAGGTATTTTCAATGATACACTGCATATTGCGTTATATTATAAGGTATTTTCATTGATAGACTAGAATTAACATATATTCTAAGGTATTTTCAATGATACACTGCATATTACGTTATATTATAAGGTATTTTCAATGATACACTGCATATTACGTTATATTATAAGGTATTTTCAATGATACACTGCATATTACGTTATATTATAAGGTATTTTCAATGATACACTGCATATTACGTTATATTACAAGGTATTTTCAATGATACACTGCATATTACGTTATATTATAATGTATTTTCAATGATACACTGCATATTACGTTATATTATAAGGTATTTTCAATGATACACTGCATATTACCTTATATTATAAGGTATTTTCAATGATACACTGCATATTACGTTATATGGGAAGGTATTTTCAATGATACACTGCATATTACGTTATATTAGAAGGTATTTTCAATGATACACTGCATATTACGTTATATTATAAGGTATTTTCAATGATACACTGCATATTACGTTATATTATAAGGTATTTTCAATGATACACTGCATATTACGTTATATTATAAGGTATTTTCAATGATACACAGCATATTAAGTTATATTATAAGGTATTTTCAATGATAAACTACTATATATTATAAGGTATTTTCAATGATACACTACAAATTACGTTATATCATAAGGTATTTTCAATGATACACTGCATATTACGTTATATTATAAGATATTTTCAAAGATACACTACAAATAACGATATATTATAAGGTATTTTCAATGATACACTGCATATTTGGTTATATAATAAGGTATTTTCAAAGATACACTACAAATAACGATATATTATAAGGTATTTTCAATGATACACTGCATATTACGTTATATGAGAAGGTATTTTCATTGATACACTACAAATTACGATATATTATAAGGTATTTTCAATGATACACTGCATATTACGTTATATTATAAGGTATTTTCATTGATAGACTAGAATTACCATATATTCTAAGGTATTTTCAATGATACACTGCATATTACGTTATATTATAAGGTATTTTCAATGATACACTGCATATTACGTTATATTATAAGGTATTTTCAATGATAAACTACTATATATTATAAGGTATTTTCATTGATAAACTACTATATATTATAAGGTATTTTCAATGATAAACTACTACGTATTATAAGGTATTTTCAATGATACACTGCATATTACGTTATATTATAAGGTATTTTCAATGATAAACTACTACGTATTATAAGGTATTTTCAATGATACACTGCATATTGCGTTATATTATAAGGTAATTTCATTGATAGACTAGAATTACCATATATTCTAAGGTATTTTCAATGATACACTGCATATTACGTTATATTATAAGGTATTTTCAAAGATACACTACAAATAACGATATATTATAAGGTATTTTCAATGATACACTGCATATTTCGTTATATTATACGGTATTTTCAAAGATACACTGCATATTACGTTATATTATAAGGTATTTTCAATGATACACTACAAATTACGTTATATCATAAGGTATTTTCAATGATACACTGCATATTACGTTATATGGGAAGGTATTTTCAATGATACACTGCATATTACGTTATATTATAATGTATTTTCAATGATACACTGCATATTACGTTATATTATAAGGTATTTTCAATGATACACTGCATATTACGTTATATTATAAGGTATTTTCAATGATACACTGCATATTACGTTATATTATAATGTATTTTCAATGATACACTGCATATTACGTTATATTATAAGGTATTTTCAATGATACACTGCATATTACGTTATATTATAAGGTATTTTCAATGATACACTGCATATTACGTTATATTATAAGGTATTTTCAATGATACACTGCATATTACGTTATATTATAAGGTATTTTCAATGATACACTGCATATTACGTTATATTATAAGGTATTTTCAATGATACACTGCATATTACGTTATATTACAAGGTATTTTCAATAATAAACTACTATATATTATAAGGTATTTTCAATGATACACTACAAATTACGTTATATCATAAGGTATTTTCAATGATACACTGCATATTTGGTTATATAATAAGGTATTTTCAAAGATACACTACAAATAACGATATATCATAAGGTATTTTCAATGATACACTGCATATTACGTTATATGAGAAGGTATTTTCATTGATAGACTAGAATTACCATATATTCTAAGGTATTTTCAATGATACACTGCATATTACGTTATATGAGAAGGTATTTTCAATGATACACTGCATATTACGTTATATTAGAAGGTATTTTCAATGATACACTGCATATTACGTTATATTATAAGGTATTTTCAATGATACACTGCATATTACGTTATATTATAAGGTATTTTCAATGATACACTGCATATTACGTTATATTATAAGGTATTTTCAATGATACACTGCATATTACGTTATATTACAAGGTATTTTCAATGATACACTACAAATTACGTTATATCATAAGGTATTTTCAATGATACACTGCATATTACGTTATATGGGAAGGTATTTTCAATGATACACTGCATATTACGTTATATTATAAGGTATTTTCAATGATACACTGCATATTACGTTATATTAGAAGCTATTTTCAATGATACACTGCATATTACGTTATATTATAAGGTATTTTCATTGATAGACTAGAATTACCATATATTCTAAGGTATTTTCAATGATACACTGCATATTACGTTATATTATATGGTATTTTCAATGATACACTGCATATTACGTTATATTATAAGGTATTTTCAATGATACACTGCATATTACGTTATATTATAAGGTATTTTCAATGATACACTGCATATTACGTTATATTACAAGGTATTTTCAATAATAAACTACTATATATTATAAGGTATTTTCAATGATACACTACAAATTACGTTATATCATAAGGTATTTTCAATGATACACTGCATATTACGTTATATGGGAAGGTATTTTCAATGATACACTGCATATTACGTTATATTATAAGGTATTTTCAATGATACACTGCATATTACGTTATATTATAAGGTATTTTCAATGATACACTGCATATTACGTTATATTATAAGGTATTTTCAATGATACACTGCATATTACGTTATATTATAATGTATTTTCAATGATACACTGCATATTACGTTATATTATAAGGTATTTTCAATGATACACTGCATATTACGTTATATTATAAGGTATTTTCAATGATACACTGCATATTACGTTATATTATAAGGTATTTTCAATGATACACTGCATATTACGTTATATTATAAGGTATTTTCAAAGATACACTACAAATAACGATATATTATAAGGTATTTTCAATGATACACTGCATATTACGTTATATGAGAAGGTATTTTCATTGATAGACTAGAATTACCATATATTCTAAGGTATTTTCAATGATACACTGCATATTACGTTATATGAGAAGGTATTTTCAATGATACACTGCATATTACGTTATATTAGAAGCTATTTTCAATGATACACTGCATATTACGTTATATTATAAGGTATTTTCAATGATACACTGCATATTACGTTATATTATAAGGTATTTTCAATGATACACTGCATATTACGTTATATTATAAGGTATTTTCAAAGATACACTACAAATAACGATATATTATAAGGTATTTTCAATGATACACTGCATATTACGTTATATTATAAGGTATTTTCATTGATAGACTAGAATTACCATATATTCTAAGGTATTTTCAATGATACACTGCATATTACGTTATATGAGAAGGTATTTTCAATGATACACTGCATATTACGTTATATCAGAAGATATTTTCAATGATACACTGCATATTACGTTATATTATAAGGTATTTTCAATGATACACTGCATATTACGTTATATTATAAGGTATTTTCAATGATACACTGCATATTACGTTATATTATAAGGTATTTTCATTGATAGACTAGAATTACCATATATTCTAAGGTATTTTCAATGATACACTGCATATTACGTTATATTATATGGTATTTTCAATGATACACTGCATATTACGTTATATTATAAGGTATTTTCAATGATACACTGCATATTACGTTATATTATAAGGTATTTTCAATGATACACTGCATATTACGTTATATTACAAGGTATTTTCAATAATAAACTACTATATATTATAAGGTATTTTCAATGATACACTACAAATTACGTTATATCATAAGGTATTTTCAATGATACACTGCATATTACGTTATATGGGAAGGTATTTTCAATGATACACTGCATATTACGTTATATTATAAGGTATTTTCAATGATACACTGCATATTACGTTATATTATAAGGTATTTTCAATGATACACTGCATATTACGTTATATTATAAGGTATTTTCAATGATACACTGCATATTACGTTATATTATAATGTATTTTCAATGATACACTGCATATTACGTTATATTATAAGGTATTTTCAATGATACACTGCATATTACGTTATATTATAAGGTATTTTCAATGATACACTGCATATTACGTTATATTATAAGGTATTTTCAATGATACACTGCATATTACGTTATATTATAAGGTATTTTCAAAGATACACTACAAATAACGATATATTATAAGGTATTTTCAATGATACACTGCATATTACGTTATATGAGAAGGTATTTTCATTGATAGACTAGAATTACCATATATTCTAAGGTATTTTCAATGATACACTGCATATTACGTTATATGAGAAGGTATTTTCAATGATACACTGCATATTACGTTATATTAGAAGCTATTTTCAATGATACACTGCATATTACGTTATATTATAAGGTATTTTCAATGATACACTGCATATTACGTTATATTATAAGGTATTTTCAATGATACACTGCATATTACGTTATATTATAAGGTATTTTCAAAGATACACTACAAATAACGATATATTATAAGGTATTTTCAATGATACACTGCATATTACGTTATATGAGAAGGTATTTTCATTGATAGACTAGAATTACCATATATTCTAAGGTATTTTCAATGATACACTGCATATTACGTTATATGAGAAGGTATTTTCAATGATACACTGCATATTACGTTATATTAGAAGCTATTTTCAATGATACACTGCATATTACGTTATATTATAAGGTATTTTCAATGATACACTGCATATTACGTTATATTATAAGGTATTTTCAATGATACACTGCATATTACGTTATATTATAATGTATTTTCAATGATACACTGCATATTACATTATATTATAAGGTATTTTCAATGATACACTGCATATTACGTTATATTATAAGGTATTTTCAATGATACACTGCATATTACGTTATATTATAAGGTATTTTCAATGATACACTGCATATTACGTTATATTATAAGGTATTTTCAATGATACACTGCATATTACGTTATATTATAAGGTATTTTCAATGATACACTGCATATTACGTTATATTATAAGGTATTTTCAATGATACACTGCATATTACGTTATATTATAAGGTATTTTCAATGATAAACTACTATATATTATAAGGTATTTTCAATGATACACAACAAATTACGTTATATCATAAGGTATTTTCAATGATACACTGCATATTACGTTATATTATAAGGTATTTTCAATGATGCACTGCATATTACGTTATACTATAAGGTATTTTCAATGATACACTACAAATTACGATATATTATAAGGTATTTTCAATGATACACTGCATATTACGTTATATTATAAGGTATTTTCAATGAAACACTGCATATTACGGTATATCATAAGGTATTTTCAATGATACACTACAAATTACGTTATATCATAAGGTATTTTCAATGATACACTGCATATTACGTTATATGGGAAGGTATTTTCAATGATACACTGCATATTACGTTATATTATAAGGTATTTTCAATGATAAACTACTACGTATTATAAGGTATTTTCAATGATACACTGCATATTGCGTTATATTATAAGGTATTTTCATTGATAGACTAGAATTACCATATATTCTAAGGTATTTTCAATGATACACTGCATATTACGTTATATTATAAGGTATTTTCATTTATAGACAAGAATTACCATATATTCTAAGGTATTTTCAATGATACACTGCATATTACGTTATATGGGAAGGTATTTTCAATGATACACTGCATATTACGTTATATTATAAGGTATTTTCAATGATACACTGCATATTACGTTATATTATAAGGTATTTTCAATGATACACTGCATATTACGTTATATTATAAGGTATTTTCAATGATACACTGCATATTACGTTATATTATAAGGTATTTTCAATGATAAACTACTACGTATTATAAGGTATTTTCAATGATACACTGCATATTACGTTATATTATAAGGTATTTTCATTGATAGACTAGAATTACCATATATTCTAATGTATTTTCAATGATACACTGCATATTACGTTATATTATAAGGTATTTTCAATGATACACTACAAATTACGTTATATCATAAGGTATTTTCAATGATACACTGCATATTACGTTATATGGGAAGGTATTTTCAATGATACACTGCATATTACGTTATATTATAAGGTATTTTCAATGATACACTGCATATTACGTTATATTATAAGGTATTTTCAATGATACACTGCATATTACGTTATATTATAAGGTATTTTCAATGATACACTGCATATTACGTTATATTATAAGGTGTTTTCAATGATACACTGCATATTACGTTATATTATAAGGTATTTTCAATGATATGCTGCATATTACGTTATATTATAAGGTATTTTCAATGATACACTGCATATTACGTTATATTATAAGGTATTTTCAATGATACACAGCATATTACGTTATATTATAAGGTATTTTCAATGATAAACTACTATATATTATAAGGTATTTTCAATGATAAACTACTACGTATTATAAGGTATTTTCAACGATACACTGCATATTACGTTATATGGGAAGGTATTTTCAATGATACACTGCATATTACGTTATATTATAAGGTATTTTCAATGATAAACTACTATATATTATAAGGTATTTTCAATGATACACTACAAATTACGTTATATCATAAGGTATTTTCAATGATACACTGCATATTACGTTATATTATAAGGTATTTTCAATGATACACTGCATATTTGGTTATATAATAAGGTATTTTCAAAGATACACTACAAATAACGATATATTATAAGGTATTTTCAATGATACACTGCATATTACGTTATATGAGAAGGTATTTTCATTGATACACTACAAATTACGATATATTATAAGGTATTTTCAATGATACACTGCATATTACGTTATATTATAAGGTATTTTCAATGAAACACTGCATATTACGGTATATCATAAGGTATTTTCAATGATACACTACAAATTACGTTATATCATAAGGTATTTTCAATGATACACTGAATATTACGTTATATGGGAAGGTATTTTCAATGATACACTGCATATTACGTTATATTATAAGGTATTTTCAATGATAAACTACTACGTATTATAAGGTATTTTCAATGATACACTGCATATTGCGTTATATTATAAGGTATTTTCATTGATAGACTAGAATTACCATATATTCTAAGGTATTTTCAATGATACACTGCATATTACGTTATATTATAAGGTATTTTCATTTATAGACAAGAATTACCATATATTCTAAGGTATTTTCAATGATACACTGCATATTACGTTATATGGGAAGGTATTTTCAATGATACACTGCATATTACGTTATATTATAAGGTATTTTCAATGATACACTGCATATTACGTTATATTATAAGGTATTTTCAATGATACACTGCATATTACGTTATATTATAAGGTATTCTCAATGATACACTGCATATTACGTTATATTATAAGGTATTTTCAATGATAAACTACTACGTATTATAAGGTATTTTCAATGATACACTGCATATTACGTTATATTATAAGGTATTTTCATTGATAGACTAGAATTACCATATATTCTAATGTATTTTCAATGATACACTGCATATTACGTTATATTATAAGGTATTTTCAATGATACACTACAAATTACGTTATATCATAAGGTATTTTCAATGATACACTGCATATTACGTTATATGGGAAGGTATTTTCAATGATACACTGCATATTACGTTATATTATAAGGTATTTTCAATGATACACTGCATATTACGTTATATTATAAGGTATTTTCAATGATACACTGCATATTACGTTATATTATAAGGTATTTTCAATGATACACTGCATATTACGTTATATTATAAGGTGTTTTCAATGATACACTGCATATTACGTTATATTATAAGGTATTTTCAATGATATGCTGCATATTACGTTATATTATAAGGTATTTTCAATGATACACTGCATATTACGTTATATTATAAGGTATTTTCAATGATACACAGCATATTACGTTATATTATAAGGTATTTTCAATGATAAACTACTATATATTATAAGGTATTTTCAATGATAAACTACTACGTATTATAAGGTATTTTCAACGATACACTGCATATTACGTTATATGGGAAGGTATTTTCAATGATACACTGCATATTACGTTATATTATAAGGTATTTTCAATGATAAACTACTATATATTATAAGGTATTTTCAATGATACACTACAAATTACGTTATATCATAAGGTATTTTCAATGATACACTGCATATTACGTTATATTATAAGGTATTTTCAATGATACACTGCATATATGGTTATATAATAAGGTATTTTCAAAGATACACTACAAATAACGATATATTATAAGGTATTTTCAATGATACACTGCATATTACGTTATATGAGAAGGTATTTTCATTGATACACTACAAATTACGATATATTATAAGGTATTTTCAATGATACACTGCATATTACGTTATATTATAAGGTATTTTCAATGATACACTGCATATTACGTTATATTATAAGGTATTCTCAATGATATGCTGCATATTACGTTATATTATAAGGTATTTTCTATGATACACTGCATATTACGTTATATTATAAGGTATTTTCAATGATACACAGCATATTACGTTATATTATAAGGTATTTTCAATGATAAACTACTATATATTATAAGGTATTTTCAATGATAAACTACTACGTATTATAAGGTATTTTCAACGATACACTGCATATTACGTTATATGGGAAGGTATTTTCAATGATACACTGCATATTACGTTATATTATAAGGTATTTTCAATGATACACTGCATATTACGTTATATTATAAGGTATTTTCAATGATACACTGCATATTACGTTATATTATAAGGTATTCTCAATGATACACTGCATATTACGTTATATTATAAGGTATTTTCAATGATAAACTACAACGTATTATAAGGTATTTTCAATGATACACTGCATATTACGTTATATTATAAGGTATTTTCATTGATAGACTAGAATTACCATATATTCTAATGTATTTTCAATGATACACTGCATATTACGTTATATTATAAGGTATTTTCAATGATACACTACAAATTACGTTATATCATTAGGTATTTTCAATGATACACTGCATATTACGTTATATGGGAAGGTATTTTCAATGATACACTGCATATTATGTTATATTATAAGGTATTTTCAATGATACAGTGCATATTACGTTATATTATAAGGTATTTTCAATGATACACTGCATATTGCGTTATATTATAAGGTATTTTCATTGATAGACTAGAATTACCATATATTCTAAGGTATTTTCAATGATACACTGCATATTACGTTATATTATAAGGTATTCTCAATGATACACTGCATATTACGTTATATTATAAGGTATTTTCAATGATACACTGCATATTACGTTATATTATAAGGTATTCTCAATGATACACTGCATATTACGTTATATTATAAGGTATTTTCAATGATAAACTACTACGTATTATAAGGTATTTTCAATGATACACTGCATATTACGTTATATTATAAGGTATTTTCATTGATAGACTAGAATTACCATATATTCTAATGTATTTTCAATGATACACTGCATATTACGTTATATTATAAGGTATTTTCAATGATACACTACAAATTACGTTATATCATAAGGTATTTTCAATGATACACTGCATATTACGTTATATGGCAAGGTATTTTCAATGATACACTGCATATTACGTTATATTATAAGGTATTTTCAATGATACACTGCATATTACGTTATATTATAAGGTATTTTCAATGATACACTGCATATTACGTTATATTATAAGGTATTTTCAATGATACACTGCATATTACGTTATATTATAAGGTATTTTCAATGATACACTGCATATTACGTTATATTATAAGGTATTTTCAATGATATGCTGCATATTACGTTATATTCTAAGGTATTTTCAATGATACACTGCATATTACGTTATATTATAAGGTATTTTCAATGATACACTGCATATTACGTTATATTATAAGGTATTTTCATTGATAGACTAGAATTACCATATATTCTAATGTATTTTCAATGATACACTGCATATTACGTTATATTATAAGGTATTTTCAATGATACACTACAAATTACGTTATATCATAAGGTATTTTCAATGATACACTGCATATTACGTTATATGGCAAGGTATTTTCAATGATACACTGCATATTACGTTATATTATAAGGTATTTTCAATGATACACTACAAATTACGTTATATCATAAGGTATTTTCAATGATACACTGCATATTACGTTATATGGGAAGGTATTTTCAATGATACACTGCATATTACGTTATATTATAAGGTATTTTCAATGATACACTGCATATTACGTTATATTATAAGGTATTTTCAATGATACACTGCATATTACGTTATATTATAAGGTATTTTCAATGATAAACTACTACGTATTATAAGGTATTTTCAATGATACACTGCATATTGCGTTATATTATAAGGTATTTTCATTGATAGACTAGAATTACCATATATTCTAAGGTATTTTCAATGATACACTGCATATTACGTTATATTATAAGGTATTTTCATTTATAGACAAGAATTACCATATATTCTAAGGTATTTTCAATGATACACTGCATATTACGTTATATGGGAAGGTATTTTCAATGATACACTGCATATTACGTTATATTATAAGGTATTTTCAATGATACACTGCATATTACGTTATATTATAAGGTATTTTCATTGATACACTGCATATTACGTTATATTATAAGGTATTCTCAATGATACACTGCATATTACGTTATATTATAAGGTATTTTCAATGATAAACTACTACGTATTATAAGGTATTTTCAATGATACACTGCATATTACGTTATATTATAAGGTATTTTCATTGATAGACTAGAATTACCATATATTCTAATGTATTTTCAATGATACACTGCATATTACGTTATATGTATAAGGTATTTTCAATGATACACTACAAATTACGTTATATCATAAGGTATTTTCAATGATACACTGCATATTACGTTATATGGGAAGGTATTTTCAATGATACACTGCATATTACGTTATATTATAAGGTATTTTCAATGATACACTGCATATTACGTTATATTATAAGGTATTTTCATTGATACACTGCATATTACGTTATATTATAAGGTATTTTCAATGATACACTGCATATTACGTTATATTATAAGGTGTTTTCAATGATACACTGCATATTACGTTATATTATAAGGTATTTTCAATGATATGCTGCATATTACGTTATATTATAAGGTATTTTCAATGATACACTGCATATTACGTTATATTATAAGGTATTTTCAACGATACACTGCATATTACGTTATATGGGAAGGTATTTTCAATGATACACTGCATATTACGTTATATTATAAGGTATTTTCAATGATAAACTACTATATATTATAAGGTATTTTCAATGATACACTACAAATTACGTTATATCATAAGGTATTTTCAATGATACACTGCATATTACGTTATATTATAAGGTATTTTCAATGATACACTGCATATATGGTTATATAATAAGGTATTTTCAAAGATACACTACAAATAACGATATATTATAAGGTATTTTCAATGATACACTGCATATTACGTTATATGAGAAGGTATTTTCATTGATACACTACAAATTACGATATATTATAAGGTATTTTCAATGATACACTGCATATTACGTTATATTATAAGGTATTTTCAATGATACACTGCATATTACGTTATATTATAAGGTATTCTCAATGATATGCTGCATATTACGTTATATTATAAGGTATTTTCTATGATACACTGCATATTACGTTATATTATAAGGTATTTTCAATGATACACAGCATATTACGTTATATTATAAGGTATTTTCAATGATAAACTACTATATATTATAAGGTATTTTCAATGATAAACTACTACGTATTATAAGGTATTTTCAACGATACACTGCATATTACGTTATATGGGAAGGTATTTTCAATGATACACTGCATATTACGTTATATTATAAGGTATTTTCAATGATACACTGCATATTACGTTATATTATAAGGTATTTTCAATGATACACTGCATATTACGTTATATTATAAGGTATTCTCAATGATACACTGCATATTACGTTATATTATAAGGTATTTTCAATGATAAACTACAACGTATTATAAGGTATTTTCAATGATACACTGCATATTACGTTATATTATAAGGTATTTTCATTGATAGACTAGAATTACCATATATTCTAATGTATTTTCAATGATACACTGCATATTACGTTATATTATAAGGTATTTTCAATGATACACTACAAATTACGTTATATCATTAGGTATTTTCAATGATACACTGCATATTACGTTATATGGGAAGGTATTTTCAATGATACACTGCATATTACGTTATATTATAAGGTATTTTCAATGATACAGTGCATATTACGTTATATTATAAGGTATTTTCAATGATACACTGCATATTGCGTTATATTATAAGGTATTTTCATTGATAGACTAGAATTACCATATATTCTAAGGTATTTTCAATGATACACTGCATATTACGTTATATTATAAGGTATTCTCAATGATACACTGCATATTACGTTATATTATAAGGTATTTTCAATGATACACTGCATATTACGTTATATTATAAGGTATTCTCAATGATACACTGCATATTACGTTATATTATAAGGTATTTTCAATGATAAACTACTACGTATTATAAGGTATTTTCAATGATACACTGCATATTGCGTTATATTATAAGGTATTTTCATTGATAGACTAGAATTACCATATATTCTAATGTATTTTCAATGATACACTGCATATTACGTTATATTATAAGGTATTTTCAATGATACACTACAAATTACGTTATATCATAAGGTATTTTCAATGATACACTGCATATTACGTTATATGGCAAGGTATTTTCAATGATACACTGCATATTACGTTATATTATAAGGTATTTTCAATGATACACTGCATATTACGTTATATTATAAGGTATTTTCAATGATACACTGCATATTACGTTATATTATAAGGTATTTTCAATGATACACTGCATATTACGTTATATTATAAGGTATTTTCAATGATACACTGCATATTACGTTATATTATAAGGTATTTTCAATGATATGCTGCATATTACGTTATATTCTAAGGTATTTTCAATGATACACTGCATATTACGTTATATTATAAGGTATTTTCAATGATACACTGCATATTACGTTATATTATAAGGTATTTTCATTGATAGACTAGAATTACCATATATTCTAATGTATTTTCAATGATACACTGCATATTACGTTATATTATAAGGTATTTTCAATGATACACTACAAATTACGTTATATCATAAGGTATTTTCAATGATACACTGCATATTACGTTATATGGGAAGGTATTTTCAATGATACACTGCATATTACGTTATATTATAAGGTATTTTCAATGATACACTACAAATTACGTTATATCATAAGGTATTTTCAATGATACACTGCATATTACGTTATATGGGAAGGTATTTTCAATGATACACTGCATATTACGTTATATTATAAGGTATTTTCAATGATACACTGCATATTACGTTATATTATAAGGTATTTTCAATGATACACTGCATATTACGTTATATTATAAGGTATTTTCAATGATACACTGCATATTACGTTATATTATAAGGTATTTTCAATGATACACTGCATATTACGTTATATTATAAGGTATTCTCAATGATACACTGCATATTACGTTATATTATAAGGTATTTTCAATGATAAACTACAACGTATTATAAGGTATTTTCAATGATACACTGCATATTACGTTATATTATAAGGTATTTTCATTGATAGACTAGAATTACCATATATTCTAATGTATTTTCAATGATACACTGCATATTACGTTATATTATAAGGTATTTTCAATGATACACTACAAATTACGTTATATCATAAGGTATTTTCAATGATACACTGCATATTACGTTATATGGGAAGGTATTTTCAATGATACACTGCATATTATTTTATATTATAAGGTATTTTCAATGATACACTGCATATTACGTTATATTATAAGGTATTTTCAATGATACACTGCATATTGCGTTATATTATAAGGTATTTTCATTGATAGACTAGAATTACCATATATTCTAAGGTATTTTCAATGATACACTGCATATTACGTTATATTATAAGGTATTCTCAATGATACACTGCATATTACGTTATATTATAAGGTATTTTCAATGATACACTGCATATTACGTTATATTATAAGGTATTTTCAATGATACACTGCATATTACGTTATATTATAAGGTATTTTCATTGATAGACTAGAATTACCATATATTCTAATGTATTTTCAATGATACACTGCATATTACGTTATATTATAAGGTATTTTCAATGATACACTACAAATTACGTTATATCATAAGGTATTTTCAATGATACACTGCATATTACGTTATATGGCAAGGTATTTTCAATGATACACTGCATATTACGTTATATTATAAGGTATTTTCAATGATACACTGCATATTACGTTATATTATAAGGTATTTTCAATGATACACTGCATATTACGTTATATTATAAGGTATTTTCAATGATACACTGCATATTACGTTATATTATAAGGTATTTTCAATGATACACTGCATATTACGTTATATTATAAGGTATTTTCAATGATATGCTGCATATTACGTTATATTATAAGGTATTTTCAATGATACACTGCATATTACGTTATATTATAAGGTATTTTCAATGATACACAGCATATTACGTTATATTATAAGGTATTTTCAATGATAAACTACTATATATTATAAGGTATTTTCAATGATAAACTACTACGTATTATAAGGTATTTTCAATGATACACTGCATATTGCGTTATATTATAAGGTATTTTCATTGATAGACTAGAATTACCATATATTCTAAGGTATTTTCAATGATACACTGCATATTACGTTATATTATAAGGTATTCTCAATGATACACTGCATATTACGTTATATTATAAGGTATTTTCAATGATACACTGCATATTACGTTATATTATAAGGTATTCTCAATGATACACTGCATATTACGTTATATTATAAGGTATTTTCAATGATAAACTACTACGTATTATAAGGTATTTTCAATGATACACTGCATATTACGTTATATTATAAGGTATTTTCATTGATAGACTAGAATTACCATATATTCTAATGTATTTTCAATGATACACTGCATATTACGTTATATTATAAGGTATTTTCAATGATACACAGCATATTACGTTATATTATAAGGTATTTTCAATGATAAACTACTATATATTATAAGGTATTTTCAATGATAAACTACTACGTATTATAAGGTATTTTCAATGATACACTGCATATTGCGTTATATTATAAGGTATTTTCATTGATAGACTAGAATTACCATATATTCTAAGGTATTTTCAATGATACACTGCATATTACGTTATATTATAAGGTATTCTCAATGATACACTGCATATTACGTTATATTATAAGGTATTTTCAATGATACACTGCATATTACGTTATATTATACGGTATTCTCAATGATACACTGCATATTACGTTATATTATAAGGTATTTTCAATGATAAACTACTACGTATTATAAGGTATTTTCAATGATACACTGCATATTACGTTATATTATAAGGTATTTTCATTGATAGACTAGAATTACCATATATTCTAATGTATTTTCAATGATACACTGCATATTACGTTATATTATAAGGTATTTTCAATGATACACTACAAATTACGTTATATCATAAGGTATTTTCAATGATACACTGCATATTACGTTATATGGCAAGGTATTTTCAATGATACACTGCATATTACGTTATATTATAAGGTATTTTCAATGATACACTGCATATTACGTTATATTATAAGGTATTTTCAATGATACACTGCATATTACGTTATATTATAAGGTATTTTCAATGATACACTGCATATTACGTTATATTATAAGGTATTTTCAATGATACACTGCATATTACGTTATATTATAAGGTATTTTCAATGATATGCTGCATATTACGTTATATTATAAGGTATTTTCAATGATACACTGCATATTACGTTATATTATAAGGTATTTTCAATGATACACAGCATATTACGTTATATTATAAGGTATTTTCAATGATAAACTACTATATATTATAAGGTATTTTCAATGATAAACTACTACGTATTATAAGGTATTTTCAATGATACACTGCATATTGCGTTATATTATAAGGTATTTTCATTGATAGACTAGAATTACCATATATTCTAAGGTATTTTCAATGATACACTGCATATTACGTTATATTATAAGGTATTTTCATTGATAGACAAGAATTACCATATATTCTAAGGTATTTTCAATGATACACTGCATATTACGTTATATGGGAAGGTATTTTCAATGATACACTGCATATTACGTTATATTATAAGGTATTTTCAATGATACACTGCATATTACGTTATATTATAAGGTATTTTCAATGATACACTGCATATTACGTTATATTATAAGGTATTCTCAATGATACACTGCATATTACGTTATATTATAAGGTATGTTCAATGATAAACTACTACGTATTATAAGGTATTTTCAATGATACACTGCATATTACGTTATATTATAAGGTATTTTCAATGATACACTGCATATTACGTTATATTATAAGGTATTTTCAATGATACACTGCATATTACGTTATATTATAAGGTATTCTCAATGATACACTGCATATTACGTTATATTATAAGGTATTTTCAATGATAAACTACTACGTATTATAAGGTATTTTCAATGATACACTGCATATTACGTTATATTATAAGGTATTTTCAATGATATACTACTACATATTATAAGGTATTCTCAATGATACACTGCATATTACGTTATATTATAAGGTATTTTCAATGATAAACTACTACGTATTATAAGGTATTTTCAATGATACACTGCATATTACGTTATATTATAAGGTATTTTCAATGATAAACTACTACGTATTATAAGGTATTTTCAATGATACACTGCATATTACGTTATATTATAAGGTATTTTCATTGATAGACTAGAATTACCATATATTCTAATGTATTTTCAATGATACACTGCATATTACGTTATATTATAAGGTATTTTCAATGATACACTACAAATTACGTTATATCATAAGGTATTTTCAATGATACACTGCATATTACGTTATATGGCAAGGTATTTTCAATGATACACTGCATATTACGTTATATTATAAGGTATTTTCAATGATACACTGCATATTACGTTATATTATAAGGTATTTTCAAGGATACACTGCATATTACGTTATATTATAAGGTATTTTCAATGATACACTGCATATTACGTTATATTATAAGGTATTTTCAATGATATGCTGCATATTACGTTATATTATAAGGTATTCTCAATGATACACTGCATATTACGTTATATTATAAGGTATGTTCAATGATAAACTACTACGTATTATAAGGTATTTTCAATGATACACTGTATATTACGTTATATGGGAAGGTATTTTCAATGATACACTGCATATTATGTTATATTATAAGGTATTTTCAATGATACACTGCATATTACGTTATATTATAAGGTATTTTCAATGATGCACTGCATATTACGTTATATTATAAGGTATTCTCAATGATACACTGCATATTACGTTATATTATAAGGTATTTTCAATGATACACTGCATATTACGTTATATTATAAGGTATTCTCAATGATACACTGCATATTACGTTATATTATAAGGTATTTTCAATGATAAACTACTACGTATTATAAGGTATTTTCAATGATACACTGCATATTACGTTATATTATAAGGTATTTTCATTGATAGACTAGAATTACCATATATTCTAATGTATTTTCAATGATACACTGCATATTACGTTATATTATAAGGTATTTTCAATGATACACTACAAATTACGTTATATCATAAGGTATTTTCAATGATACACTGCATATTACGTTATATGGCAAGGTATTTTCAATGATACACTGCATATTACGTTATATTATAAGGTATGTTCAATGATAAACTACTACGTATTATAAGGTATTTTCAATGATACACTGCATATTACGTTATATTATAAGGTATTTTCAATGATACACTGCATATTACGTTATATTATAAGGTATTTTCAATGATACACTGCATATTACGTTATATTATAAGGTATTCTCAATGATACACTGCATATTACGATATATTATAAGGTATTTTCAATGATAAACTACTACGTATTATAAGGTATTTTCAATGATACACTGCATATTACGTTATATTATAAGGTATTTTCAATGATATACTACTACGTATTATAAGGTATTCTCAATGATACACTGCATATTACGTTATATTATAAGGTATTTTCAATGATAAACTACTACGTATTATAAGGTATTTTCAATGATACACTGCATATTACGTTATATTATAAGGTATTTTCATTGATAGACTAGAATTACCATATATTCTAAGGTATTTTCAATGATACACTGCATATTACGTTATATTATAAGGTATTTTCAATGATACACTGCATATTACGTTATATTATAAGGTATTTTCAATGATAAACTACTATATATTATAAGGTATTTTCAATGATACACTACAAATTACGTTATATCATAAGGTATTTTCAATGATACACTGCATATTACGTTATATGGGAAGGTATTTTCAATGATACACTGCATATTACGTTATATTATAAGGTATTTTCAATGATAAACTACTACGTATTATAAGGTATTTTCAATGATACACTGCATATTACGTTATATTATAAGGTATTTTCATTGATAGACTAGAATTACCATATATTCTAATGTATTTTCAATGATACACTGCATATTACGTTATATTATAAGGTATTTTCAATGATACACTACAAATTACGTTATATCATAAGGTATTTTCAATGATACACTGCATATTACGTTATATGGGAAGGTATTTTCAATGATACACTGCATATTACGTTATATTATAAGGTATTTTCAATGATAAACTACTACGTATTATAAGGTATTTTCAATGATACACTGCATATTACGTTATATTATAAGGTATTTTCATTGATAGACTAGAATTACCATATATTCTAATGTATTTTCAATGATACACTGCATATTACGTTATATTATAAGGTATTTTCAATGATACACTACAAATTACGTTATATCATAAGGTATTTTCAATGATACACTGCATATTACGTTATATGGCAAGGTATTTTCAATGATACACTGCATATTACGTTATATTATAAGGTATTTTCAATGATACACTGCATATTACGTTATATTATAAGGTATTTTCAAGGATACACTGCATATTACGTTATATTATAAGGTATTTTCAATGATACACTGCATATTACGTTATATTATAAGGTATTTTCAATGATACACTGCATATTACGTTATATTATAAGGTATTTTCAATGATATGCTGCATATTACGTTATATTATAAGGTATTCTCAATGATACACTGCATAGTACGTTATATTATAAGGTATGTTCAATGATAAACTACTACGTATTATAAGGTATTTTCAATGATACACTGCATATTACGTTATATGGGAAGGTATTTTCAATGATACACTGCATATTATGTTATATTATAAGGTATTTTCAATGATACACTGCATATTACGTTATATTATAAGGTATTTTCAATGATACACTGCATATTGCGTTATATTATAAGGTATTTTCATTGATAGACTAGAATTACCATATATTCTAAGGTATTTTCAATGATACACTGCATATTACGTTATATTATAAGGTATTTTCAATGATAAACTACTACGTATTATAAGGTATTCTCAATGATACACTGCATATTACGTTATATTATAAGGTATTTTCAATGATACACTACTACATATTATAAGGTATTTTCAATGATACACTGCATATTACGTTATATTATAAGGTATTTTCAATGATACACTGCATATTACGTTATATTATAAGGTATTTTCAATGATACACTGCATATTACGTTATATGGGAAGGTATTTTCAATGATACACTGCATATTACGTTATATTATAAGGTATTTTCAATGATACACTGCATATTACGTTATATTATAAGGTATTTTCAATGATATGCTGCATATTACGTTATATTATAAGGTATTCTCAATGATACACTGCATAGTACGTTATATTATAAGGTATGTTCAATGATAAACTACTACGTATTATAAGGTATTTTCAATGATACACTGCATATTACGTTATATGGGAAGGTATTTTCAATGATACACTGCATATTATGTTATATTATAAGGTATTTTCAATGATACACTGCATATTACGTTATATTATAAGGTATTTTCAATGATACACTGCATATTGCGTTATATTATAAGGTATTTTCATTGATAGACTAGAATTACCATATATTCTAAGGTATTTTCAATGATACACTGCATATTACGTTATATTATAAGGTATTCTCAATGATACACTGCATATTACGTTATATTATAAGGTATTTTCAATGATACACTGCATATTACGTTATATTATAAGGTATTCTCAATGATACACTGCATATTACGTTATATTATAAGGTATTTTCAATGATAAACTACTACGTATTATAAGGTATTTTCAATGATACACTGCATATTACGTTATATTATAAGGTATTTTCATTGATAGACTAGAATTACCATATATTCTAATGTATTTTCAATGATACACTGCATATTACGTTATATTATAAGGTATTTTCAATGATACACTACAAATTACGTTATATCATAAGGTATTTTCAATGATACACTGCATATTACGTTATATGACAAGGTATTTTCAATGATACACTGCATATTACGTTATATTATAAGGTATTTTCAATGATACACTGCATATTACGTTATATTATAAGGTATTTTCAAGGATACACTGCATATTACGTTATATTATAAGGTATTTTCAATGATACACTGCATATTACGTTATATTATAAGGTATTTTCAATGATACACTGCATATTACGTTATATTATAAGGTATTTTCAATGATATGCTGCATATTACGTTATATTATAAGGTATTTTCATTGATAGACAAGAATTACCATATATTCTAAGGTATTTTCAATGATACACTGCATATTACGTTATATGGGAAGGTATTTTCAATGATACACTGCATATTACGTTATATTATAAGGTATTTTCAATGATACACTGCATATTACGTTATATTATAAGGTATTTTCAATGATACACTGCATATTACGTTATATTATAAGGTATTCTCAATGATACACTGCATATTACGTTATATTATAAGGTATTTTCAATGATAAACTACTACGTATTATAAGGTATTTTCAATGATACACTGCATATTACGTTATATTATAAGGTATTTTCAATGATAAACTACTACGTATTATAAGGTATTCTCAATGATACACTGCATATTACGTTATATTATAAGGTATTTTCAATGATACACTACTACGTATTATAAGGTATTTTCAATGATACACTGCATATTACGTTATATTATAAGGTATTTTCAATGATATGCTGCATATTACGTTATATTATAAGGTATTCTCAATGATACACTGCATAGTACGTTATATTATAAGGTATGTTCAATGATAAACTACTACGTATTATAAGGTATTTTCAATGATACACTGCATATTACGTTATATGGGAAGGTATTTTCAATGATACACTGCATATTATGTTATATTATAAGGTATTTTCAATGATACACTGCATATTACGTTATATTATAAGGTATTTTCAATGATACACTGCATATTGCGTTATATTATAAGGTATTTTCATTGATAGACTAGAATTACCATATATTCTAAGGTATTTTCAATGATACACTGCATATTACGTTATATTATAAGGTATTCTCAATGATACACTGCATATTACGTTATATTATAAGGTATTTTCAATGATACACTGCATATTACGTTATATTATAAGGTATTCTCAATGATACACTGCATATTACGTTATATTATAAGGTATTTTCAATGATAAACTACTACGTATTATAAGGTATTCTCAATGATACACTGCATATTACGTTATATTATAAGGTATTTTCATTGATAGACTAGAATTACCATATATTCTAATGTATTTTCAATGATACACTGCATATTACGTTATATTATAAGGTATTTTCAATGATACACTACAAATTACGTTATATCATAAGGTATTTTCAATGATACACTGCATATTACGTTAT
Organism: Lasioglossum lativentre; assembly: GCA_916610255.1. Lineage (NCBI taxonomy): Eukaryota > Metazoa > Arthropoda > Insecta > Hymenoptera > Halictidae > Lasioglossum > Lasioglossum lativentre. The sequence goes on from CAKAJI010000043.1 coordinate 36,938, forward strand.
ATGGCAAGGTATTTTCAATGATACACTGCATATTACGTTATATTATAAGGTATTTTCAATGATACACTGCATATTACGTTATATTATAAGGTATTTTCAAGGATACACTGCATATTACGTTATATTATAAGGTATTTTCAATGATACACTGCATATTACGTTATATTATAAGGTATTTTCAATGATACACTGCATATTACGTTATATTATAAGGTATTTTCAATGATATGCTGCATATTACGTTATATTATAAGGTATTTTCATTGATAGACAAGAATTACCATATATTCTAAGGTATTTTCAATGATACACTGCATATTACGTTATATGGGAAGGTATTTTCAATGATACACTGCATATTACGTTATATTATAAGGTATTTTCAATGATACACTGCATATTACGTTATATTATAAGGTATTTTCAATGATACACTGCATATTACGTTATATTATAAGGTATTCTCAATGATACACTGCATATTACGTTATATTATAAGGTATTTTCAATGATAAACTACTACGTATTATAAGGTATTTTCAATGATACACTGCATATTACGTTATATTATAAGGTATTTTCAATGATAAACTACTACGTATTATAAGGTATTTTCAATGATACACTGCATATTACGTTATATTATAAGGTATTTTCAATGATACACTACTACGTATTATAAGGTATTTTCAATGATACACTGCATATTACGTTATATTATAAGGTATTTTCAATGATACACTGCATATTACGTTATATTATAAGGTATTTTCAATGATACACTGCATATTACGTTATATGGGAAGGTATTTTCAATGATACACTGCATATTACGTTATATTATAAGGTATTTTCAATGATAAACTACTACGTATTATAAGGTATTCTCAATGATACACTGCATATTACGTTATATTATAAGGTATTTTCAATGATAAACTACTACGTATTATAAGGTATTTTCAATGATAAACTACTACGTATTATAAGGTATTTTCAATGATACACTGCATATTACGTTATATTATAAGGTATTCTCAATGATACACTGCATATTACGTTATATTATAAGGTATTTTCAATGATACACTGCATATTACGTTATATTATAAGGTATTTTCAATGATACACTGCATATTACGTTATATTATAAGGTATTTTCAATGATAAACTACTACGTATTATAAGGTATTTTCAATGATACACTGCATATTACGTTATATTATAAGGTATTTTCATTGATAGACTAGAATTACCATATATTCTAATGTATTTTCAATGATACACTGCATATTACGTTATATTATAAGGTATTTTCAATGATACACTACAAATTACGTTATATCATAAGGTATTTTCAATGATACACTGCATATTACGTTATATGGGAAGGTATTTTCAATGATACACTGCATATTATGTTATATTATAAGGTATTTTCAATGATACACTGCATATTACGTTATATTATAAGGTATTTTCAATGATACACTGCATATTGCGTTATATTATAAGGTATTTTCATTGATAGACTAGAATTACCATATATTCTAAGGTATTTTCAATGATACACTGCATATTACGTTATATTATAAGGTATTCTCAATGATACACTGCATATTACGTTATATTATAAGGTATTTTCAATGATACACTGCATATTACGTTATATTATAAGGTATTCTCAATGATACACTGCATATTACGTTATATTATAAGGTATTTTCAATGATAAACTACTACGTATTATAAGGTATTTTCAATGATACACTGCATATTACGTTATATTATAAGGTATTTTCATTGATAGACTAGAATTACCATATATTCTAATGTATTTTCAATGATACACTGCATATTACGTTATATTATAAGGTATTTTCAATGATACACTACAAATTACGTTATATCATAAGGTATTTTCAATGATACACTGCATATTACGTTATATGGCAAGGTATTTTCAATGATACACTGCATATTACGTTATATTATAAGGTATTTTCAATGATACACTGCATATTACGTTATATTATAAGGTATTTTCAAGGATACACTGCATATTACGTTATATTATAAGGTATTTTCAATGATACACTGCATATTACGTTATATTATAAGGTATTTTCAATGATACACTGCATATTACGTTATATTATAAGGTATTTTCAATGATATGCTGCATATTACGTTATATTATAAGGTATTTTCATTGATAGACAAGAATTACCATATATTCTAAGGTATTTTCAATGATACACTGCATATTACGTTATATGGGAAGGTATTTTCAATGATACACTGCATATTACGTTATATTATAAGGTATTTTCAATGATACACTGCATATTACGTTATATTATAAGGTATTTTCAATGATACACTGCATATTACGTTATATTATAAGGTATTCTCAATGATACACTGCATATTACGTTATATTATAAGGTATTTTCAATGATAAACTACTACGTATTATAAGGTATTTTCAATGATACACTGCATATTACGTTATATTATAAGGTATTTTCAATGATAAACTACTACGTATTATAAGGTATTCTCAATGATACACTGCATATTACGTTATATTATAAGGTATTTTCAATGATACACTACTACGTATTATAAGGTATTTTCAATGATACACTGCATATTACGTTATATTATAAGGTATTTTCAATGATACACTGCATATTACGTTATATTATAAGGTATTTTCAATGATACACTGCATATTACGTTATATGGGAAGGTATTTTCAATGATACACTGCATATTACGTTATATTATAAGGTATTTTCAATGATAAACTACTACGTATTATAAGGTATTCTCAATGATACACTGCATATTACGTTATATTATAAGGTATTTTCAATGATAAACTACTACGTATTATAAGGTATTTTCAATGATAAACTACTACGTATTATAAGGTATTTTCAATGATACACTGCATATTACGTTATATTATAAGGTATTCTCAATGATACACTGCATATTACGTTATATTATAAGGTATTTTCAATGATACACTGCATATTACGTTATATTATAAGGTATTCTCAATGATACACTGCATATTACGTTATATTATAAGGTATTTTCAATGATAAACTACTACGTATTATAAGGTATTTTCAATGATACACTGCATATTACGTTATATTATAAGGTATTTTCAATGATAAACTACTACGTATTATAAGGTATTCTCAATGATACACTGCATATTACGTTATATTATAAGGTATTTTCAATGATACACTACTACGTATTATAAGGTATTTTCAATGATACACTGCATATTACGTTATATTATAAGGTATTTTCAATGATACACTGCATATTACGTTATATTATAAGGTATTTTCAATGATACACTGCATATTACGTTATATGGGAAGGTATTTTCAATGATACACTGCATATTACGTTATATTATAAGGTATTTTCAATGATAAACTACTACGTATTATAAGGTATTCTCAATGATACACTGCATATTACGTTATATTATAAGGTATTTTCAATGATAAACTACTACGTATTATAAGGTATTTTCAATGATAAACTACTACGTATTATAAGGTATTTTCAATGATACACTGCATATTACGTTATATTATAAGGTATTCTCAATGATACACTGCATATTACGTTATATTATAAGGTATTTTCAATGATACACTGCATATTACGTTATATTATAAGGTATTTTCAATGATACACTGCATATTACGTTATATTATAAGGTATTTTCAATGATAAACTACTACGTATTATAAGGTATTTTCAATGATACACTGCATATTACGTTATATTATAAGGTATTTTCATTGATAGACTAGAATTACCATATATTCTAATGTATTTTCAATGATACACTGCATATTACGTTATATTATAAGGTATTTTCAATGATACACTACAAATTACGTTATATCATAAGGTATTTTCAATGATACACTGCATATTACGTTATATGGGAAGGTATTTTCAATGATACACTGCATATTATGTTATATTATAAGGTATTTTCAATGATACACTGCATATTACGTTATATTATAAGGTATTTTCAATGATACACTGCATATTGCGTTATATTATAAGGTATTTTCATTGATAGACTAGAATTAACATATATTCTAAGGTATTTTCAATGATACACTGCATATTACGTTATATTATAAGGTATTCTCAATGATACACTGCATATTACGTTATATTATAAGGTATTTTCAATGATACACTGCATATTACGTTATATTATAAGGTATTCTCAATGATACACTGCATATTACGTTATATTATAAGGTATTTTCAATGATAAACTACTACGTATTATAAGGTATTTTCAATGATACACTGCATATTACGTTATATTATAAGGTATTTTCATTGATAGACTAGAATTACCATATATTCTAATGTATTTTCAATGATACACTGCATATTACGTTATATTATAAGGTATTTTCAATGATACACTACAAATTACGTTATATCATAAGGTATTTTCAATGATACACTGCATATTACGTTATATGGCAAGGTATTTTCAATGATACACTGCATATTACGTTATATTATAAGGTATTTTCAATGATACACTGCATATTACGTTATATTATAAGGTATTTTCAAGGATACACTGCATATTACGTTATATTATAAGGTATTTTCAATGATACACTGCATATTACGTTATATTATAAGGTATTTTCAATGATACACTGCATATTACGTTATATTATAAGGTATTTTCAATGATATGCTGCATATTACGTTATATTATAAGGTATTTTCATTGATAGACAAGAATTACCATATATTCTAAGGTATTTTCAATGATACACTGCATATTACGTTATATGGGAAGGTATTTTCAATGATACACTGCATATTACGTTATATTATAAGGTATTTTCAATGATACACTGCATATTACGTTATATTATAAGGTATTTTCAATGATACACTGCATATTACGTTATATTATAAGGTATTCTCAATGATACACTGCATATTACGTTATATTATAAGGTATTTTCAATGATAAACTACTACGTATTATAAGGTATTTTCAATGATACACTGCATATTACGTTATATTATAAGGTATTTTCAATGATAAACTACTACGTATTATAAGGTATTCTCAATGATACACTGCATATTACGTTATATTATAAGGTATTTTCAATGATACACTACTACGTATTATAAGGTATTTTCAATGATACACTGCATATTACGTTATATTATAAGGTATTTTCAATGATACACTGCATATTACGTTATATTATAAGGTATTTTCAATGATACACTGCATATTACGTTATATGGGAAGGTATTTTCAATGATACACTGCATATTACGTTATATTATAAGGTATTTTCAATGATAAACTACTACGTATTATAAGGTATTCTCAATGATACACTGCATATTACGTTATATTATAAGGTATTTTCAATGATAAACTACTACGTATTATAAGGTATTTTCAATGATAAACTACTACGTATTATAAGGTATTTTCAATGATACACTGCATATTACGTTATATTATAAGGTATTCTCAATGATACACTGCATATTACGTTATATTATAAGGTATTTTCAATGATACACTGCATATTACGTTATATTATAAGGTATTCTCAATGATACACTGCATATTACGTTATATTATAAGGTATTTTCAATGATAAACTACTACGTATTATAAGGTATTTTCAATGATACACTGCATATTACGTTATATTATAAGGTATTTTCATTGATAGACTAGAATTACCATATATTCTAATGTATTTTCAATGATACACTGCATATTACGTTATATTATAAGGTATTTTCAATGATACACTACAAATTACGTTATATCATAAGGTATTTTCAATGATACACTGCATATTACGTTATATGGCAAGGTATTTTCAATGATACACTGCATATTACGTTATATTATAAGGTATTTTCAATGATAAACTACTACGTATTATAAGGTATTCTCAATGATACACTGCATATTACGTTATATTATAAGGTATTTTCAATGATACACTACTACGTATTATAAGGTATTTTCAATGATACACTGCATATTACGTTATATTATAAGGTATTTTCAATGATATGCTGCATATT
>CAKAJI010000044.1:0-66168 GCA_916610255.1 Lasioglossum lativentre
ACGTAATATGCAGTGTATCATTGAAAATACCTTATAATATATAGTAGTTTATCATTGAAAATACCTTATAATATAACGTAATATGCTGTGTATCATTGAAAATACCTTATAATATAACGTAATATGCGGTGTATCATTGAAAATACCTTATAATATAACGTAATATGCAGTGTATCATAGAAAATACCTTATAATATATAGCAGTTTATCATTGAAAATACCTTATAATATACCTTAATATGCAGTGTATCATTGAAAGTACCTTATGATATAACGTAATATGCAGTGTATCATTGAAAATACCTTATAATATATAGTAGTTTATTAACTTCCCGATTCATAGGGAAGTTACTGTAATTACCCCGAAAATCGAAAATCGAATTTTTAGCAGATCTTCACGTTTCATGGTCATTGGAGTCATTTTAGACTATTTTTATCAAAATGTCGGTATGTGTGTGTGTGTGTGTGTGTGTGTGCGTATGTCCGTTTCTATGGTATCAAATTTTTCGTTAACGTTTTCAGAAAAAGTAACTACGCGATCGGAATGATGAATGATGCAATCGATGTGCCCCGCTGTAACTTAGAGCTGATTAGATTTTGGTCCATATTGGTCAAGTAGTTTTTTAGTTTTTTTAGTTTTTTTAGTTTTTTTTAGTTTTTTTTCGAAAGAAGTTCATTCAACAATGCAAATTATACGAGAGGACTATAAAAAATGAGAGGATTATAAAAAATTTTTTTCTTAATTTTTTTTTTTAGATTTAAAAAAAAAATTTTTTTTTTTAACTTTTTTTTAAACTGATGCTACTGTTATAAATCACCAAAAGCAACTAATTCTATGTTTGGTAGCGTTGTACAGCGAATAATGAATAAAATTACAATTGAAAGTGAAAAGATTTTGATAGGTGATTTCAATTACAATATATTAAATTGCAAGGATAATGGTAATAATTATTTGATTAACCTTTTGAACAAGTACAATTTAAAAACTAAATTACCATCCAAAAGTATAACGACCAATTTGAATACGCAAATAGATGTCATTTTCTCAAATGTTGATGATATAGATTGTGGTGTTTATGAAACATATTTCAGCTATCATAAGCCAATTTATGCAATCCTCGATAAGAAGGTTGTCAAATATAAAAAAGGAGAGAATGTAGAGAAAACAGATGTAACAATCACAAATCAACAAATGAATCCTGAAAATTTTACAATTTTTGATGAATGTTTAATGATCTCGGACCAGCATATCGAGCAACATAATCATGAATATGCAGTGCCTGCAGACTGTTTCCTCAATGATGGTTATAACTATGCTTTAGAAACAGCCGAATGTAAAGAAGTCATAAAACCTGATTGTTATTTACAAGATAAACATATTAATTTATTTCACGAAATTATGAACAGAAATCTAAACGAGCGTGGAATATACAACTTTGCTCAAGATACTGGTTACGTTCGAGCTTTTTTGAGTAATTTACAAGAGATCCCAGAACATGAGACGAATATTCAGATAATATACACTGGTGAAATTGGAAAAAAGGTAGTAGGACATTGGATTTGCACAAGATCTGATGGTAACGGAAATGTACACATTTATGATAGTTTTAATGCTAATCATTTGAACCATGATGTAATAGATTATTTGAATGCCCTTTATAAATATAAGAAGAAGTATATATTTCACAGAGTACAATATCAAAACAATGCGTTTGATTGTGGAGCATTTGCAATTTATTTTGCAACATTACTATGCTATAACAAGGAACCAAGCGAGCAACGAGCATACGATGTTGGTTTAATGCGACGCCATATAGCAAACATTTTGATAAGTAGAAAACTATTGAACTTCCCTGAGAATGTATAATCTTCTTAAAACGTTCAATAAATAATGATAATAATATACTGCAACTAACGAATCGGTAAGTTCTTTCTGTGGCTCGTGGAGAGTCACACACAAAATAACATCCGTACCACCAACCCTCTCGCGAGCTCGCAAAGCGAGCGAGCTACAACATCCCCACCCGCGAAGCTCGCGAACCAAGCGAGCAACAACCCCCCTCTAGTTATTGAAAATACCTTAGAATATATGGTAATTTGTAGTATATCATTGAAAATACTTTATAATATAACGTAATATGCAGTTTATCATTGAAAATACCTTATAAATATCGTAATTTGTAGTGTAGCAATGAAAATACCTTATAATATAACGTAATATGCAGTGTATCATTGAAAATACCTTATAATATATCGTAATTTGTATTGTATCATTGAAAATACCCTATAGTATAACGTAATATGCAGTGCATCATTGATAAAACCTTATAATATAACGTAATATGCAGTCTACCATTGAAAATACATTATAAAATAATGTAATATGTAGTCTGTCATTGAAAATACCTTATAATATAACGCAATATGCAGTGTATCATTGAAAATACCTTATAATATAACGTAATATACTGTGTATCTTTGAAATTACCTTATAATATAACGTAATATGCAGTGTATCATTGAAAATACCTTATAATATAACGTAATATGCAGTGTATCATTGAAAATACCTTATAATATATCGTAATATACAGTATACCATTGAAAATACTTATAATATAACGTAATATGCAGTGTATCATGGAAAATACCTTATAATATATCGTAATTTGTAGTGTATCATTGAAAATACCTTATAGTATAACGTAATATGCAGTGCATCATTGAAAATACCTTATAATATCACGTAATATGCAGTGTATCATTGAAAATACCTTATAATTTAACGTAATATGCAGGGTATCATTGAAAATACCTTATAATATATCGTAATTTGTAGTGTATCATTGAAAATACCTTATAATATAACGTAATATGCAGTGTATCATTGAAAATACCTTATAATATAACGTAATATGCAGGGTATCATTGAAAATACCTTATAATATATCGTAATTTGTAGTGTATCAATGGAAATACCTTCTCATATAGCGTAATATGCAGTGTATCATTGAAAATACCTTATAATATATCGTAATTTGTAGTGTATCTTTGAAAATACCTTATAATATAACGTAATATGCAGTGTATCATAGAAAATACCTTATAATATATAGCAGTTTATCATTGAAAATACCTTATAATATAACTTAATATGCAGGGTATCATTGAAAATACCTTATAATATATCGTAATTTGTAGTGTATCATTGAAAATACCTTAGAATATATGGTAATGCTAGTCTATCACTGAAATTACCTTATAATATAACGTAATATGCAGTGTATCATTGAAAATACCTTATAATATAACGTAATATGCAGTGTATCATTGAAAATACCTTATAATATATCGTAATATACAGTATACCATTGAAAATACCTTATAATATAACGTAATATGCAGTGTATCATTGAAAATACTTTATAATATAACGTAATATGCAGGTTATCATTGAAAATACCTCATAATATATCGTAATTTGTAGTGTATCATTGAAAATACCTTAGAATATATGGTAATTCTAGTCTATCAATGAAAATACCTTATAATATAACGTAATATGCAGTGTATCATGGAAAATACCTTATAATATATCGTAATTTGTAGTGTATCATTGAAAACACCTTATCATATAACGTAATATGCAGTGTATCATTGAAAATACCTTATAATATAACGTAATATGCAGTGTATCATTGAAAATACATTATAAAATAATGTAATATGCAGTCTGTCATTGAAAATACCTTATAATATAACGTAATATGATATATATCATTAAAAATACCTTATAAAATAACGTAATATGCAGTGTATCATGGAAAATACCTTATAATATATCGTAATTTGTAGTGTATCATTGAAAATACCTTATAGTATAAAGTAATATGCAGTGCATCATTGAAAAATCCTTATAATATAACGTAATATGCAGTGTATCATTGAAAATACCTTATAATATAACGTAATATGCAGTGTATCATAGAAAATACCTTATAATATATAGCAGTTTATCATTGAAAATACCTTATAATATAACTTAATATGCAGGGTATCATTGAAAATACCTTATAATATATAGTAATTTGTAGTGTATCATTGAAAATATCTTAGAATATATGGTAATTCTAGTCTATCAATGAAAATACCTTATAATATAACGTAATATGCAGTGTATCATTGAAAATACCTTATAATATATCGTAATTTGTAGTGTATCATTGAAAATACCTTATAGTATAACGTAATATGCAGTGCATCATTGAAAAAACCTTATAATATAACGTAATATGCAGTGTATCATTGAAAATACCTTATCATATAACGTAATATGCAGTGTATCATTGAAAATACCTTATAATATAACGTAATATGCAGTGTATCATTGAAAATACCTTATAATATAATTTAATATGCGGTGTATCATTGAAAATACCTTATAATATAACGTAATATGCAGTGCATCATTGAAAAAACCTTATAATATAACGTAATATGCAGTGTATCATTGAAAATACCTTATCATATAACGTAATATGCAGTGTATCATTGAAAATACCTTATAATATAACGTAATATGCAGTGTATCATTGAAAATACCTTATAATATAATTTAATATGCGGTGTATCATTGAAAATACCTTATAATATAACGTAATATGCAGTCTACCATTGAAAATACATTATAAAATAATGTAATATGCAGTCTGTCATTGAAAAAACCTTATAATTTAACGTAATATGCAGTGTATCATTGAAAATACCTTATAATATAACGTAATATGCAGTGTATCATTGAAAATACCTTATAATATAACGTAATATGCGGTGTATCATTGAAAATACCTTATAACATAACGTAATATGCAGTGTATCATTGAAAATACCTTATAATATATCGTAATTTGTAGTGTATCGTTGAAAATACATTATAAAATAATGTAATATGTAGTCTGTCATTGAAAATACCTTATAATATAACGCAATATGCAGTGTATCATTGAAAATACCTTATAATATAAAGTAATATACTGTGTATCTTTGAAATTACCTTATAATATAACGTAATATGCAGTGTATCATTGAAAATACCTTATAATATAACGTAATATGCAGTGTATCATTGAAAATACCTTATAATATATCGTAATATACAGTATACCATTGAAAATACCTTATAACATAACGTAATATGCAGTTTATCATTGAAAATACCTTTTAATATAACTTAATATGCAGTGTATCATTGAAAATACCTTATCATATAACGTAATATGCAGTGTATCATTGAAAATACCTTATAATATAACGTAATATGCAGTGTATCATTGAAAATACCTTATAATATAATTTAATATGCGGTGTATCATTGAAAATACCTTATAATATAACGTAATATGCAGTGCATCATTGAAAAAACCTTATAATATAACGTAATATGCAGTGTATCATTGAAAATACCTTATCATATAACGTAATATGCAGTGTATCATTGAAAATACCTTATAATATAACGTAATATGCAGTGTATCATTGAAAATACCTTATAATATAATTTAATATGCGGTGTATCATTGAAAATACCTTATAATATAACGTAATATGCAGTCTACCATTGAAAATACATTATAAAATAATGTAATATGCAGTCTGTCATTGAAAAAACCTTATAATTTAACGTAATATGCAGTGTACCATTGAAAATACCTTATAATATAACGTAATATGCAGTGTATCATAGAAAATACCTTATAATATATAGCAGTTTATCATTGAAAATACCTTATAATATAACTTAATATGCAGGGTATCATTGAAAATACCTTATAATATATCGTAATTTGAAGTGTATCATTGAAAATACCTTAGAATATGTGGTAATGCTAGTCTATCACTGAAAATACCTTATAATATAACGTAATATGCAGTCTACCATTGAAAATACATTATAAAATAATGTAATATGTAGTCTGTCATTGAAAATACCTTATAATATAACACAATATGCAGTGTATCATTGAAAATACCTTATAATATAACGTAATATACTGTGTATCTTTGAAATTACCTTATAATATAACGTAATATGCAGTGTATCATTGAAAATACCTTATAATATAACGTAATATGCAGTGTATCATTGAAAATACCTTATAATATATCGTAATATACAGTATACCATTGAAAATACCTTATAATATAACGTAATATGCAGTGTATCATTGAAAATACTTTATAATATAACGTAATATGCAGGTTATCATTGAAAATACCTTATAATATATCGTAATTTGTAGTGTATCATTGAAAATACCTTATAGTATAACGTAATATGCAGTGCATCATTGAAAAAACCTTATAATATAACGTAATATGCAGTGTATCATTGAAAATACCTTATAATATAACGTAATATGCAGTGTATCATTGAAAATACCTTATAATATAACGTAATATGCAGTGTATCATTGAAAATACCTTATAATATAACGTAATATGCGGTGTATCATTGAAAATACCTTATAACATAACGTAATATGCAGTGTATCATTGAAAATACCTTATAATATATCGTAATTTGTAGTGTATCGTTGAAAATACATTATAAAATAATGTAATATGTAGTCTGTCATTGAAAATACCTTATAATATAACGCAATATGCAGTGTATCATTGAAAATACCTTATAATATAACGTAATATACTGTGTATCTTTGAAATTACCTTATAATATAACGTAATGTGCAGTGTATCATTGAAAATACCTTATAATATAACGTAATATGCAGTGTATCATTGAAAATACCTTATAATATATCGTAATATACAGTATACCATTGAAAATACCTTATAATATAACGTAATATGCAGTGTATCATTGAAAATACCTTATAATATAACGTAATATGCGGTGTATCATTGAAGATACCTTATAATATAACGTAATATGCAGTCTACCATTGAAAATACATTATAAAATAATGTAATATGCAGTCTGTCATTGAAAATACCTTATAATATAACGTAATATGATATATATCATTAAAAATACCTTATAAAATAACGTAATATGCAGTGTATCATGGAAAATACCTTATAATATATCGTAATTTGTAGTGTATCATTGAAAATACCTTAGAATATATGGTAATTCTAGTCTATCAATGAAAATACCTTATAATATAACGTAATATGCAGTGTATCATTGAAAATACCTTATAATATATCGTAATTTGTAGTGTATCATTGAAAATACCTTATAGTATAACGTAATATGCAGTGCATCATTGAAAAAACCTTATAATATAACGTAATATGCAGTGTATCATTGAAAATACCTTATCATATAACGTAATATGCAGTGTATCATTGAAAATACCTTATAATATAACGTAATATGCAGTGTATCATTGAAAATACCTTATAATATAACGTAATATGCGGTGTATCATTGAAAATACCTTATAATATAACGTAATATGCAGTCTACCATTGAAAATACATTATAAAATAATGTAATATGCAGTCTGTCATTGAAAATACCTTATAATATAACGTAATATGATATATATCATTAAAAATACCTTATAAAATAACGTAATATGCAGTGTATCATGGAAAATACCTTATAATATATCGTAATTTGTAGTGTATCATTGAAAATACCTTATAGTATAACGTAATATGCAGTGCATGATTGAAAAAACCTTATAATATAACGTAATATGCAGTGTATCATTGAAAATACCTTATAATATAACGTAATATGCAGTGTATCATTGAAAATACCTTATAATATAACGTAATATGCAGTGTATCATTGAAAATACCTTATAATATATCGTAATATGCAGTGCATCATTGAAAATACCTTATAATATAACGTAATATGCAGTGTATCATTGAAAATACCTTATAATATATAGCAGTTTATCATTGAAAATACCTTTTAATATAACTTAATATGCAGTGTATCATTGAAAATACCTTATGATATAACGTAATATGCAGTGTATCATTGAAAATACCTTAGAATATATGGTAATTCTAGTCTATCAATGAAAATACCTTATAATATAACGTAATATGCAGGGTATCATTGAAAATACCTTATAATATATCGTAATTTGTAGTGTATCATTGAAAATACCTTATAATATAACGTAATATGCAGTGTATCATTGAAAATACCTTATAATATAACGTAATATGCAGGGTATCATTGAAAATACCTTATAATATATCGTAATTTGTAGTGTATCAATGAAAATACCTTCTCATATAACGTAATATGCAGTGTATCATTGAAAATACCTTATAATATATCGTAATTTGTAGTGTATCTTTGAAAATACCTTATAATATAACGTAATATGCAGTGTATCATTGAAAATACCTTAGAATATATGGTAATTCTAGTCTATCAATGAAAATACCTTATAATATAACGTAATATGCAGTGTATCATTGAAAATACCTTATAATATATCGTAATTTGTAGTGTATCATTGAAAATACCTTTTAATATAACGTAATATGCAGTGTATCATTGAAAATACCTTATAATATAACGTAATATGCAGTGTATCATTGAAAATACCTTATAATATATCGTAATTTGTAGTGTATCAATGAAAATACCTTCTCATATAACGTAATATGCAGTGTATCATTGAAAATACCTTATAATATATCGTAATTTGTAGTGTATCTTTGAAAATACCTTATAATATAACGTAATATGCAGTGTATCATAGAAAATACCTTATAATATATAGCAGTTTATCATTGAAAATACCTTATAATATAATGTAATATGCTGTGTATCATTGAAAATACCTTAGAATATATGGTAATTCTAGTCTATCAATGAAAATACCTTATAATATAAAGTAATATGGAGGGTATCATTGAAAATACCTTATAATATATCGTAATTTGCAGTGCATCATTGAAAATACCTTATAATATCACGTAATATGCAGTGTATCATTGAAAATACCTTTGAATATATGGTAATGCTAGTCTATCACTGAAAATACCTTATAATATAACGTAATATGCAGGGTATCATTGAAAATACCTTATAATATATCGTAATTTGTAGTGTATCATTGAAAATACCTTTTAATATAACGTAATATGCAGTGTATCATTGAAAATACCTTATAATATAACGTAATATGCAGGGTATCATTGAAAATACCTTATAATATATCGTAATTTGTAGTGTATCAATGAAAATACCTTCTCATATAACGTAATATGCAGTGTATCATTGAAAATACCTTATAATATATCGTAATTTGTAGTGTATCTTTGAAAATACCTTATAATATAACGTAATATGCAGTGTATCATAGAAAATACCTTATAATATATAGCAGTTTATCATTGAAAATACCTTATAATATAACTTAATATGCAGGGTATCATTGAAAATACCATGTAATATATCGTAATTCTAGTCTATCAATGAAAATACCTTATAATATAACGTAATATGCAGTGTATCATTGAAAATACCTTATAATATATCGTAATTTGTAGTGTATCATTGAAAATACCTTATAGTATAATGTAATATGCAGTGCATCATTGAAAAAACCTTATAATATAACGTAATATGCAGTGTATCATTGAAAATACCTTATAATTTATGGTAATATGCAGTGTATCATTGAAAATACCTTATAATATAACGTAGTATGCAGTGTATCATTGAAAATACCTTATAATATAACGTAATATGCGGTGTATCATTGAAAATACCTTATAACATAACGTAATATGCAGTGTATCATTGAAAATACCTTATAATATATCGTAATTTGTAGTGTATCTTTGAAAATACCTTATAATATAACGTAATATGCAGTGTATCATAGAAAATACCTTATAATATATAGCAGTTTATCATTGAAAATACCTTATAATATAACGTAATATGCGGTGTATCATTGAAAATACCTTATAACATAACGTAATATGCAGTGTATCATTGAAAATACCTTATAATATATCGTAATTTATAGTGTATCTTTGAAAATACCTTATAATATAACGTAATATGCAGTGTATCATAGAAAATACCTTATAATATATAGCAGTTTATCATTGAAAATACCTTATAATATAACGTAATATGCAGTGTATCATTGAAAATACCTTATAATATAACGTAATATGCGGTGTATCATTGAAAATACCTTATAATATAACGTAATATGCAGTCTACCATTGAAAATACATTATAAAATAATGTAATATGCAGTCTGTCATTGAAAATACCTTATAATATAACGTAATATGATATATATCATTAAAAATACCTTATAAAATAACGTAATATGCAGTGTATCATGGAAAATACCTTATAATATATCGTAATTTGTAGTGTATCATTGAAAATACCTTATAGTATAACGTAATATGCAGTGCATCATTGAAAAAACCTTATAATATAACGTAATATGCAGTGTATCATTGAAAATACCTTATAATATAACGTAATATGCAGTGTATCATTGAAAATACCTTATAATATAACGTAATATGCAGTGTATCATTGAAAATACCTTATAATATATCGTAATATGCAGTGCATCATTGAAAATACCTTATAATATAACGTAATATGCAGTGTATCATTGAAAATACCTTATAATATATAGCAGTTTATCATTGAAAATACCTTTTAATATAACTTAATATGCAGTGTATCATTGAAAATACCTTATGATATAACGTAATATGCAGTGTATCATTGAAAATACCTTAGAATATATGGTAATTCTAGTCTATCAATGAAAATACCTTATAATATAACGTAATATGCAGGGTATCATTGAAAATACCTTATAATATATCGTAATTTGTAGTGTATCATTGAAAATACCTTATAATATAACGTAATATGCAGTGTATCATTGAAAATACCTTATAATATAACGTAATATGCAGGGTATCATTGAAAATACCTTATAATATATCGTAATTTGTAGTGTATCAATGAAAATACCTTCTCATATAACGTAATATGCAGTGTATCATTGAAAATACCTTATAATATATCGTAATTTGTAGTGTATCTTTGAAAATACCTTATAATATAACGTAATATGCAGTGTATCATTGAAAATACCTTAGAATATATGGTAATTCTAGTCTATCAATGAAAATACCTTATAATATAACGTAATATGCAGGGTATCATTGAAAATACCTTATAATATATCGTAATTTGTAGTGTATCATTGAAAATACCTTTTAATATAACGTAATATGCAGTGTATCATTGAAAATACCTTATAATATAACGTAATATGCAGGGTATCATTGAAAATACCTTATAATATATCGTAATTTGTAGTGTATCAATGAAAATACCTTCTCATATAACGTAATATGCAGTGTATCATTGAAAATACCTTATAATATATCGTAATTTGTAGTGTATCTTTGAAAATACCTTATAATATAACGTAATATGCAGTGTATCATAGAAAATACCTTATAATATATAGCAGTTTATCATTGAAAATACCTTATAATATAATGTAATATGCTGTGTATCATTGAAAATACCTTAGAATATATGGTAATTCTAGTCTATCAATGAAAATACCTTATAATATAACGTAATATGCAGGGTATCATTGAAAATACCTTATAATATATCGTAATTTGTAGTGTATCATTGAAAATACCTTAGAATATAACGTAATATGCAGTGTATCATTGAAAATACCTTAGAATATATGGTAATTCTAGTCTATCAATGAAAATACCTTATAATATAACGTAATATGCAGTGTATCATTGAAAATACCTTATAATATATCGTAATTTGTAGTGTATCATTGAAAATACCTTTTAATATAACGTAATATGCAGTGTATCATTGAAAATACCTTATAATATAACGTAATATGCAGGGTATCATTGAAAATACCTTATAATATATCGTAATTTGTAGTGTATCAATGAAAATACCTTCTCATATAACGTAATATGCAGTGTATCATTGAAAATACCTTATAATATATCGTAATTTGTAGTGTATCTTTGAAAATACCTTATAATATAACGTAATATGCAGTGTATCATAGAAAATACCTTATAATATATAGCAGTTTATCATTGAAAATACCTTATAATATAACTTAATATGCAGGGTATCATTGAAAATACCATGTAATATATCGTAATTCTAGTCTATCAATGAAAATACCTTATAATATAACGTAATATGCAGTGTATCATTGAAAATACCTTATAATATATCGTAATTTGTAGTGTATCATTGAAAATACCTTATAGTATAATGTAATATGCAGTGCATCATTGAAAAAACCTTATAATATAACGTAATATGCAGTGTATCATTGAAAATACCTTATAATATAACGTAATATGCAGTGTATCATTGAAAATACCTTATAATATAACGTAGTATGCAGTGTATCATTGAAAATACCTTATAATATAACGTAATATGCGGTGTATCATTGAAAATACCTTATAACATAACGTAATATGCAGTGTATCATTGAAAATACCTTATAATATATCGTAATTTGTAGTGTATCTTTGAAAATACCTTATAATATAACGTAATATGCAGTGTATCATAGAAAATACCTTATAATATATAGCAGTTTATCATTGAAAATACCTTATAATATAACGTAATATGCAGTGTATCATTGAAAATACCTTATAACATAACGTAATATGCAGTGTATCATTGAAAATACCTTATAATATATCGTAATTTGTAGTGTATCTTTGAAAATACCTTATAATATAACGTAATATGCAGTGTATCATAGAAAATACCTTATAATATATAGCAGTTTATCATTGAAAATACCTTATAATATAACGTAATATGCAGTGTATCATTGAAAATACCTTATAATATAACGTAATATGCGGTGTATCATTGAAAATACCTTATAATATAACGTAATATGCAGTCTACCATTGAAAATACATTATAAAATAATGTAATATGCAGTCTGTCATTGAAAATACCTTATAATATAACGTAATATGATATATATCATTAAAAATACCTTATAAAATAACGTAATATGCAGTGTATCATGGAAAATACCTTATAATATATCGTAATTTGTAGTGTATCATTGAAAATACCTTATAGTATAACGTAATATGCAGTGCATCATTGAAAAAACCTTATAATATAACGTAATATGCAGTGTATCATTGAAAATACCTTATAATATAACGTAATATGCAGTGTATCATTGAAAATACCTTATAATATAACGTAATATGCAGTGTATCATTGAAAATACCTTATAATATATCGTAATATGCAGTGCATCATTGAAAATACCTTATAATATAACGTAATATGCAGTGTATCATTGAAAATACCTTATAATATATAGCAGTTTATCATTGAAAATACCTTTTAATATAACTTAATATGCAGTGTATCATTGAAAATACCTTATGATATAACGTAATATGCAGTGTATCATTGAAAATACCTTAGAATATATGGTAATTCTAGTCTATCAATGAAAATACCTTATAATATAACGTAATATGCAGGGTATCATTGAAAATACCTTATAATATATCGTAATTTGTAGTGTATCATTGAAAATACCTTTTAATATAACGTAATATGCAGTGTATCATTGAAAATACCTTATAATATAACGTAATATGCAGGGTATCATTGAAAATACCTTATAATATATCGTAATTTGTAGTGTATCAATGAAAATACCTTCTCATATAACGTAATATGCAGTGTATCATTGAAAATACCTTATAATATATCGTAATTTGTAGTGTATCTTTGAAAATACCTTATAATATAACGTAATATGCAGTGTATCATAGAAAATACCTTATAATATATAGCAGTTTATCATTGAAAATACCTTATAATATAATGTAATATGCTGTGTATCATTGAAAATACCTTAGAATATATGGTAATTCTAGTCTATCAATGAAAATACCTTATAATATAACGTAATATGCAGGGTATCATTGAAAATACCTTATAATATATCGTAATTTGTAGTGAATCATTGAAAATACCTTATAATATAACGTAATATGCAGTGTATCATTGAAAATACCTTAGAATATATGGTAATTCTAGTCTATCAATGAAAATACCTTATAATATAACGTAATATGCAGGGTATCATTGAAAATACCTTATAATATATCGTAATTTGTAGTGTATCATTGAAAATACCTTTTAATATAACGTAATATGCAGTGTATCATTGAAAATACCTTATAATATAACGTAATATGCAGGGTATCATTGAAAATACCTTATAATATATCGTAATTTGTAGTGTATCAATGAAAATACCTTCTCATATAACGTAATATGCAGTGTATCATTGAAAATACCTTATAATATATCGTAATTTGTAGTGTATCTTTGAAAATACCTTATAATATAACGTAATATGCAGTGTATCATAGAAAATACCTTATAATATATAGCAGTTTATCATTGAAAATACCTTATAATATAACTTAATATGCAGGGTATCATTGAAAATACCATGTAATATATCGTAATTCTAGTCTATCAATGAAAATACCTTATAATATAACGTAATATGCAGTGTATCATGGAAAATACCTTATAATATATCGTAATTTGTAGTGTATCATTGAAAATACCTTATAGTATAATGTAATATGCCGTGCATCATTGAAAAAACCTTATAATATAACGTAATATGCAGTGTATCATTGAAAATACCTTATAATATAACGTAATATGCAGTGTATCATTGAAAATACCTTATAATATAACGTAGTATGCAGTGTATCATTGAAAATACCTTATAATATAACGTAATATGCGGTGTATCATTGAAAATACCTTATAACATAACGTAATATGCAGTGTATCATTGAAAATACCTTATAATATATCGTAATTTGTAGTGTATCTTTGAAAATACCTTATAATATAACGTAATATGCAGTGTATCATAGAAAATACCTTATAATATATAGCAGTTTATCATTGAAAATACCTTATAATATAACGTAATATGCGGTGTATCATTGAAAATACCTTATAACATAACGTAATATGCAGTGTATCATTGAAAATACCTTATAATATATCGTAATTTATAGTGTTTCTTTGAAAATACCTTATAATATAACGTAATATGCAGTGTATCATAGAAAATACCTTATAATATATAGCAGTTTATCATTGAAAATACCTTATAATATAACTTAATATGCAGGGTATCATTGAAAATACCTTATAATATAACGTAATATGCAGTGTATCATTGAAAATACCTTATAGTATAACGTAATATGCAGTGCATCATTGAAAAAACCTTATAATATAACGTAATATGCAGTGTATCATTGAAAATACCTTATAACATAACGTAATATGCAGTGTATCATTGAAAATACCTTATAATATAACGTAATATGCGGTGTATCATTGAAAATACCTTATAACATAACGTAATATGCAGTGTATCATTGAAAATACCTTATAATATATCGTAATTTGTAGTGTATCTTTGAAAATACCTTATAATATAACGTAATATGCAGTGTATCATAGAAAATACCTTATAATATATAGCAGTTTATCATTGAAAATACCTTATAATATAACTTAATATGCAGTGCATCATTGAAAAAACCTTATAATATAACGTAATATGCAGTGTATCATTGAAAATACCTTATCATATAACGTAATATGCAGTGTATCATTGAAAATACCTTATAATATATAGCAGTTTATCATTGAAAATACCTTATAATATAACTTAATATGCAGGGTATCATTGAAAATACCATGTAATATATCGTAATTCTAGTCTATCAATGAAAATACCTTATAATATAACGTAATATGCAGTGTATCATGGAAAATACCTTATAATATATCGTAATTTGTAGTGTATCATTGAAAATACCTTATAGTATAATGTAATATGCCGTGCATCATTGAAAAAAACCTTATAATATAACGTAATATGCAGTGTATCATTGAAAATACCTTATAATATAACGTAATATGCAGTGTATCATTGAAAATACCTTATAATATAACGTAGTATGCAGTGTATCATTGAAAATACCTTATAATATAACGTAATATGCGGTGTATCATTGAAAATACCTTATAACATAACGTAATATGCAGTGTATCATTGAAAATACCTTATAATATATCGTAATTTGTAGTGTATCTTTGAAAATACCTTATAATATAACGTAATATGCAGTGTATCATAGAAAATACCTTATAATATATAGCAGTTTATCATTGAAAATACCTTATAATATAACGTAATATGCGGTGTATCATTGAAAATACCTTATAACATAACGTAATATGCAGTGTATCATTGAAAATACCTTATAATATATCGTAATTTATAGTGTTTCTTTGAAAATACCTTATAATATAACGTAATATGCAGTGTATCATAGAAAATACCTTATAATATATAGCAGTTTATCATTGAAAATACCTTATAATATAACTTAATATGCAGGGTATCATTGAAAATACCTTATAATATAACGTAATATGCAGTGTATCATTGAAAATACCTTATAGTATAACGTAATATGCAGTGCATCATTGAAAAAACCTTATAATATAACGTAATATGCAGTGTATCATTGAAAATACCTTATAACATAACGTAATATGCAGTGTATCATTGAAAATACCTTATAATATAACGTAATATGCGGTGTATCATTGAAAATACCTTATAACATAACGTAATATGCAGTGTATCATTGAAAATACCTTATAATATATCGTAATTTGTAGTGTATCTTTGAAAATACCTTATAATATAACGTAATATGCAGTGTATCATAGAAAATACCTTATAATATATAGCAGTTTATCATTGAAAATACCTTATAATATAACTTAATATGCAGTGCATCATTGAAAAAACCTTATAATATAACGTAATATGCAGTGTATCATTGAAAATACCTTATCATATAACGTAATATGCAGTGTATCATTGAAAATACCTTATAATATAACGTAATATGCAGTGTATCATTGAAAATACCTTATAATATAACGTAATATGCGGTGTATCATTGAAGATACCTTATAATATAACGTAATATGCAGTCTACCATTGAAAATACATTATAAAATAATGTAATATGCAGCCTGTCATTGAAAATACCTTATAATATAACGTAATATGATATATATCATTAAAAATACCTTATAAAATAACGTAATATGCAGTGTATCATGGAAAATACCTTATAATATATCGTAATTTGTAGTGTATCATTGAAAATACCTTAGAATATATGGTAATTCTAGTCTATCAATGAAAATACCTTATAATATAACGTAATATGCAGTGTATCATTGAAAATACCTTATAATATATCGTAATTTGTAGTGTATCATTGAAAATACCTTATAGTATAACGTAATATGCAGTGCATCATTGAAAAAACCTTATAATATAACGTAATATGCAGTGTATCATTGAAAATACCTTATCATATAACGTAATATGCAGTGTATCATTGAAAATACCTTATAATATAACGTAATATGCAGTGTATCATTGAAAATACCTTATAATATATCGTAATATGCAGTGCATCATTGAAAATACCTTATAATATAACGTAATATGCAGTGTATCATTGAAAATACCTTATAATATATAGCAGTTTATCATTGAAAATACCTTTTAATATAACTTAATATGCAGTGTATCATTGAAAATACCTTATGATATAACGTAATATGCAGTGTATCATTGAAAATACCTTAGAATATATGGTAATTCTAGTCTATCAATGAAAATACCTTATAATATAACGTAATATGCAGGGTATCATTGAAAATACCTTATAATATATCGTAATTTGTAGTGTATCATTGAAAATACCTTTTAATATAACGTAATATGCAGTGTATCATTGAAAATACCTTATAATATAACGTAATATGCAGGGTATCATTGAAAATACCTTATAATATATCGTAATTTGTAGTGTATCAATGAAAATACCTTCTCATATAACGTAATATGCAGTGTATCATTGAAAATACCTTATAATATATCGTAATTTGTAGTGTATCTTTGAAAATACCTTATAATATAACGTAATATGCAGTGTATCATAGAAAATACCTTATAATATATAGCAGTTTATCATTGAAAATACCTTATAATATAATGTAATATGCTGTGTATCATTGAAAATACCTTAGAATATATGGTAATTCTAGTCTATCAATGAAAATACCTTATAATATAACGTAATATGCAGGGTATCATTGAAAATACCTTATAATATATCGTAATTTGTAGTGTATCATTGAAAATACCTTATAATATATCGTAATTTGTAGTGTATCAATGAAAATACCTTCTCATATAACGTAATATGCAGTGTATCATTGAAAATACCTTATAATATATCGTAATTTGTAGTGTATCTTTGAAAATACCTTATAATATAACGTAATATGCAGTGTATCATAGAAAATACCTTATAATATATAGCAGTTTATCATTGAAAATACCTTATAATATAATGTAATATGCTGTGTATCATTGAAAATACCTTAGAATATATGGTAATTCTAGTCTATCAATGAAAATACCTTATAATATAACGTAATATGCAGGGTATCATTGAAAATACCTTATAATATATCGTAATTTGTAGTGTATCATTGAAAATACCTTATAATATAACGTAATATGCAGTGTATCATTGAAAATACCTTAGAATATATGGTAATTCTAGTCTATCAATGAAAATACCTTATAATATAACGTAATATGCAGGGTATCATTGAAAATACCTTATAATATATCGTAATTTGTAGTGTATCATTGAAAATACCTTATAATATAACGTAATATGCAGTGTATCATTGAAAATACCTTATAATATAACGTAATATGCAGGGTATCATTGAAAATACCTTATAATATATCGTAATTTGTAGTGTATCAATGAAAATACCTTCTCATATAACGTAATATGCAGTGTATCATTGAAAATACCTTATAATATATCGTAATTTGTAGTGTATCTTTGAAAATACCTTATAATATAACGTAATATGCAGTGTATCATAGAAAATACCTTATAATATATAGCAGTTTATCATTGAAAATACCTTATAATATAACTTAATATGCAGGGTATCATTGAAAATACCATGTAATATATCGTAATTCTAGTCTATCAATGAAAATACCTTATAATATAACGTAATATGCAGTGTATCATTGAAAATACCTTATAATATATCGTAATTTGTAGTGTATCATTGAAAATACCTTATAGTATAATGTAATATGCAGTGCATCATTGAAAAAACCTTATAATATAACGTAATATGCAGTGTATCATTGAAAATACCTTATAATATAACGTAATATGCAGTGTATCATTGAAAATACCTTATAATATAACGTAGTATGCAGTGTATCATTGAAAATACCTTATAATATAACGTAATATGCGGTGTATCATTGAAAATACCTTATAACATAACGTAATATGCAGTGTATCATTGAAAATACCTTATAATATATCGTAATTTGTAGTGTATCTTTGAAAATACCTTATAATATAACGTAATATGCAGTGTATCATAGAAAATACCTTATAATATATAGCAGTTTATCATTGAAAATACCTTATAATATAACGTAATATGCGGTGTATCATTGAAAATACCTTATAACATAACGTAATATGCAGTGTATCATTGAAAATACCTTATAATATATCGTAATTTATAGTGTATCTTTGAAAATACCTTATAATATAACGTAATATGCAGTGTATCATAGAAAATACCTTATAATATATAGCAGTTTATCATTGAAAATACCTTATAATATAACTTAATATGCAGGGTATCATTGAAAATACCTTATAATATAACGTAATATGCAGTGTATCATTGAAAATACCTTATAGTATAACGTAATATGCAGTGCATCATTGAAAAAACCTTATAATATAACGTAATATGCAGTGTATCATTGAAAATACCTTATAACATAACGTAATATGCAGTGTATCATTGAAAATACCTTATAATATAACGTAATATGCAGTGTATCATTGAAAATACCTTATAATATAACGTAATATGCAGTGTATCATTGAAAATACCTTATAATATAACGTAATATGCGGTGTATCATTGAAAATACCTTATAACATAACGTAATATGCAGTGTATCATTGAAAATACCTTATAATATATCGTAATTTGTAGTGTATCTTTGAAAATACCTTATAATATAACGTAATATGCAGTGTATCATAGAAAATACCTTATAATATATAGCAGTTTATCATTGAAAATACCTTATAATATAACGTAATATGCGGTGTATCATTGAAAATACCTTATAACATAACGTAATATGCAGTGTATCATTGAAAATACCTTATAATATATCGTAATTTATAGTGTATCTTTGAAAATACCTTATAATATAACGTCATATGCAGTGTATCATAGAAAATACCTTATAATATATAGCAGTTTATCATTGAAAATACCTTATAATATAACTTAATATGCAGGGTATCATTGAAAATACCTTATAATATATCGTAATTTGTAGTGTATAATTGAAAATACCTTAGAATATATGGTAATTCTAGTCTATCAATGAAAATACCTTATAATATAACGTAATATGCAGTGTATCATTGAAAATACCTTATAATATAACGTAATATGGAGTGTATCATTGAAAATACCTTATAGTATAACGTAATATGCAGTGCATCATTGAAAAAACCTTATAATATAACGTAATATGCAGTGTATCATTGAAAATACCTTATAACATAACGTAATATGCAGTGTATCATTGAAAATACCTTATAATATAACGTAATATGCAGTGTATCATTGAAAATACCTTATAATATATAGCAGTTTATCATTGAAAATACCTTATAATATAACTTAATATGCAGTGCATCATTGAAAAAACCTTATAATATAACGTAATATGCAGTGTATCATTGAAAATACCTTATCATATAACGTAATATGCAGTGTATCATTGAAAATACCTTATAATATAACGTAATATGCAGTGTATCATTGAAAATACCTTATAATATAAAGTAATATGATATATATCATTTAAAATACCTTATAAAATAACGTAATATGCAGTGTATCATGGAAAATACCTTATAATATATCGTAATTTGTAGTGTATCATTGAAAATACCTTAGAATATATGGTAATTCTAGTCTATCAATGAAAATACCTTATAATATAACGTAATATGCAGTGTATCATTGAAAATACCTTATAATATATCGTAATTTGTAGTGTATCATTGAAAATACCTTATAGTATAACGTAATATGCAGTGCATCATTGAAAAAACCTTATAATATAACGTAATATGCAGTGTATCATTGAAAATACCTTATCATATAACGTAATATGCAGTGTATCATTGAAAATACCTTATAATATAACGTAATATGCAGTGTATCATTGAAAATACCTTATAATATAACGTAATATGCGGTGTATCATTGAAAATACCTTATAATATAACGTAATATGCAGTCTACCATTGAAAATACATTATAAAATAATGTAATATGCAGTCTGTCATTGAAAATACCTTATAATATAACGTAATATGATATATATCATTAAAAATACCTTATAAAATAACGTAATATGCAGTGTATCATGGAAAATACCTTATAATATATCGTAATTTGTAGTGTATCATTGAAAATACCTTATAGTATAACGTAATATGCAGTGCATCATTGAAAAAAACCTTATAATATAACGTAATATGCAGTGTATCATTGAAAATACCTTATAATATAACGTAATATGCAGTGTATCATTGAAAATACCTTATAATATAACGTAATATGCAGTGTATCATAGAAAATACCTTATAATATATAGCAGTTTATCATTGAAAATACCTTATAATATAACTTAATATGCAGGGTATCATTGAAAATACCTTATAATATAACGTAATATGCAGTGTATCATTGAAAATACCTTATAGTATAACGTAATATGCAGTGCATCATTGAAAAAACCTTATAATATAACGTAATATGCAGTGTATCATTGAAAATACCTTATAACATAACGTAATATGCAGTGTATCATTGAAAATACCTTATAATATAACGTAATATGCAGTGTATCATTGAAAATACCTTATAATATAACGTAATATGCAGTGTATCATTGAAAATACCTTATAATATAACGTAATATGCGGTGTATCATTGAAAATACCTTATAATATAACGTAATATGCAGTGCATCATTGAAAAAACATTATAATATATCGTAATTTGTAGTGTATCTTTGAAAATACCTTATAATATAACGTAATATGCAGTGTATCATAGAAAATACCTTATAATATATAGCAGTTTATCATTGAAAATACCTTATAATATAACGTAATATGCGGTGTATCATTGAAAATACCTTATAACATAACGTAATATGCAGTGTATCATTGAAAATACCTTATAATATATCGTAATTTATAGTGTATCTTTGAAAATACCTTATAATATAACGTCATATGCAGTGTATCATAGAAAATACCTTATAATATATAGCAGTTTATCATTGAAAATACCTTATAATATAACTTAATATGCAGGGTATCATTGAAAATACCTTATAATATATCGTAATTTGTAGTGTATAATTGAAAATACCTTAGAATATATGGTAATTCTAGTCTATCAATGAAAATACCTTATAATATAACGTAATATGCAGTGTATCATTGAAAATACCTTATAATATAACGTAATATGGAGTGTATCATTGAAAATACCTTATAGTATAACGTAATATGCAGTGCATCATTGAAAAAACCTTATAATATAACGTAATATGCAGTGTATCATTGAAAATACCTTATAACATAACGTAATATGCAGTGTATCATTGAAAATACCTTATAATATAACGTAATATGCGGTGTATCATTGAAAATACCTTATAATATATAGCAGTTTATCATTGAAAATACCTTATAATATAACTTAATATGCAGTGCATCATTGAAAAAACCTTATAATATAACGTAATATGCAGTGTATCATTGAAAATACCTTATAATATAACGTAATATGCAGTGTATCATTGAAAATACCTTATAATATAACGTAATATGCAGTGTATCATTGAAAATACCTTATAATATAAAGTAATATGATATATATCATTAAAAATACCTTATAAAATAACGTAATATGCAGTGTATCATGGAAAATACCTTATAATATATCGTAATTTGTAGTGTATCATTGAAAATACCTTAGAATATATGGTAATTCTAGTCTATCAATGAAAATACCTTATAATATAACGTAATATGCAGTGTATCATTGAAAATACCTTATAATATATCGTAATTTGTAGTGTATCATTGAAAATACCTTATAATATAACGTAATATGCAGTGTATCATTGAAAATACCTTATCATATAACGTAATATGCAGTGTATCATTGAAAATACCTTATAATATAACGTAATATGCAGTGTATCATTGAAAATACCTTATAATATAACGTAATATGCGGTGTATCATTGAAAATACCTTATAATATAACGTAATATGCAGTCTACCATTGAAAATACATTATAAAATAATGTAATATGCAGTCTGTCATTGAAAATACCTTATAATATAACGTAATATGATATATATCATTAAAAATACCTTATAAAATAACGTAATATGCAGTGTATCATTGAAAATACCTTATAATATATCGTAATTTGTAGTGTATCATTGAAAATACCTTATAGTATAACGTAATATGCAGTGCATCATTGAAAAAACCTTATAATATAACGTAATATGCAGTGTATCATTGAAAATACCTTATAATATAACGTAATATGCAGTGTATCATTGAAAATACCTTATAATATAACGTAATATGCAGTGTATCATAGAAAATACCTTATAATATATAGCAGTTTATCATTGAAAATACCTTATAATATAACTTAATATGCAGGGTATCATTGAAAATACCTTATAATATAACGTAATATGCAGTGTATCATTGAAAATACCTTATAGTATAACGTAATATGCAGTGCATCATTGAAAAAACCTTATAATATAACGTAATATGCAGTGTATCATTGAAAATACCTTATAACATAACGTAATATGCAGTGTATCATTGAAAATACCTTATAATATAACGTAATATGCAGTGTATCATTGAAAATACCTTATAATATAACGTAATATGCAGTGTATCATTGAAAATACCTTATAATATAACGTAATATGCGGTGTATCATTGAAAATACCTTATAACATAACGTAATATGCAGTGTATCATTGAAAATACCTTATAATATATCGTAATTTGTAGTGTATCTTTGAAAATACCTTATAATATAACGTAATATGCAGTGTATCATAGAAAATACCTTATAATATATAGCAGTTTATCATTGAAAATACCTTATAATATAACGTAATATGCGGTGTATCATTGAAAATACCTTATAACATAACGTAATATGCAGTGTATCATTGAAAATACCTTATAATATATCGTAATTTATAGTGTATCTTTGAAAATACCTTATAATATAACGTCATATGCAGTGTATCATAGAAAATACCTTATAATATATAGCAGTTTATCATTGAAAATACCTTATAATATAACTTAATATGCAGGGTATCATTGAAAATACCTTATAATATATCGTAATTTGTAGTGTATAATTGAAAATACCTTAGAATATATGGTAATTCTAGTCTATCAATGAAAATACCTTATAATATAACGTAATATGCAGTGTATCATTGAAAATACCTTATAATATAACGTAATATGGAGTGTATCATTGAAAATACCTTATAGTATAACGTAATATGCAGTGCATCATTGAAAAAACCTTATAATATAACGTAATATGCAGTGTATCATTGAAAATACCTTATAATATAACGTAATATGCAGTGTATCATTGAAAATACCTTATAATATAACGTAATATGCAGTGTATCATTGAAAATACCTTATAATATATAGCAGTTTATCATTGAAAATACCTTATAATATAACTTAATATGCAGTGCATCATTGAAAAAAACCTTATAATATATCGTAATTTGTAGTGTATCTTTGAAAATACCTTATAATATAACGTAATATGCAGTGTATCATAGAAAATACCTTATAATATATAGCAGTTTATCATTGAAAATACCTTATAATATAACGTAATATGCGGTGTATCATTGAAAATACCTTATAACATAACGTAATATGCAGTGTATCATTGAAAATACCTTATAATATATCGTAATTTATAGTGTATCTTTGAAAATACCTTATAATATAACGTCATATGCAGTGTATCATAGAAAATACCTTATAATATATAGCAGTTTATCATTGAAAATACCTTATAATATAACTTAATATGCAGGGTATCATTGAAAATACCTTATAATATATCGTAATTTGTAGTGTATAATTGAAAATACCTTAGAATATATGGTAATTCTAGTCTATCAATGAAAATACCTTATAATATAACGTAATATGCAGTGTATCATTGAAAATACCTTATAATATAACGTAATATGGAGTGTATCATTGAAAATACCTTATAGTATAACGTAATATGCAGTGCATCATTGAAAAAACCTTATAATATAACGTAATATGCAGTGTATCATTGAAAATACCTTATAACATAACGTAATATGCAGTGTATCATTGAAAATACCTTATAATATAACGTAATATGCAGTGTATCATTGAAAATACCTTATAATATATAGCAGTTTATCATTGAAAATACCTTATAATATAACTTAATATGCAGTGCATCATTGAAAAAACCTTATAATATAACGTAATATGCAGTGTATCATTGAAAATACCTTATCATATAACGTAATATGCAGTGTATCATTGAAAATACCTTATAATATAACGTAATATGCAGTGTATCATTGAAAATACCTTATAATATAAAGTAATATGATATATATCATTTAAAATACCTTATAAAATAACGTAATATGCAGTGTATCATGGAAAATACCTTATAATATATCGTAATTTGTAGTGTATCATTGAAAATACCTTAGAATATATGGTAATTCTAGTCTATCAATGAAAATACCTTATAATATAACGTAATATGCAGTGTATCATTGAAAATACCTTATAATATATCGTAATTTGTAGTGTATCATTGAAAATACCTTATAATATAACGTAATATGCAGTGTATCATTGAAAATACCTTATAATATAACGTAATATGCGGTGTATCATTGAAAATACCTTATAATATAACGTAATATGCAGTCTACCATTGAAAATACATTATAAAATAATGTAATATGCAGTCTGTCATTGAAAATACCTTATAATATAACGTAATATGATATATATCATTGAAAATACCTTATAATATAACGTAATATGCAGTGTATCATGGAAAATACCTTATAATATATCGTAATTTGTAGTGTATCATTGAAAATACCTTATAGTATAACGTAATATGCAGTGCATCATTGAAAAAACCTTATAATATAACGTAATATGCAGTGTATCATTGAAAATACCTTATAATATAACGTAATATGCAGTGTATCATTGAAAATACCTTATAATATAACGTAATATGCAGTGTATCATTGAAAATACCTTATAATATATCGTAATATGCAGTGCATCATTGAAAATACCTTATAATATAACGTAATATGCAGTGTATCATTGAAAATACCTTATAATATATAGCAGTTTATCATTGAAAATACCTTTTAATATAACTTAATATGCAGTGTATCATTGAAAATACCTTATGATATAACGTAATATGCAGTGTATCATTGAAAATACCTTAGAATATATGGTAATTCTAGTCTATCAATGAAAATACCTTATAATATAACGTAATATGCAGGGTATCATTGAAAATACCTTATAATATATAGCAGTTTATCATTGAAAATACCTTTTAATATAACTTAATATGCAGTGTATCATTGAAAATACCTTATGATATAACGTAATATGCAGTGTATCATTGAAAATACCTTATAATATAACGTAATATGCGGTGTATCATTGAAAATACCTTATAATATAACGTAATATGCAGTCTACCATTGAAAATACATTATAAAATAATGTAATATGCAGTCTGTCATTGAAAATACCTTATAATATAACGTAATATGATATATATCATTAAAAATACCTTATAAAATAACGTAATATGCAGTGTATCATGGAAAATACCTTATAATATATCGTAATTTGTAGTGTATCATTGAAAATACCTTATAGTATAACGTAGTATGCAGTGCATCATTGAAAAAACCTTATAATATAACGTAATATGCAGTGTATCATTGAAAATACCTTATAATATAACGTAATATGCAGTGTATCATTGAAAATACCTTATAATATAACGTAATATGCAGTGTATCATTGAAAATACCTTATAATATATCGTAATATGCAGTGCATCATTGAAAATACCTTATAATATAACGTAATATGCAGTGTATCATTGAAAATACCTTATAATATATAGCAGTTTATCATTGAAAATACCTTTTAATATAACTTAATATGCAGTGTATCATTGAAAATACCTTATGATATAACGTAATATGCAGTGTATCATTGAAAATACCTTAGAATATATGGTAATTCTAGTCTATCAATGAAAATACCTTAGAATATAACGTAATATGCAGGGTATCATTGAAAATACCTTATAATATATAGCAGTTTATCATTGAAAATACCTTTTAATATAACTTAATATGCAGTGTATCATTGAAAATACCTTATAATATAACGTAATATGCAGTGTATCATTGAAAATACCTTAGAATATATGGTAATTCTAGTCTATCAATGAAAATACCTTATAATATAACGTAATATGCAGGGTATCATTGAAAATACCTTATAATATATCGTAATTTGTAGTGTATCATTGAAAATACCTTATAATATAACGTAATATGCAGTGTATCATTGAAAATACCTTAGAATATATGGTAATTCTAGTCTATCAATGAAAATACCTTATAATATAACGTAATATGCAGGGTATCATTGAAAATACCTTATAATATATCGTAATTTGTAGTGTATCATTGAAAATACCTTTTAATATAACGTAATATGCAGTGTATCATTGAAAATACCTTATAATATAACGTAATATGCAGGGTATCATTGAAAATACCTTATAATATATCGTAATTTGTAGTGTATCAATGAAAATACCTTCTCATATAACGTAATATGCAGTGTATCATTGAAAATATCTTATAATATATCGTAATTTGTAGTGTATCATTGAAAATACCTTATAATATAACGTAATATGCAGTGTATCATAGAAAATACCTTATAATATATAGCAGTTTATCATTGAAAATACCTTATAATATAACGTAATATGCAGTGTATCATTGAAAATACCTTATAATATAACGTAATATGCAGTGTATCATTGAAAATACCTTATAATATATCGTAATTTGTAGTGTATCAATGAAAATACCTTCTCATATAACGTAATATGCAGTGTATCATTGAAAATACCTTATAATATATCGTAATTTGTAGTGTATCTTTGAAAATACCTTATAATATAACGTAATATGCAGTGTATCATTGAAAATACCTTATAATATATCGTAATATGCAGTGTATCATTGAAAATACCTTATAATATATCGTAATTTATAGTGTATCTTTGAAAATACCTTATAATATAACGTCATATGCAGTGTATCATAGAAAATACCTTATAATATATAGCAGTTTATCATTGAAAATACCTTATAATATAACGTAATATGCAGTGTATCATTGAAAATACCTTATAATATAACGTAATATGCAGTGTATCATTGAAAATACCTTATAGTATAACGTAATATGCAGTGCATCATTGAAAAAACCTTATAATATATAGCAGTTTATCATTGAAAATACCTTATAATATAACTTAATATGCAGTGTATCATTGAAAAAACCTTATAATATAACGTAATATGCAGTGTATCATTGAAAATACCTTATCATATAACGTAATATGCAGTGTATCATTGAAAATACCTTATAATATAACGTAATATGCAGTGTATCATTGAAAATACCTTATAATATAAAGTAATATGATATATATCATTAAAAATACCTTATAAAATAACGTAATATGCAGTGTATCATGGAAAATACCTTATAATATATCGTAATTTGTAGTGTATCATTGAAAATACCTTAGAATATATGGTAATTCTAGTCTATCAATGAAAATACCTTATAATATAACGTAATATGCAGTGTATCATTGAAAATACCTTATAATATAACGTAATATGGAGTGTATCATTGAAAATACCTTATAGTATAACGTAATATGCAGTGCATCATTGAAAAAACCTTATAATATAACGTAATATGCAGTGTATCATTGAAAATACCTTATAACATAACGTAATATGCAGTGTATCATTGAAAATACCTTATAATATAACGTAATATGCAGTGTATCATTGAAAATACCTTATAATATATAGCAGTTTATCATTGAAAATACCTTATAATATAACTTAATATGCAGTGCATCATTGAAAAAACCTTATAATATAACGTAATATGCAGTGTATCATTGAAAATACCTTATCATATAACGTAATATGCAGTGTATCATTGAAAATACCTTATAATATAACGTAATATGCAGTGTATCATTGAAAATACCTTATAATATAAAGTAATATGATATATATCATTAAAAATACCTTATAAAATAACGTAATATGCAGTGTATCATGGAAAATACCTTATAATATATCGTAATTTGTAGTGTATCATTGAAAATACCTTAGAATATATGGTAATTCTAGTCTATCAATGAAAATACCTTATAATATAACGTAATATGCAGTGTATCATTGAAAATACCTTATAATATATCGTAATTTGTAGTGTATCATTGAAAATACCTTATAATATAACGTAATATGCAGTGTATCATTGAAAATACCTTATCATATAACGTAATATGCAGTGTATCATTGAAAATACCTTATAATATAACGTAATATGCAGTGTATCATTGAAAATACCTTATAATATAACGTAATATGCGGTGTATCATTGAAAATACCTTATAATATAACGTAATATGCAGTCTACCATTGAAAATACATTATAAAATAATGTAATATGCAGTCTGTCATTGAAAATACCTTATAATATAACGTAATATGATATATATCATTAAAAATACCTTATAAAATAACGTAATATGCAGTGTATCATGGAAAATACCTTATAATATATCGTAATTTGTAGTGTATCATTGAAAATACCTTATAGTATAACGTAATATGCAGTGCATCATTGAAAAAAACCTTATAATATAACGTAATATGCAGTGTATCATTGAAAATACCTTATAATATAACGTAATATGCAGTGTATCATTGAAAATACCTTATAATATAACGTAATATGCAGTGTATCATAGAAAATACCTTATAATATATAGCAGTTTATCATTGAAAATACCTTATAATATAACTTAATATGCAGGGTATCATTGAAAATACCTTATAATATAACGTAATATGCAGTGTATCATTGAAAATACCTTATAGTATAACGTAATATGCAGTGCATCATTGAAAAAACCTTATAATATAACGTAATATGCAGTGTATCATTGAAAATACCTTATAACATAACGTAATATGCAGTGTATCATTGAAAATACCTTATAATATAACGTAATATGCAGTGTATCATTGAAAATACCTTATAATATAACGTAATATGCAGTGTATCATTGAAAATACCTTATAATATAACGTAATATGCGGTGTATCATTGAAAATACCTTATAACATAACGTAATATGCAGTGTATCATTGAAAATACCTTATAATATATCGTAATTTGTAGTGTATCTTTGAAAATACCTTATAATATAACGTAATATGCAGTGTATCATAGAAAATACCTTATAATATATAGCAGTTTATCATTGAAAATACCTTATAATATAACGTAATATGCGGTGTATCATTGAAAATACCTTATAACATAACGTAATATGCAGTGTATCATTGAAAATACCTTATAATATATCGTAATTTATAGTGTATCTTTGAAAATACCTTATAATATAACGTCATATGCAGTGTATCATAGAAAATACCTTATAATATATAGCAGTTTATCATTGAAAATACCTTATAATATAACTTAATATGCAGGGTATCATTGAAAATACCTTATAATATATCGTAATTTGTAGTGTATAATTGAAAATACCTTAGAATATATGGTAATTCTAGTCTATCAATGAAAATACCTTATAATATAACGTAATATGCAGTGTATCATTGAAAATACCTTATAATATAACGTAATATGGAGTGTATCATTGAAAATACCTTATAGTATAACGTAATATGCAGTGCATCATTGAAAAAACCTTATAATATAACGTAATATGCAGTGTATCATTGAAAATACCTTATAACATAACGTAATATGCAGTGTATCATTGAAAATACCTTATAATATAACGTAATATGCAGTGTATCATTGAAAATACCTTATAATATATAGCAGTTTATCATTGAAAATACCTTATAATATAACTTAATATGCAGTGCATCATTGAAAAAACCTTATAATATAACGTAATATGCAGTGTATCATTGAAAATACCTTATCATATAACGTAATATGCAGTGTATCATTGAAAATACCTTATAATATAACGTAATATGCAGTGTATCATTGAAAATACCTTATAATATAAAGTAATATGATATATATCATTTAAAATACCTTATAATATAACGTAATATGCAGTGTATCATGGAAAATACCTTATAATATATCGTAATTTGTAGTGTATCATTGAAAATACCTTAGAATATATGGTAATTCTAGTCTATCAATGAAAATACCTTATAATATAACGTAATATGCAGTGTATCATTGAAAATACCTTATAATATATCGTAATTTGTAGTGTATCATTGAAAATACCTTATAGTATAACGTAATATGCAGTGCATCATTGAAAAAACCTTATAATATAACGTAATATGCAGTGTATCATTGAAAATACCTTATCATATAACGTAATATGCAGTGTATCATTGAAAATACCTTATAATATAACGTAATATGCAGTGTATCATTGAAAATACCTTATAATATAACGTAATATGCGGTGTATCATTGAAAATACCTTATAATATAACGTAATATGCAGTCTACCATTGAAAATACATTATAAAATAATGTAATATGCAGTCTGTCATTGAAAATACCTTATAATATAACGTAATATGATATATATCATTAAAAATACCTTATAAAATAACGTAATATGCAGTGTATCATGGAAAATACCTTATAATATATCGTAATTTGTAGTGTATCATTGAAAATACCTTATAGTATAACGTAATATGCAGTGCATCATTGAAAAAACCTTATAATATAACGTAATATGCAGTGTATCATTGAAAATACCTTATAATATAACGTAATATGCAGTGTATCATTGAAAATACCTTATAATATAACGTAATATGCAGTGTATCATAGAAAATACCTTATAATATATAGCAGTTTATCATTGAAAATACCTTATAATATAACTTAATATGCAGGGTATCATTGAAAATACCTTATAATATAACGTAATATGCAGTGTATCATTGAAAATACCTTATAGTATAACGTAATATGCAGTGCATCATTGAAAAAACCTTATAATATAACGTAATATGCAGTGTATCATTGAAAATACCTTATAACATAACGTAATATGCAGTGTATCATTGAAAATACCTTATAATATAACGTAATATGCAGTGTATCATTGAAAATACCTTATAATATAACGTAATATGCAGTGTATCATTGAAAATACCTTATAATATAACGTAATATGCGGTGTATCATTGAAAATACCTTATAACATAACGTAATATGCAGTGTATCATTGAAAATACCTTATAATATATCGTAATTTGTAGTGTATCTTTGAAAATACCTTATAATATAACGTAATATGCAGTGTATCATAGAAAATACCTTATAATATATAGCAGTTTATCATTGAAAATACCTTATAATATAACGTAATATGCGGTGTATCATTGAAAATACCTTATAACATAACGTAATATGCAGTGTATCATTGAAAATACCTTATAATATATCGTAATTTATAGTGTATCTTTGAAAATACCTTATAATATAACGTCATATGCAGTGTATCATAGAAAATACCTTATAATATATAGCAGTTTATCATTGAAAATACCTTATAATATAACTTAATATGCAGGGTATCATTGAAAATACCTTATAATATATCGTAATTTGTAGTGTATAATTGAAAATACCTTAGAATATATGGTAATTCTAGTCTATCAATGAAAATACCTTATAATATAACGTAATATGCAGTGTATCATTGAAAATACCTTATAATATAACGTAATATGGAGTGTATCATTGAAAATACCTTATAGTATAACGTAATATGCAGTGCATCATTGAAAAAACCTTATAATATAACGTAATATGCAGTGTATCATTGAAAATACCTTATAACATAACGTAATATGCAGTGTATCATTGAAAATACCTTATAATATAACGTAATATGCAGTGTATCATTGAAAATACCTTATAATATATAGTAGTTTATCATTGAAAATACCTTATAATATAACTTAATATGCAGTGCATCATTGAAAAAACCTTATAATATAACGTAATATGCAGTGTATCATTGAAAATACCTTATAATATAACGTAATATGCGGTGTATCATTGAAAATACCTTATAATATAACGTAATATGCAGTGTATCATTGAAAATACCTTATAATATAAAGTAATATGATATATATCATTTAAAATACCTTATAAAATAACGTAATATGCAGTGTATCATGGAAAATACCTTATAATATATCGTAATTTGTAGTGTATCATTGAAAATACCTTAGAATATATGGTAATTCTAGTCTATCAATGAAAATACCTTATAATATAACGTAATATGCAGTGTATCATTGAAAATACCTTATAATATATCGTAATTTGTAGTGTATCATTGAAAATACCTTATAATATAACGTAATATGCAGTGTATCATTGAAAATACCTTATCATATAACGTAATATGCAGTGTATCATTGAAAATACCTTATAATATAACGTAATATGCAGTGTATCATTGAAAATACCTTATAATATAACGTAATATGCGGTGTATCATTGAAAATACCTTATAATATAACGTAATATGCAGTCTACCATTGAAAATACATTATAAAATAATGTAATATGCAGTCTGTCATTGAAAATACCTTATAATATAACGTAATATGATATATATCATTAAAAATACCTTATAAAATAACGTAATATGCAGTGTATCATGGAAAATACCTTATAATATATCGTAATTTGTAGTGTATCATTGAAAATACCTTATAGTATAACGTAATATGCAGTGCATCATTGAAAAAACCTTATAATATAACGTAATATGCAGTGTATCATTGAAAATACCTTATAATATAACGTAATATGCAGTGTATCATTGAAAATACCTTATAATATAACGTAATATGCAGTGTATCATAGAAAATACCTTATAATATATAGCAGTTTATCATTGAAAATACCTTATAATATAACTTAATATGCAGGGTATCATTGAAAATACCTTATAATATAACGTAATATGCAGTGTATCATTGAAAATACCTTATAGTATAACGTAATATGCAGTGCATCATTGAAAAAACCTTATAATATAACGTAATATGCAGTGTATCATTGAAAATACCTTATAACATAACGTAATATGCAGTGTATCATTGAAAATACCTTATAATATAACGTAATATGCAGTGTATCATTGAAAATACCTTATAATATAACGTAATATGCAGTGTATCATTGAAAATACCTTATAATATAACGTAATATGCGGTGTATCATTGAAAATACCTTATAACATAACGTAATATGCAGTGTATCATTGAAAATACCTTATAATATATCGTAATTTGTAGTGTATCTTTGAAAATACCTTATAATATAACGTAATATGCAGTGTATCATAGAAAATACCTTATAATATATAGCAGTTTATCATTGAAAATACCTTATAATATAACGTAATATGCGGTGTATCATTGAAAATACCTTATAACATAACGTAATATGCAGTGTATCATTGAAAATACCTTATAATATATCGTAATTTATAGTGTATCTTTGAAAATACCTTATAATATAACGTCATATGCAGTGTATCATAGAAAATACCTTATAATATATAGCAGTTTATCATTGAAAATACCTTATAATATAACTTAATATGCAGGGTATCATTGAAAATACCTTATAATATATCGTAATTTGTAGTGTATAATTGAAAATACCTTAGAATATATGGTAATTCTAGTCTATCAATGAAAATACCTTATAATATAACGTAATATGCAGTGTATCATTGAAAATACCTTATAATATAACGTAATATGGAGTGTATCATTGAAAATACCTTATAGTATAACGTAATATGCAGTGCATCATTGAAAAAACCTTATAATATAACGTAATATGCAGTGTATCATTGAAAATACCTTATAACATAACGTAATATGCAGTGTATCATTGAAAATACCTTATAATATAACGTAATATGCAGTGTATCATTGAAAATACCTTATAATATATAGCAGTTTATCATTGAAAATACCTTATAATATAACTTAATATGCAGTGCATCATTGAAAAAACCTTATAATATATCGTAATTTGTAGTGTATCTTTGAAAATACCTTATAATATAACGTAATATGCAGTGTATCATAGAAAATACCTTATAATATATAGCAGTTTATCATTGAAAATACCTTATAATATAACGTAATATGCGGTGTATCATTGAAAATACCTTATAACATAACGTAATATGCAGTGTATCATTGAAAATACCTTATAATATATCGTAATTTATAGTGTATCTTTGAAAATACCTTATAATATAACGTCATATGCAGTGTATCATAGAAAATACCTTATAATATATAGCAGTTTATCATTGAAAATACCTTATAATATAACTTAATATGCAGGGTATCATTGAAAATACCTTATAATATATCGTAATTTGTAGTGTATAATTGAAAATACCTTAGAATATATGGTAATTCTAGTCTATCAATGAAAATACCTTATAATATAACGTAATATGCAGTGTATCATTGAAAATACCTTATAATATAACGTAATATGGAGTGTATCATTGAAAATACCTTATAGTATAACGTAATATGCAGTGCATCATTGAAAAAACCTTATAATATAACGTAATATGCAGTGTATCATTGAAAATACCTTATAACATAACGTAATATGCAGTGTATCATTGAAAATACCTTATAATATAACGTAATATGCAGTGTATCATTGAAAATACCTTATCATATAACGTAATATGCAGTGTATCATTGAAAATACCTTATAATATAACGTAATATGCAGTGTATCA
This sequence comes from Lasioglossum lativentre, assembly GCA_916610255.1. NCBI lineage: Eukaryota > Metazoa > Arthropoda > Insecta > Hymenoptera > Halictidae > Lasioglossum > Lasioglossum lativentre. The sequence continues at coordinate 36,750 of CAKAJI010000044.1, forward strand.
TTGAAAATACCTTATAATATAAAGTAATATGATATATATCATTTAAAATACCTTATAAAATAACGTAATATGCAGTGTATCATGGAAAATACCTTATAATATATCGTAATTTGTAGTGTATCATTGAAAATACCTTAGAATATATGGTAATTCTAGTCTATCAATGAAAATACCTTATAATATAACGTAATATGCAGTGTATCATTGAAAATACCTTATAATATATCGTAATTTGTAGTGTATCATTGAAAATACCTTATAATATAACGTAATATGCAGTGTATCATTGAAAATACCTTATAATATAACGTAATATGCGGTGTATCATTGAAAATACCTTATAATATAACGTAATATGCAGTCTACCATTGAAAATACATTATAAAATAATGTAATATGCAGTCTGTCATTGAAAATACCTTATAATATAACGTAATATGATATATATCATTAAAAATACCTTATAAAATAACGTAATATGCAGTGTATCATGGAAAATACCTTATAATATATCGTAATTTGTAGTGTATCATTGAAAATACCTTATAGTATAACGTAATATGCAGTGCATCATTGAAAAAACCTTATAATATAACGTAATATGCAGTGTATCATTGAAAATACCTTATAATATAACGTAATATGCAGTGTATCATTGAAAATACCTTATAATATAACGTAATATGCAGTGTATCATTGAAAATACCTTATAATATATCGTAATATGCAGTGCATCATTGAAAATACCTTATAATATAACGTAATATGCAGTGTATCATTGAAAATACCTTATAATATATAGCAGTTTATCATTGAAAATACCTTTTAATATAACTTAATATGCAGTGTATCATTGAAAATACCTTATGATATAACGTAATATGCAGTGTATCATTGAAAATACCTTAGAATATATGGTAATTCTAGTCTATCAATGAAAATACCTTATAATATAACGTAATATGCAGGGTATCATTGAAAATACCTTATAATATATAGCAGTTTATCATTGAAAATACCTTATAATATAACTTAATATGCAGTGTATCATTGAAAATACCTTATGATATAACGTAATATGCAGTGTATCATTGAAAATACCTTATAATATAACGTAATATGCGGTGTATCATTGAAAATACCTTATAATATAACGTAATATGCAGTCTACCATTGAAAATACATTATAAAATAATGTAATATGCAGTCTGTCATTGAAAATACCTTATAATATAACGTAATATGATATATATCATTAAAAATACCTTATAAAATAACGTAATATGCAGTGTATCATGGAAAATACCTTATAATATATCGTAATTTGTAGTGTATCATTGAAAATACCTTATAGTATAACGTAGTATGCAGTGCATCATTGAAAAAACCTTATAATATAACGTAATATGCAGTGTATCATTGAAAATACCTTATAATATAACGTAATATGCAGTGTATCATTGAAAATACCTTATAATATAACGTAATATGCAGTGTATCATTGAAAATACCTTATAATATATCGTAATATGCAGTGCATCATTGAAAATACCTTATAATATAACGTAATATGCAGTGTATCATTGAAAATACCTTATAATATATAGCAGTTTATCATTGAAAATACCTTTTAATATAACTTAATATGCAGTGTATCATTGAAAATACCTTATGATATAACGTAATATGCAGTGTATCATTGAAAATACCTTAGAATATATGGTAATTCTAGTCTATCAATGAAAATACCTTATAATATAACGTAATATGCAGGGTATCATTGAAAATACCTTATAATATATAGCAGTTTATCATTGAAAATACCTTTTAATATAACTTAATATGCAGTGTATCATTTAAAATACCTTATGATATAACGTAATATGCAGTGTATCATTGAAAATACCTTAGAATATATGGTAATTCTAGTCTATCAATGAAAATACCTTATAATATAACGTAATATGCAGGGTATCATTGAAAATACCTTATAATATATCGTAATTTGTAGTGTATCATTGAAAATACCTTATAATATAACGTAATATGCAGTGTATCATTGAAAATACCTTAGAATATATGGTAATTCTAGTCTATCAATGAAAATACCTTATAATATAACGTAATATGCAGGGTATCATTGAAAATACCTTATAATATATCGTAATTTGTAGTGTATCATTGAAAATACCTTTTAATATAACGTAATATGCAGTGTATCATTGAAAATACCTTATAATATAACGTAATATGCAGGGTATCATTGAAAATACCTTATAATATATCGTAATTTGTAGTGTATCAATGAAAATACCTTCTCATATAACGTAATATGCAGTGTATCATTGAAAATATCTTATAATATATCGTAATTTGTAGTGTATCTTTGAAAATACCTTATAATATAACGTAATATGCAGTGTATCATAGAAAATACCTTATAATATATAGCAGTTTATCATTGAAAATACCTTATAATATAACGTAATATGCAGTGTATCATTGAAAATACCTTATAATATAACGTAATATGCAGTGTATCATTGAAAATACCTTATAATATATCGTAATTTGTAGTGTATCAATGAAAATACCTTCTCATATAACGTAATATGCAGTGTATCATTGAAAATACCTTATAATATATCGTAATTTGTAGTGTATCTTTGAAAATACCTTATAATATAACGTAATATGCAGTGTATCATTGAAAATACCTTATAATATATCGTAATATGCAGTGTATCATTGAAAATACCTTATAATATATCGTAATTTATAGTGTATCTTTGAAAATACCTTATAATATAACGTCATATGCAGTGTATCATAGAAAATACCTTATAATATATAGCAGTTTATCATTGAAAATACCTTATAATATAACTTAATATGCAGGGTATCATTGAAAATACCTTATAATATAACGTAATATGGAGTGTATCATTGAAAATACCTTATAGTATAACGTAATATGCAGTGCATCATTGAAAAAACCTTATAATATATAGCAGTTTATCATTGAAAATACCTTATAATATAACTTAATATGCAGTGTATCATTGAAAAAACCTTATAATATAACGTAATATGCAGTGTATCATTGAAAATACCTTATCATATAACGTAATATGCAGTGTATCATTGAAAATACCTTATAATATAACGTAATATGCAGTGTATCATTGAAAATACCTTATAATATAACGTAATATGATATATATCATTTAAAATACCTTATAAAATAACGTAATATGCAGTGTATCATGGAAAATACCTTATAATATATCGTAATTTGTAGTGTATCATTGAAAATACCTTAGAATATATGGTAATTCTAGTCTATCAATGAAAATACCTTATAATATAACGTAATATGCAGTGTATCATTGAAAATACCTTATAATATAACGTAATATGGAGTGTATCATTGAAAATACCTTATAGTATAACGTAATATGCAGTGCATCATTGAAAAAACCTTATAATATAACGTAATATGCAGTGTATCATTGAAAATACCTTATAACATAACGTAATATGCAGTGTATCATTGAAAATACCTTATAATATAACGTAATATGCAGTGTATCATTGAAAATACCTTATAATATATAGCAGTTTATCATTGAAAATACCTTATAATATAACTTAATATGCAGTGCATCATTGAAAAAAACCTTATAATATAACGTAATATGCAGTGTATCATTGAAAATACCTTATCATATAACGTAATATGCAGTGTATCATTGAAAATACCTTATAATATAACGTAATATGCAGTGTATCATTGAAAATACCTTATAATATAAAGTAATATGATATATATCATTTAAAATACCTTATAAAATAACGTAATATGCAGTGTATCATGGAAAATACCTTATAATATATCGTAATTTGTAGTGTATCATTGAAAATACCTTAGAATATATGGTAATTCTAGTCTATCAATGAAAATACCTTATAATATAACGTAATATGCAGTGTATCATTGAAAATACCTTATAATATATCGTAATTTGTAGTGTATCATTGAAAATACCTTATAATATAACGTAATATGCAGTGTATCATTGAAAATACCTTATCATATAACGTAATATGCAGTGTATCATTGAAAATACCTTATAATATAACGTAATATGCAGTGTATCATTGAAAATACCTTATAATATAACGTAATATGCGGTGTATCATTGAAAATACCTTATAATATAACGTAATATGCAGTCTACCATTGAAAATACATTATAAAATAATGTAATATGGAGTCTGTCATTGAAAATACCTTATAATATAACGTAATATGATATATATCATTAAAAATACCTTATAAAATAACGTAATATGCAGTGTATCATGGAAAATACCTTATAATATATCGTAATTTGTAGTGTATCATTGAAAATACCTTATAGTATAACGTAATATGCAGTGCATCATTGAAAAAACCTTATAATATAACGTAATATGCAGTGTATCATTGAAAATACCTTATAATATAACGTAATATGCAGTGTATCATTGAAAATACCTTATAATATAACGTAATATGCAGTGTATCATAGAAAATACCTTATAATATATAGCAGTTTATCATTGAAAATACCTTATAATATAACTTAATATGCAGGGTATCATTGAAAATACCTTATAATATAACGTAATATGCAGTGTATCATTGAAAATACCTTATAGTATAACGTAATATGCAGTGCATCATTGAAAAAACCTTATAATATAACGTAATATGCAGTGTATCATTGAAAATACCTTATAACATAACGTAATATGCAGTGTATCATTGAAAATACCTTATAATATACGTAATATGCAGTGTATCATTGAAAATACCTTATAATATAACGTAATATGCAGTGTATCATTGAAAATACCTTATAATATAACGTAATATGCGGTGTATCATTGAAAATACCTTATAACATAACGTAATATGCAGTGTATCATTGAAAATACCTTATAATATATCGTAATTTGTAGTGTATCTTTGAAAATACCTTATAATATAACGTAATATGCAGTGTATCATAGAAAATACCTTATAATATATAGCAGTTTATCATTGAAAATACCTTATAATATAACGTAATATGCAGTGTATCATTGAAAATACCTTATAACATAACGTAATATGCAGTGTATCATTGAAAATACCTTATAATATATCGTAATTTATAGTGTATCTTTGAAAATACCTTATAATATAACGTAATATGCAGTGTATCATAGAAAATACCTTATAATATATAGCAGTTTATCATTGAAAATACCTTATAATATAACTTAATATGCAGGGTATCATTGAAAATACCTTATAATATATCGTAATTTGTAGTGTATAATTGAAAATACCTTAGAATATATGGTAATTCTAGTCTATCAATGAAAATACCTTATAATATAACGTAATATGCAGTGTATCATTGAAAATACCTTATAATATAACGTAATATGGAGTGTATCATTGAAAATACCTTATAGTATAACGTAATATGCAGTGCATCATTGAAAAAACCTTATAATATAACGTAATATGCAGTGTATCATTGAAAATACCTTATAACATAACGTAATATGCAGTGTATCATTGAAAATACCTTATAATATAACGTAATATGCAGTGTATCATTGAAAATACCTTATAATATATAGCAGTTTATCATTGAAAATACCTTATAATATAAGCTTAATATGCAGTGCATCATTGAAAAAACCTTATAATATATCGTAATTTGTAGTGTATCTTTGAAAATACCTTATAATATAACGTAATATGCAGTGTATCATAGAAAATACCTTATAATATATAGCAGTTTATCATTGAAAATACCTTATAATATAACGTAATATGCGGTGTATCATTGAAAATACCTTATAACATAACGTAATATGCAGTGTATCATTGAAAATACCTTATAATATATCGTAATTTATAGTGTATCTTTGAAAATACCTTATAATATAACGTCATATGCAGTGTATCATAGAAAATACCTTATAATATATAGCAGTTTATCATTGAAAATACCTTATAATATAACTTAATATGCAGGGTATCATTGAAAATACCTTATAATATATCGTAATTTGTAGTGTATAATTGAAAATACCTTAGAATATATGGTAATTCTAGTCTATCAATGAAAATACCTTATAATATAACGTAATATGCAGTGTATCATTGAAAATACCTTATAATATAACGTAATATGGAGTGTATCATTGAAAATACCTTATAGTATAACGTAATATGCAGTGCATCATTGAAAAAACCTTATAATATAACGTAATATGCAGTGTATCATTGAAAATACCTTATAACATAACGTAATATGCAGTGTATCATTGAAAATACCTTATAATATAACGTAATATGCAGTGTATCATTGAAAATACCTTATAATATATAGCAGTTTATCATTGAAAATACCTTATAATATAACTTAATATGCAGTGCATCATTGAAAAAACCTTATAATATAACGTAATATGCAGTGTATCATTGAAAATACCTTATAATATAACGTAATATGCAGTGTATCATTGAAAATACCTTATAATATAACGTAATATGCAGTGTATCATTGAAAATACCTTATAATATATCGTAATATGCAGTGCATCATTGAAAATACCTTATAATATAACGTAATATGCAGTGTATCATTGAAAATACCTTATAATATATAGCAGTTTATCATTGAAAATACCTTTTAATATAACTTAATATGCAGTGTATCATTGAAAATACCTTATGATATAACGTAATATGCAGTGTATCATTGAAAATACCTTAGAATATATGGTAATTCTAGTCTATCAATGAAAATACCTTATAATATAACGTAATATGCAGGGTATCATTGAAAATACCTTATAATATATAGCAGTTTATCATTGAAAATACCTTATAATATAACTTAATATGCAGTGTATCATTGAAAATACCTTATGATATAACGTAATATGCAGTGTATCATTGAAAATACCTTATAATATAACGTAATATGCGGTGTATCATTGAAAATACCTTATAATATAACGTAATATGCAGTCTACCATTGAAAATACATTATAAAATAATGTAATATGCAGTCTGTCATTGAAAATACCTTATAATATAACGTAATATGATATATATCATTAAAAATACCTTATAAAATAACGTAATATGCAGTGTATCATGGAAAATACCTTATAATATATCGTAATTTGTAGTGTATCATTGAAAATACCTTATAGTATAACGTAATATGCAGTGCATCATTGAAAAAACCTTATAATATAACGTAATATGCAGTGTATCATTGAAAATACCTTATAATATAACGTAATATGCAGTGTATCATTGAAAATACCTTATAATATAACGTAATATGCAGTGTATCATTGAAAATACCTTATAATATATCGTAATATGCAGTGCATCATTGAAAATACCTTATAATATAACGTAATATGCAGTGTATCATTGAAAATACCTTATAATATATAGCAGTTTATCATTGAAAATACCTTTTAATATAACTTAATATGCAGTGTATCATTGAAAATACCATATGATATAACGTAATATGCAGTGTATCATTGAAAATACCTTAGAATATATGGTAATTCTAGTCTATCAATGAAAATACCTGATAATATAACGTAATATGCAGGGTATCTTTGAAAATACCTTATAATATATAGCAGTTTATCATTGAAAATACCTTTTAATATAACTTAATATGCAGTGTATCATTTAAAATACCTTATGATATAACGTAATATGCAGTGTATCATTGAAAATACCTTAGAATATATGGTAATTCTAGTCTATCAATGAAAATACCTGATAATATAACGTAATATGCAGGGTATCTTTGAAAATACCTTATAATATATCGTAATTTGTAGTGTATCATTGAAAATACCTTATAATATAACGTAATATGCAGTGTATCATTGAAAATACCTTAGAATATATGGTAATTCTAGTCTATCAATGAAAATACCTTATAATATAACGTAATATGCAGGGTATCATTGAAAATACCTTATAATATATCGTAATTTGTAGTGTATCATTGAAAATACCTTATAATATAACGTAATATGCAGTGTATCATTGAAAATACCTTATAATATAACGTAATATGCAGGGTATCATTGAAAATACCTTATAATATATCGTAATTTGTAGTGTATCAATGAAAATACCTTCTCATATAACGTAATATGCAGTGTATCATTGAAAATATCTTATAATATATCGTAATTTGTAGTGTATCTTTGAAAATACCTTATAATATAACGTAATATGCAGTGTATCATAGAAAATACCTTATAATATATAGCAGTTTATCATTGAAAATACCTTATAATATAACGTAATATGCAGTGTATCATTGAAAATACCTTATAATATAACGTAATATGCAGTGTATCATTGAAAATACCTTATAATATATCGTAATTTGTAGTGTATCAATGAAAATACCTTCTCATATAACGTAATATGCAGTGTATCATTGAAAATACCTTATAATATATCGTAATTTGTAGTGTATCTTTGAAAATACCTTATAATATAACGTAATATGCAGTGTATCATAGAAAATACCTTATAATATATAGCAGTTTATCATTGAAAATACCTTATAATATAACATAATATGCAGGGTATCATTGAAAATACCATGTAATATATCGTAATTTGTAGTGTATCATTGAAAATACCTTATAATATAACGTAATATGCACTGTATCATTGAAAATACCTTATAATATATCGTAATTTGTAGTGTATCTTTGAAAATACCTTATAATATAACGTAATATGCAGTGTATCATAGAAAATACCTTATAATATATAGCAGTTTATCATTGAAAATACCTTATAATATAACTTAATATGCAGGGTATCATTGAAAATACCTTATAATATATCGTAATTTGTAGTGTACCATTGAAAATACCTTATAATATATCGTAATTTGTAGTGTATCATTGAAAATACCTTATAATATAACGTAATATGCAGTGTATCATTGAAAATACCTTATAATATAACGTAATATGCAGGGTATCATTGAAAATACCTTATAACATAACGTAATATGCAGTGTATCATTGAAAATACCTTATAATATAACGTAATATGCAGTGTATCATTGAAAATACCTTATAATATATAGCAGTTTATCATTGAAAATACCTTATAATATAACTTAATATGCAGTGCATCATTGAAAAAACCTTATAATATATCGTAATTTGTAGTGTATCTTTGAAAATACCTTATAATATAACGTAATATGCAGTGTATCATAGAAAATACCTTATAATATATAGCAGTTTATCATTGAAAATACCTTATAATATAACGTAATATGCGGTGTATCATTGAAAATACCTTATAATATAACGTAATATGCAGTGTATCATTGAAAATACCTTATAATATATCGTAATTTATAGTGTATCTTTGAAAATACCTTATAATATAACGTCATATGCAGTGTATCATAGAAAATACCTTATAATATATAGCAGTTTATCATTGAAAATACCTTATAATATAACTTAATATGCAGGGTATCATTGAAAATACCTTATAATATATCGTAATTTGTAGTGTATAATTGAAAATACCTTAGAATATATGGTAATTCTAGTCTATCAATGAAAATACCTTATAATATAACGTAATATGCAGTGTATCATTGAAAATACCTTATAATATAACGTAATATGGAGTGTATCATTGAAAATACCTTATAGTATAACGTAATATGCAGTGCATCATTGAAAAAACCTTATAATATAACGTAATATGCAGTGTATCATTGAAAATACCTTATAACATAACGTAATATGCAGTGTATCATTGAAAATACCTTATAATATATCGTAATATGCAGTGCATCATTGAAAATACCTTATAATATAACGTAATATGCAGTGTATCATTGAAAATACCTTATAATATATAGCAGTTTATCATTGAAAATACCTTTTAATATAACTTAATATGCAGTGTATCATTGAAAATACCTTATGATATAACGTAATATGCAGTGTATCATTGAAAATACCTTAGAATATATGGTAATTCTAGTCTATCAATGAAAATACCTTATAATATAACGTAATATGCAGGGTATCATTGAAAATACCTTATAATATATAGCAGTTTATCATTGAAAATACCTTATAATATAACTTAATATGCAGTGTATCATTGAAAATACCTTATGATATAACGTAATATGCAGTGTATCATTGAAAATACCTTATAATATAACGTAATATGCGGTGTATCATTGAAAATACCTTATAATATAACGTAATATGCAGTCTACCATTGAAAATACATTATAAAATAATGTAATATGCAGTCTGTCATTGAAAATACCTTATAATATAACGTAATATGATATATATCATTAAAAATACCTTATAAAATAACGTAATATGCAGTGTATCATGGAAAATACCTTATAATATATCGTAATTTGTAGTGTATCATTGAAAATACCTTATAGTATAACGTAATATGCAGTGCATCATTGAAAAAACCTTATAATATAACGTAATATGCAGTGTATCATTGAAAATACCTTATAATATAACGTAATATGCAGTGTATCATTGAAAATACCTTATAATATAACGTAATATGCAGTGTATCATTGAAAATACCTTATAATATATCGTAATATGCAGTGCATCATTGAAAATACCTTATAATATAACGTAATATGCAGTGTATCATTGAAAATACCTTATAATATATAGCAGTTTATCATTGAAAATACCTTTTAATATAACTTAATATGCAGTGTATCATTGAAAATACCTTATGATATAACGTAATATGCAGTGTATCATTGAAAATACCTTAGAATATATGGTAATTCTAGTCTATCAATGAAAATACCTTATAATATAACGTAATATGCAGTGTATCATTGAAAATACCTTATAATATATAGCAGTTTATCATTGAAAATACCTTTTAATATAACTTAATATGCAGTGTATCATTGAAAATACCTTATGATATAACGTAATATGCAGTGTATCATTGAAAATACCTTAGAATATATGGTAATTCTAGTCTATCAATGAAAATACCTTATAATATAACGTAATATGCAGGGTATCATTGAAAATACCTTATAATATATCGTAATTTGTAGTGTATCATTGAAAATACCTTATAATATAACGTAATATGCAGTGTATCATTGAAAATACCTTAGAATATATGGTAATTCTAGTCTATCAATGAAAATACCTTATAATATAACGTAATATGCAGGGTATCATTGAAAATACCTTATAATATATCGTAATTTGTAGTGTATCATTGAAAATACCTTTTAATATAACGTAATATGCAGTGTATCATTGAAAATACCTTATAATATAACGTAATATGCAGGGTATCATTGAAAATACCTTATAATATATCGTAATTTGTAGTGTATCAATGAAAATACCTTCTCATATAACGTAATATGCAGTGTATCATTGAAAATATCTTATAATATATCGTAATTTGTAGTGTATCTTTGAAAATACCTTATAATATAACGTAATATGCAGTGTATCATAGAAAATACCTTATAATATATAGCAGTTTATCATTGAAAATACCTTATAATATAACGTAATATGCAGTGTATCATTGAAAATACCTTATAATATAACGTAATATGCAGGGTATCATTGAAAATACCTTATAATATATCGTAATTTGTAGTGTATCAATGAAAATACCTTCTCATATAACGTAATATGCAGTGTATCATTGAAAATACCTTATAATATATCGTAATTTGTAGTGTATCTTTGAAAATACCTTATAATATAACGTAATATGCAGTGTATCATAGAAAATACCTTATAATATATAGCAGTTTATCATTGAAAATACCTTATAATATAACATAATATGCAGGGTATCATTGAAAATACCATGTAATATATCGTAATTTGTAGTGTATCATTGAAAATACCTTATAATATAACGTAATATGCACTGTATCATTGAAAATACCTTATAATATATCGTAATTTGTAGTGTATCTTTGAAAATACCTTATAATATAACGTAATATGCAGTGTATCATAGAAAATACCTCATAATATATAGCAGTTTATCATTGAAAATACCTTATAATATAACTTAATATGCAGGGTATCATTGAAAATACCTTATAATATATCGTAATTTGTAGTGTACCATTGAAAATACCTTATAATATATCGTAATTTGTAGTGTATCATTGAAAATACCTTATAATATAACGTAATATGCAGTGTATCATTGAAAATACCTTATAATATAACGTAATATGCAGGGTATCATTGAAAATACCTTATAATATATCGTAATTTGTAGTGTATCAATGGAAATACCTTCTCATATAGCGTAATATGCAGTGTATCATTGAAAATACCTTATAATATATCGTAATTTGTAGTGTATCTTTGAAAATACCTTATAATATAACGTAATATGCAGTGTATCATAGAAAATACCTTATAATATATAGAAGTTTATCATTGAAAATACCTTATAATATAACTTAATATGCAGGGTATCATTGAAAATACCTTATAATATATCGTAATTTGTAGTGTATCATTGAAAATACCTTAGAATATATGGTAATGCTAGTCTATCACTGAAAATACCTTATAATATAACGTAATATGCAGTCTACCATTGAAAATACATTATAAAATAATGTAATATGTAGTCTGTCATTGAAAATACCTTATAATATAACGCAATATGCAGTGTTTCATTGAAAATACCTTATAATATAACGTAATATACTGTGTATCTTTGAAATTACCTTATAATATAACGTAATATGCAGTGTATCATTGAAAATACCTTATAATATAACGTAATATGCAGTGTATCATTGAAAATACCTTATAATATATCGTAATATACAGTATACCATTGAAAATACCTTATAACATAACGTAATATGCAGTGTATCATTGAAAATACCTTATAATATATCGCAATTTGTAGTGTATCTTTGAAAATACCTTATAATATAACGTAATATGCAGTGTATCATAGAAAATACCTTATAATATATAGCAGTTTATCATTGAAAACACCTTATAATATAACTTAATATGCTGGGTATCATTGAAAATACCTCATAATATATCGTAATTTGTAGTGTATCATTGAAAATACCTTAGAATATATGGTAATTCTAGTCTATCAATGAAAATACCTTATAATATAACGTAATATGCAGTGTATCATGGAAAATACCTTATAATATATCGTAATTTGTAGTGTATCATTGAAAATACCTTATAGTATAACGTAATATGCAGTGCATCATTGAAAAAACCTTATAATATAACGTAATATGCAGTGTATCATTGAAAATACCTTATAATATAACGTAATATGCAGTGTATCATTGAAAATACCTTATAATATAACGTAATATGCAGTGTATCATTGAAAATACCTTATAATATAACGTAATATGCGGTGTATCATTGAAAATACCTTATAACATAACGTAATATGCAGTGTATCATTGAAAATACCTTATAATATATCGTAATTTGTAGTGTATCTTTGAAAATACCTTATAATATAACGTAATATGCAGTGTATCATAGAAAATACCTTATAATATATAGCAGTTTATCATTGAAAATACCTTTTAATATAACGTAATATGCGGTGTATCATTGAAAATACCTTATAACATAACGTAATATGCAGTGTATCATTGAAAATACCTTATAATATATCGTAATTTATAGTGTATCTTTGAAAATACCTTATAATATAACGTAATATGCAGTGTATCATAGAAAATACCTTATAATATATAGCAGTTTATCATTGAAAATACCTTATAATATAACTTAATATGCAGGGTATCATTGAAAATACCTTATAATATATCGTAATTTGTAGTGTATAATTGAAAATACCTTAGAATATATGGTAATTCTAGTCTATCAATGAAAATACCTTATAATATAACGTAATATGCAGTGTATCATTGAAAATACCTTATAATATAACGTAATATGCAGTGTATCATTGAAAATACCATATAATATAACGTAATATGCGGTGTATCAATGAAAATACCTTATAATATAACGTAATATGCAGTGTATCATTGAAAATACCTTATAATATAACGTAATATGCAGTGTATCATTGAAAATACCTTATAATATAACGTAATATGCGGTGTATCATTGAAAATACCTTATAATATAACGTAATTTGCAGTGTATCATTGAAAATACCTTATAATATAACTTAATATGCAGTGTATCATTGAAAATACTTTATAATATAACGTAATATGCAGGTTATCATTGAAAATACCTTATAATATATCGTAATTTGTAGTGTATCATTGAAAATACCTTAGAATATATGGTAACTCTAGTCTATCAATGAAAATACCTTATAATATAACGTAATATGCAGTGTATCATGGAAAATACCTTATAATATATCGTAATTTGTAGTGTATCATTGAAAATACCTTATAGTATAACGTAATATGCAGTGCATCATTGAAAAAACCTTATAATATAACGTAATATGCAGTGTATCATTGAAAATACCTTATAACATAACGTAATATGCAGTGTATCATTGAAAATACCTTATAATATAACGTAATATGCAGTGTATCATTGAAAATACCTTATAATATAACGTAATATGCGGTGTATCATTGAAAATACCTTATAACATAACGTAATATGCAGTGTATCATTGAAAATACCTTATAATATATCGTAATTTGTAGTGTATCTTTGAAAATACCTTATAATATAACGTAATATGCAGTGTATCATAGAAAATACCTTATAATATATAGCAGTTTATCATTGAAAATACCTTATAATATAACGTAATATGCGGTGTATCATTGAAAATACCTTATAACATAACGTAATATGCAGTGTATCATTGAAAATACCTTATAATATATCGTAATTTATAGTGTATCTTTGAAAATACCTTATAATATAACGTAATATGCAGTGTATCATAGAAAATACCTTATAATATATAGCAGTTTATCATTGAAAATACCTTATAATATAACTTAATATGCAGGGTATCATTGAAAATACCTTATAATATATCGTAATTTGTAGTGTATAATTGAAAATACCTTAGAATATATGGTAATTCTAGTCTATCAATGAAAATACCTTATAATATAACGTAATATGCAGTGTATCATTGAAAATACCTTATAATATAACGTAATATGCAGTGTATCATTGAAAATACCTTATAATATAACGTAATATGCGGTGTATCAATGAAAATACCTTATAATATAACGTAATATGCAGTGTATCATTGAAAATACCTTATAATATAACGTAATATGCAGTGTATCATTGAAAATACCTTGTAATATAACGTAATATGCGGTGTATCATTGAAAATACCTTATAATATAACGTAATTTGCAGTGTATCATTGAAAATACCTTATAATATAACTTAATATGCAGTGTATCATTGAAAATACTTTATAATATAACGTAATATGCAGGTTATCATTGAAAATACCTTATAATATATCGTAATTTGTAGTGTATCATTGAAAATACCTTAGAATATATGGTAACTCTAGTCTATCAATGAAAATACCTTATAATATAACGTAATATGCAGTGTATCATGGAAAATACCTTATAATATATCGTAATTTGTAGTGTATCATTGAAAATACCTTATAGTATAACGTAATATGCAGTGCATCATTGAAAAAACCTTATAATATAACGTAATATGCAGTGTATCATTGAAAATACCTTATAACATAACGTAATATGCAGTGTATCATTGAAAATACCTTATAATATAACGTAATATGCAGTGTATCATTGAAAATACCTTATAATATAACGTAATATGCGGTGTATCATTGAAAATACCTTATAACATAACGTAATATGCAGTGTATCATTGAAAATACCTTATAATATATCGTAATTTGTAGTGTATCTTTGAAAATACCTTATAATATAACGTAATATGCAGTGTATCATAGAAAATACCTTATAATATATAGCAGTTTATCATTGAAAATACCTTATAATATAACTTAATATGCAGGGTATCATTGACAATACCTTATAATATATCGTAATTTGTAGTGTATCATTGAAAATACCTTAGAATATATGGTAATTCTAGTCTATCAATGAAAATACCTTATAATATAACGTAATATGCAGTGTATCATTGAAAATACCTTATAATATATCGTAATTTGTAGTGTATCATTGAAAATACCTTATAGTATAACGTAATATGCAGTGTATCATTGAAAATACCTTATCATATAACGTAATATGCAGTGTATCATTGAAAATACCTTATAATATAACGTAATATGCAGTGTATCATTGAAAATACCTTATAATATAACGTAATATGCGGTGTATCATTGAAAATACCTTATAATATAACGTAATATGCAGTCTACCATTGAAAATACATTATAAAATAATGTAATATGCAGCCTGTCATTGAAAATACCTTATAATATAACGTAATATGATATATATCATTAAAAATACCTTATAAAATAACGTAATATGCAGTGTATCATGGAAAATACCTTATAATATATCGTAATTTGTAGTGTATCATTGAAAATACCTTATAGTATAACGTAATATGCAGTGCATCATTGAAAAAACCTTATAATATAACGTAATATGCAGTGTATCATTGAAAATACCTTATAATATAACGTAATATGCAGTGTATCATTGAAAATACCTTATAATATAACGTAATATGCAGTGTATCATTGAAAATACCTTATAATATATCGTAATATGCAGTGCATCATTGAAAATACCTTATAATATAACGTAATATGCAGTGTATCATTGAAAATACCTTATAATATATAGCAGTTTATCATTGAAAATACCTTTTAATATAACTTAATATGCAGTGTATCATTGAAAATACCCTATGATATAACGTAATATGCAGTGTATCATTGAAAATACCTTAGAATATATGGTAATTCTAGTCTATCAATGAAAATACCTTATAATATAACGTAATATGCAGGGTATCATTGAAAATACCTTATAATATATAGCAGTTTATCATTGAAAATACCTTTTAATATAACTTAATATGCAGTGTATCATTGAAAATACCTTATGATATAACGCAATATGCAGTGTATCATTGAAAATACCTTAGAATATATGGTAATTCTAGTCTATCAATGAAAATACCTTATAATATAACGTAATATGCAGGGTATCATTGAAAATACCTTATAATATATAGCAGTTTATCATTGAAAATACCTTTTAATATAACTTAATATGCAGTGTATCATTGAAAATACCTTATAATATAACGTAATATGCAGGGTATCATTGAAAATACCTTATAATATATCGTAATTTGTAGTGTATCAATGAAAATACCTTCTCATATAACGTAATATGCAGTGTATCATTGAAAATACCTTATAATATATCGTAATTTGTAGTGTATCTTTGAAAATACCTTATAATATAACGTAATATGCAGTGTATCATAGAAAATACCTTATAATATATAGCAGTTTATCATTGAAAATACCTTATAATATAACTTAATATGCAGGGTATCATTGAAAATACCATGTAATATATCGTAATTTGTAGTGTATCATTGAAAATACCTTATAATATAACGTAATATTTGCACTGTATCATTGAAAATACCTTATAATATATCGTAATTTGTAGTGTATCTTTGAAAATACCTTATAATATAACGTAATATGCAGTGTATCATAGAAAATACCTTGTAATATATAGCAGTTTATCATTGAAAATACCTTTTAATATAACTTAATATGCAGTGTATCATTGAAAATACCTTATAGTATAACGTAATATGCAGTGCATCATTGAAAAAACCTTATAATATAACGTAATATGCAGTGTATCATTGAAAATACCTTATAATATAACGTAATATGCAGTGTATCATTGAAAATACCTTATAATATAACGTAATATGCAGTGTATCATTGAAAATACCTTATAATATATCGTAATTTGCAGTGCATCATTGAAAATACCTTATAATATAACGTAATATGCAGTGTATCATTGAAAATACCTTATAATATATAGCAGTTTATCATTGAAAATACCTTTTAATATAACTTAATATGCAGTGTATCATTGAAAATACCTTATGATATAACGTAATATGCAGTGTATCATTGAAAATACCTTAGAATATATGGTAATTCTAGTCTATCAATGAAAATACCTTATAATATAACGTAATATGCAGGGTATCATTGAAAATACCTTATAATATATCGTAATTTGTAGTGTATCATTGAAAATACCTTATAATATAACGTAATATGCAGTGTATCATAGAAAATACCTTATAATATATAGAAGTTTATCATTGAAAATACCTTATAATATAACGTAATATGCAGTTTATCATTGAAAATACCTTATAATATAACTTAATATGCAGGGTATCATTGAAAATACCTTATAATATATCGTAATTTGTAGTGTATCATTGAAAATACCTTAGAATATATGGTAATGCTAGTCTATCACTGAAAATACCTTATAATATAACGTAATATGCAGTCTACCATTGAAAATACATTATAAAATAATGTAATATGTAGTCTGTCATTGAAAATACCTTATAATATAACGCAATATGCAGTGTATCATTGAAAATACCTTATAATATAACGTAATATACTGTGTATCATTGAAAATACCTTATAATATAACGTAATATGCAGTGTATCATTGAAAATACCTTATAATATAACGTAATATGCAGTCTACCATTGAAAATACATTATAAAATAATGTAATATGCAGTCTGTCATTGCAAATACCTTATAATATAACGTAATATGATATATATCATTAAAAATACCTTATAAAATAA
This sequence comes from Lasioglossum lativentre, assembly GCA_916610255.1. Taxonomy (NCBI): domain Eukaryota; kingdom Metazoa; phylum Arthropoda; class Insecta; order Hymenoptera; family Halictidae; genus Lasioglossum; species Lasioglossum lativentre. Next base: position 55,776 of record CAKAJI010000044.1, read on the forward strand.
CGTAATATGCAGTGTATCATGGAAAATACCTTATAATATATCGTAATTTGTAGTGTATCATTGAAAATGCCTTATAGTATAACGTAATATGCAGTGCATCATTGAAAAAACCTTATAATATAACGTAATATGCAGTGTATCATTGAAAATACCTTATAATATAACGTAATATGCAGTGTATCATTGAAAATACCTTATAATATAACGTAATATGCAGTGTATCATTGAAAATACCTTATAAGCTAACGTAATATGCGGTGTATCATTGAAAATACCTTATAATATATCGTAATTTGTAGTGTATCTTTGAAAATACCTTATAATATAACGTAATATGCAGTGTATCATAGAAAATACCTTATAATATATAGCAGTTTATCATTGAAAATACCTTATAATATAACGTAATATGCGGTGTATCATTGACAATACCTTATAACATAACGTAATATGCAGTGTATCATTGAAAATACCTTATAATATAACGTAATATGCAGTGTATCATTGAAAATACCTTATAATATAACGTAATATGCGGTGTATCATTGAAAATACCTTATAACATAACGTAATATGCACTGTATCATTGAAAATACTTTATAATATAACGTAATATGCGGTGTATCATTGAAAATACCTTATAACATAACGTAATATGCACTGTATCATTGAAAATACCTTATAATATAACGTAATATGCAGTGTATCATTGAAAATACCTTATAATATAACGTAATATGCGGTGTATCATTGAAAATACCTTATAACATAACGTAATATGCACTGTATCATTGAAAATACCTTATAATATATCGTAAGTTGTAGTGTATCTTTGAAAATACCTTATAATATAACGTAATATGCAGTGTATCATAGAAAATACCTTATAATATATAGCAGTTTATCATTGATAATACCTTATAATATAACTTAATATGCAGGGTATCATTGAAAATACCTTATAATATATCGTAATTTGTAGTGTATCATTGAAAATACCTTAGAATATATGGTAATGCTAGTCTATCACTGAAAATACCTTATAATATAACGTAATATGCAGTCTACCATTGAAAATACATTATAAAATAATGTAATATGTAGTCTGTCATTGAAAATACCTTATAATATAACGCAATATGAAGTGTATCATTGAAAATACCTTATAATATAACGTAATATACTGTGTATATTTGAAATTACCTTATATATAACGTAATATGCAGTGTATCATTGAAAATACCTTATAATATAACGTAATATGCAGTGTATCATTGAAAATACCTTATAATATATCGTAATATACAGTATACCATTGAAAATACCTTATAATATAACGTAATATTGCAGTGTATCATTGAAAATACTTTATAATATAACGTAATATGCAGGTTATCATTGAAAATACCTCATAATATATCGTAATTTGTAGTGTTTCATTGAAAATACCTTAGAATATATGGTAATTCTAGTCTATCAATGAAAATACCTTATAATATAACGTAATATGCAGTGTATCATGGAAAATACCTTATAATATATCGTAATTTGTAGTGTATCATTGAAAATACCTTATAGTATAACGTAATATGCAGTGCATCATTGAAAAAACCTTATAATATAACGTAATATGCAATGTATCATTGAAAATACCTTATAATATAACGTAATATGCAGTGTATCATTGAAAATACCTTATAATATAACGTAATATGCAGTGTACCATTGAAAATACCTTATAATATAACGTAATATGCGGTGTATCATTGAAAATACCTTATAACATAACGTAATATGCAGTGTATCATTGAAAATACCTTATAATATATCGTAATTTGTAGTGTATCTTTGAAAATACCATATAATATAACGTAATATGCAGTGTATCATAGAAAATACCTTATAATATATAGCAGTTTATCATTGAAAATACCTTATAATATAACTTAATATGCAGGGTATCATTGAAAATACCTTATAATATATCGTAATTTGTAGTGTATCATTGAAAATACCTTAGAATATATGGTAATTCTAGTCTATCAATGAAAATACCTTATAATATATCGTAATTTGTAGTGTATCATTGAAAATACCTTATAGTATAACGTAATATGCAGTGCATCATTGAAAAAACCTTATAATATAACGTAATATGCAGTGTATCATTGAAAATACCTTATCATATAACGTAATATGCAGTGTATCATTGAAAATACTTTATAATATAACGTAATATGCGGTGTATCATTGAAAATACCTTATAACATAACGTAATATGCACTGTATCATTGAAAATACCTTATAATATAACGTAATATGCAGTGTATCATTGAAAATACCTTATAATATAACGTAATATGCGGTGTATCATTGAAAATACCTTATAACATAACGTAATATGCACTGTATCATTGAAAATACCTTATAATATATCGTAATTTGTAGTGTATCTTTGAAAATACCTTATAATATAACGTAATATGCAGTGTATCATAGAAAATACCTTATAATATATAGCAGTTTATCATTGAAAATACCTTATAATATAACTTAATATGCAGGGTATCATTGAAAATACCTTATAATATATCGTAATTTGTAGTGTATCATTGAAAATACCTTAGAATATATGGTAATGCTAGTCTATCACTGAAAATACCTTATAATATAACGTAATATGCAGTCTACCATTGAAAATACATTATAAAATAATGTAATATGCAGTCTGTCATTGCAAATACCTTATAATATAACGTAATATGATATATATCATTAAAAATACCTTATAAAATAACGTAATATGCAGTGTATCATGGAAAATACCTTATAATATATCGTAATTTGTAGTGTATCATTGAAAATGCCTTATAGTATAACGTAATATGCAGTGCATCATTGAAAAAACCTTATAATATAACGTAATATGCAGTGTATCATTGAAAATACCTTATAATATAACGTAATATTATAAGGTTTTTTCAATGATGATCATTGAAAATACCTTATAATATAACGTAATATGCAGTGTATCATTGAAAATACCTTATAAGCTAACGTAATATGCGGTGTATCATTGAAAATACCTTATAATATATCGTAATTTGTAGTGTATCTTTGAAAATACCTTATAATATAACGTAATATGCAGTGTATCATAGAAAATACCTTATAATATATAGCAGTTTATCATTGAAAATACCTTATAATATAACGTAATATGCGGTGTATCATTGACAATACCTTATAACATAACGTAATATGCAGTGTATCATTGAAAATACCTTATAATATAACGTAATATGCAGTGTACCATTGAAAATACCTTATAATATAACGTAATATGCAATGTATCATTGAAAATACCTTATAATATATCGTAATTTGTAGTGTATCATTGAAAATACCTTAGAATATATGGTAATTCTAGTCTATCAATGAAAATACCTTATAATATATCGTAATTTGTAGTGTATCATTGAAAATACCTTATAGTATAACGTAATATGCAGTGCATCATTGAAAAAACCTTATAATATAACGTAATATGCAGTGTATCATTGAAAATACCTTATCATATAACGTAATATGCAGTGTATCATTGAAAATACCTTATAATATAACGTAATATGCAGTGTATCATTGAAAATACCTTATAATATAACGTAATATGCAGTGTATCATTGAAAATACCTTATAATATATCGTAATATGCGGTGTATCATTGAAAATACCTTATAACATAACGTAATATGCACTGTATCATTGAAAATACTTTATAATATAACGTAATATGCGGTGTATCATTGAAAATACCTTATAACATAACGTAATATGCACTGTATCATTGAAAATACCTTATAATATAACGTAATATGCAGTGTATCATTGAAAAATACCTTATAATATAACGTAATATGCGGTGTATCATTGAAAATACCTTATAACATAACGTAATATGCACTGTATCATTGAAAATACCTTATAATATAACGTAATATGCAGTGTATCATTGAAAATACCTTATAATATAACGTAATATGCGGTGTATCATTGAAAATACCTTATAACATAACGTAATATGCACTGTATCATTGAAAATACCTTATAATATAACGTAATATGCAGTGTATCATTGAAAATACCTTATAATATAACGTAATATGCGGTGTATCATTGAAAATACCTTATAACATAACGTAATATGCAGTGTATCATTGAAAATACTTTATAATATAACGTAATATGCGGTGTATCATTGAAAATACCTTATAACATAACGTAATATGCACTGTATCATTGAAAATACCTTATAATATAACGTAATATGCGGTGTATCATTGAAAATACCTTATAACATAACGTAATATGCACTGTATCATTGAAAATACTTTATAATATAACGTAATATGCGGTGTATCATTGAAAATACCTTATAACATAACGTAATATGCACTGTATCATTGAAAATACCTTATAATATAACGTAATATGCAGTGTATCATTGAAAATACCTTATAATATAACGTAATATGCGGTGTATCATTGAAAATACCTTATAACATAACGTAATATGCACTGTATCATTGAAAATACCTTATAATATAACGTAATATACAGTATACCATTGAAAATACCTTATAATATAACGTAATATGCAGTGTATCATTGAAAATACTTTATAATATAACGTAATATGCAGGTTATCATTGAAAATACCTCATAATATATCGTAATTTGTAGTGTTTCATTGAAAATACCTTAGAATATATGGTAATTCTAGTCTATCAATGAAAATACCTTATAATATAACGTAATATGCAGTGTATCATGGAAAATACCTTATAATATATTGTAATTTGTAGTGTATCATTGAAAATACCTTATAGTATAACGTAATATGCAGTGCATCATTGAAAAAACCTTATAATATAACGTAATATGCAATGTATCATTGAAAATACCTTATAATATATCGTAATTTGTAGTGTATCATTGAAAATACCTTAGAATATATGGTAATTCTAGTCTATCAATGAAAATACCTTATAATATATCGTAATTTGTAGTGTATCATTGAAAATACCTTATAGTATAACGTAATATGCAGTGCATCATTGAAAAAACCTTATAATATAACGTAATATGCAGTGTATCATTGAAAATACCTTATCATATAACGTAATATGCAGTGTATCATTGAAAATACCTTATAATATAACGTAATATGCAGTGTATCATTGAAAATACCTTATAATATAACGTAATATGCACTGTATCATTGAAAATACCTTATAATATATCGTAATTTGTAGTGTATCTTTGAAAATACCTTATAATATAACGTAATATGCAGTGTATCATAGAAAATACCTTATAATATATAGCAGTTTATCATCGAAAATACCTTATAATATAACTTAATATGCAGGGTATCATTGAAAATACCTTATAATATATCGTAATTTGTAGTGTATCATTGAAAATACCTTAGAATATATGGTAATTCTAGTCTATCAATGAAAATACCTTATAATATATCGTAATTTGTAGTGTATCATTGAAAATACCTTATAGTATAACGTAATATGCAGTGCATCATTGAAAAAACCTTATAATATAACGTAATATGCAGTGTATCATTGAAAATACCTTATAACATAACGTAATATGCACTGTATCATTGAAAATACCTTATAATATAACGTAATATGCAGTGTATCATTGAAAATACCTTATAATATAACGTAATATGCGGTGTATCATTGAAAATACCTTATAACATAACGTAATATGCAGTGTATCATTGAAAATACTTTATAATATAACGTAATATGCGGTGTATCATTGAAAATACCTTATAACATAACGTAATATGCACTGTATCATTGAAAATACCTTATAATATAACGTAATATGCAGTGTATCATTGAAAATACCTTATAATATAACGTAATATGCCGTGTATCATTGAAAATACCTTATAATATAACGTAATATGCAGTGTATCATTGAAAATACCTTATAATATAACTTAATATGCAGGGTATCATTGAAAATACCTTAGAATATATGGTAATTCTAGTCTATCAATGAAAATACCTTATAATATAACGTAATATGCAGTGTATCATTGAAAATACCTTATCATATAACGTAATATGCAGTGTATCATTGAAAATACCTTATAATATAACGTAATATGCAGTGTATCATTGAAAATACCTTATAATATAACGTAATATGCGGTGTATCATTGAAAATACCTTATAACATAACGTAATATGCACTGTATCATTGAAAATACCTTATAATATATCGTAATTTGTAGTGTATCATTGAAAATACCTTATAATATAACGTAATATGCAGTGTATCATTGAAAATACCTTATAATATAACGTAATATGCGGTGTATCATTGAAAATACCTTATAACATAACGTAATATGCACTGTATCATTGAAAATACTTTATAATATAACGTAATATGCGGTGTATCATTGAAAATACCTTATAACATAACGTAATATGCACTGTATCATTGAAAATACCTTATAATATAACGTAATATGCAGTGTATCATTGAAAATACCTTATAATATAACGTAATATGCGGTGTATCATTGAAAATACCTTATAACATAACGTAATATGCACTGTATCATTGAAAATACCTTATAATATATCGTAATTTGTAGTGTATCTTTGAAAATACCTTATAATATAACGTAATATGCAGTGTATCATAGAAAATACCTTATAATATATAGCAGTTTATCATTGAAAATACCTTATAATATAATTTAATATGCAGGGTATCATTGAAAATACCTTATAATATATCGTAATTTGTAGTGTATCATTGAAAATACCTTAGAATATATGGTAATGCTAGTCTATCACTGAAAATACCTTATAATATAACGTAATATGCAGTCTACCATTGAAAATACATTATAAAATAATGTAATATGTAGTCTGTCATTGAAAATACCTTATAATATAACGCAATATGCAGTGTATCATTGAAAATACCTTATAATATAACGTAATATACTGTGTATATTTGAAATTACCTTATAATATAACGTAATATGCAGTGTATCATTGAAAATACCTTATAATATAACGTAATATACAGTGTATCATTGTAAATACCTTATAATATATCGTAATATACAGTATACCATTGAAAATACCTTATAATATAACGTAATATGCAGTGTATCATTGAAAATACTTTATAATATAACGTAATATGCAGGTTATCATTGAAAATACCTCATAATATATCGTAATTTGTAGTGTTTCATTGAAAATACCTTAGAATATATGGTAATTCTAGTCTATCAATGAAAATACCTTATAATATAACGTAATATGCAGTGTATCATGGAAAATACCTTATAATATATCGTAATTTGTAGTGTATCATTGAAAATACCTTATAGTATAACGTAATATGCAGTGCATCATTGAAAAAACCTTATAATATAACGTAATATGCAATGTATCATTGAAAATACCTTATAATATAACGTAATATGCAGTGTATCATTGAAAATACCTTATAATATAACGTAATATGCAGTGTACCATTGAAAATACCTTATAATATAACGTAATATGCGGTGTATCATTGAAAATACCTTATAACATAACGTAATATGCAGTGTATCATTGAAAATACCTTATAATATATCGTAATTTGTAGTGTATCTTTGAAAATACCTTATAATAAAGCGTAATATGCAGTGTATCATAGAAAATACCTTATAATATATAGCAGTTTATCATTGAAAATACCTTATAATATAACTTAATATGCAGGGTATCATTGAAAATACCTTATAATATAACGTAATATGCAGTGTATCATTGAAAATACCTTATCATATAACGTAATATGCAGTGTGTCATTGAAAATACCTTATAATATAACGTAATATGCAGTGTATCATTGAAAATACCTTATAATATAACGTAATATGCAGTGTATCATTGAAAATACCTTATAATATAACGTAATATGCAGTGTATCATTGAAAATACCTAATAATATAACGTAATATGCAGTGTATCATTGAAAATACCTTATAATATAACGTAATATGCGGTGTATCATTGAAAATACCTTATAACATAACGTAATATGCACTGTATCATTGAAAATACATTATAATATATCGTAATTTGTAGTGTATCTTTGAAAATACCTTATAATATAACGTAATATGCAGTGTATCATAGAAAATACCTTATAATATATAGCAGTTTATCATTGAAAATACCTTATAATATAACTTAATATGCAGGGTATCATTGAAAATACCTTATAATATATCGTAATTTGTAGTATATCATTGAAAATACCTTAGAATATATGGTAATGCTAGTCTATCACTGAAAATACCTTATAATATAACGTAATATGCAGTCTACCATTGAAAATACATTATAAAATAATGTAATATGTAGTCTGTCATTGAAAATACCTTATAATATAACGCAATATGCAGTGTATCATTGAAAATACCTTATAATATAACGTAATATACTGTGTATCTTTGAAATTACCTTATAATATAACGTAATATGCAGTGTATCATTGAAAATACCTTATAATATAACGTAATATGCAGTGTATCATTGAAAATACCTTATAATATATCGTAATATACAGTATACCATTGAAAATACCTTATAATATAACGTTATATGCAGTGTATCATTGAAAATACCTTATAATATAACGTAATATGCAGTGTATCATTGAAAATACCTTATAATATAACGTAATATGCAGTGTATCATGGAAAATACCTTATAATATATCGTAATTTGTAGTGTATCATTGAAAATACCTTATAGTATAACGTAATATGCAGTGCATCATTGAAAAAACCTTATAATATAACGTTATATGCAGTGTATCATTGAAAATACCTTATAATATAACGTAATATGCAGTGTATCATTGAAAATACCTTATAATATAATGTAATATGCAGTGTATCATTGAAAATACCTTATAATATAACGTAATATGCGGTGTATCATTGAAAATAGCTTATAACATAACGTAATATGCAGTGTATCATTGAAAATACCTTATAATATATCGTAATTTGTAGTGTATCTTTGAAAATACCTTATAATACAACGTAATATGCAGTGTATCATAGAAAATACCTTATAATATATAGCAGTTTATCATTGAAAATACCTTATAATATAACTTAATATGCAGGGTATCATTGAAAATACCTTATAATATATCGTAATTTGTAGTGTATCATTGAAAATACCTTAGAATATATGGTAATTCTAGTCTATCAATGAAAATACCTTATAATATAACGTAATATGCAGTGTATCATTGAAAATACCTTATAATATAACGTAATATTCAGTGTATCATTGAAAATACCTTATAATATAACGTAATATGCAGTGTACCATTGAAATTACCTTATAATATAACGTAATATGCAGTGTATCATTGAAAATACCTTATAATATAACGTAATATGCAGTGTATCATTGAAAATACCTTATAATATATCGTAATATACAGTATACCATTGAAAATACCTTATAATATAACGTAATATGCAGTGTATCATTGAAAATACTTTATAATATAACGTAATATGCAGGTTATCATTGAAAATACCTCATAATATATCGTAATTTGTAGTGTTTCATTGAAAATACCTTAGAATATATGGTAATTCTAGTCTATCAATGAAAATACCTTATAACATAACGTAATATGCACTGTATCATTGAAAATACCTTATAATATATCGTAATTTGTAGTGTATCTTTGAAAATACCTTATAATATAACGTAATATGCAGTGTATCATAGAAAATACCTTATAATATATAGCAGTTTATCATTGAAAATACCTTATAATATAATTTAATATGCAGGGAACAATTTTAAATACCTTATAATATATCGTAATTTGTAGTGTATCATTGAAAATACCTTAGAATATATGGTAATGCTAGTCTATCACTGAAAATACCTTATAATATAACGTAATATGCAGTCTACCATTGAAAATACATTATAAAATAATGTAATATGTAGTCTGTCATTGAAAATACCTTATAATATAACGCAATATGCAGTGTATCATTGAAAATACCTTATAATATAACGTAATATACTGTGTATATTTGAAATTACCTTATAATATAACGTAATATGCAGTGTATCATTGAAAATACCTTATAATATAACGTAATATGCAGTGTATCATTGAAAATACCTTATAATATATCGTAATATACAGTATACCATTGAAAATACCTTATAATATAACGTAATATGCAGTGTATCATTGAAAATACTTTATAATATAACGTAATATGCAGGTT